>JAODTR010000006.1:596894-623196 GCA_025399935.1 Amblyopsis rosae | reverse complement strand
AAGTGCCCCCCCCCCCCCCCCTTCCAATCAACAGTAGGTCACACTTTAGGAATTGCCCCCCCCTTCCCTTTCCCCTTCTCCCCACTCCCCCGGAGGTCAGAGTTTAGTCGAGGTCCTGCCACTCCTCTGAAGAAAGGTCAGAGGTTAACTTCCACCGGAGCTCTCCTTTCCTCGTCTTGCCCAGTGGGGGTCCCCTAGCCGCACCCCACCCTGTATCGCCTGAGCTGGAACCACCAACTGCCAAACCAGTGTCATGACTGCCTGAGATTCTTAAGTGAAATACCCATATTCTTTCTGTTGCCGAAGAAGTCTCGTAAAATATAGTGTTGCCACAGTAGCATTTGAATATTAGCAATGGAATTTACATGTAGAATACTGAAAAAATAAAAACTACTTCTTCTTTGACTCAATTTGGCTTTTGGAAAGGACATAAATCAACACACACACACACATTGGTTTATGCATGCTAGCCTATATGAAGTAATCTTATTTGTTGCTATCACAACAAAGGGTTAACCGTCGTCATAGAGGGCGTAGTTCAGAGCTGAATGTAGCACGGGCTATATGCCGTCTTCAATCTTATTCTGACATTTTCAATCCCACCATAGATGTGTTTACTCAAGCCTTTATGGTTTTATGGCCACAGGTAGCCTACGCTTGAAACATGCAATTTCTAACTATTTAAATGGCACATCGGCTCCTTCGGCACACCACACGCCATAACCTAAGGGTCATGATGCACACAGAGATGTAGTCCAGGATGTGGCTACGCTGTCTTCTCCAAATACACTGAAGGAAAAGGCATACAAGCGGTACACACGTGCTGTTATTTTCAGCTGACCACCGCTACTCATGCGCTTCAGACAGAATACAGTCTGCATGCTGTGTAGCCCAGCGGCTAGAATAATGGCACTTGTGCTCCTTTCAAATCAGACGAGGGTATTACCGACCTGGCATATGACAAAGGTCAGCTGTCACTGACGATCCATTGTTGTAGGCTTCAGTGTGAATGGACTTCTACCTCAGATGACATTTCAAGAGCATGTGTGTGAAAGAAGTTATGTGGGGTTAAGCTATATTTGGGACACGCATGTCAAAGGTGAAGTCAGGGAATCTGGAGAAAGATTGTTGTTATTTGAAATTGTAAAAATTGAATTGAATTGAAGTTTTTTAAAATATTTTTAAATTACTTAAAAAAGATACCTCTCCCTTCATTGTCATAGGGTGCTCCCTCAGAGGCTCCGCCCCCAACATTGGACATGCACCACTTTGTGTTGCCATTTACAGAGCAAGAGCTGTGTAGATGAACACAAAAACACGTTATGTATGCAAAAATAATGGCCGTCTAACAGACCATGAGAAATTATTCGCTGAATTTGACACAAAGGGTGTATTATCTTGGAATTGCTGACTTCTATAATATTATGTACAATATATACATAAATGCATTGTTCCAAGAACAATTTTACGTGGGAAATAACATTTACTGTAGGACAAACCTTGGTAGCCCACATCCCTTGGCTGGTGACCAAGAATAAGCAGAGAGAGAATATTTCGTAACCAATGCATAATAATTATTCTATTATCAATATTATGTATTATGCTATTATAATATTTTCACATTTGTAATTTCCATATATAAGTAACTATATTTCCTTAAAATATGTTGCACAACTAGAAACTATGTGTATAGTGAGGGCACACTAAAAATAAAACAGCCTGTTATAAATTCCTAAGACAGGAGTGCCCGTATTCTTTTTTTACTTCCACGGTGCACGCACACACACACCCACACACACGAACACACCCCCCGCTCCCACCACTTCCTAGCCCGTACCACACACCTCTCCTTACTCCAAAGCACACAAACATGCCTCCCTAACAGGCGGGCAGGAAGGAAGGAAGTCAATATTTGAGAAATTGAAGCAAACTGCCTTGTGGTTGCATTCTGCTGTAGTGAGCCCATGGGCTATTCAACACTGCTCTTAAGTTAAGAGGTCGCATGTTACATGTATAGCTCATACTACATGCATGCAAGGAGTTTACACTTATAACGCTTGTTGCTTTTAATGAGTACTGTACTTTCATTGCATTGCATCCAGAGCCCATTACAATTACATAATTTATCTATGATAACAAAGTTAGTTCTAGTTTGTAAGTAAATAATGTCCTTGTACCTATCAGTCAAAATGTTCCCAACTAGAATTCAGAAAAAAAGCAATCTTAACAGCATAAATATTTACAGGAAACGTTTAGAATGAAAGTGGTTAACTCAATGACAGACCTATTTGCAATGATGCTGAAATTAATTTCAGGGTTATGGGTTGAACTAAAATGTTGCTATTTTGTAATGTTTCTTTTTATGGGTGGTATAGTATACTGATGGTGAAATTATGTTATGAAAATAACAATTAAATAAACTTAGGCCCTTTCTTCTGTAAAGTGAATTTCACTTACAAGTATTAAAATTTTGCATTCATAGAAAATAATGTTCAATTACATTATCAAGAAATACATAATACATGTGTAATTATTGCTTATAATTAGCCTAATTTGAGTATTTGTAATAAATGCTGCTTAAAACAGGACTTGGACTATTGGCGTAAAATGTGTATTGTGGAGGACCAAAAGGAATGAAGTAAATGCTGGCTTACAAGCCACAGGATGGCTTTTGATGTAGTTTAAGTGGCAAGCACTTAAGAGATAGCAGTGCTTTTGCATTTAAGAGCTGTCTCTCCAAACACGCACACACACACACACACACACACACACACACACACACACACACAAACACAATCTTGGAAATTGTTTGCAAAAAGCATTGATTAGCATGCATTGATAAATAACAACTGCTGATTGGAAGTCATTGTATTTGATTGGGTCAGATAATACTTCTGAATAGCCTGCTGTCAACAGTATTAAAGCCATTTTTTATGTTAATCATACAGTGCGTGTTTATACTGTAACTATGTACACATGTGGCTAATATTTAATGTATATCTTGTTATTTTATTTTGAAGGTAAAAATCGAAGCAAAATTGAAAAAAAAAAACTAATAGGAAAGCGAATATCTTAATTCGAATATAGCCTAGAGGAACCCAGGACTTTACTTCATGAATGCCTGGATTATCACACTCAAGAAATCTACAATTCAAAAACACTTCCGGTAGCCCGTGCCTGTAAACCACACAGCTGCAGACAGCCCTAATCTGTGTCTGTTTGTGCAAGTGCATATGTGCGCACAGCGTGTGGAAAAACTATTTTGCCAGGCCATTATGATAGCCCTATCATATCAATAGTTTCCTGTAGGTTGCAGGCCAATAACATGATCACTAGTATAATATTTTGATTATCCCGGAGGTGATAAATCGAATACACCTCAATTATTATCTCAGTAGACCTAGTCTATTAATTAAGTCTATATTTAAAATAAACACGAGCAAATGCCCTTGACCAAACCCCACTTTTTCTTCTTCCAAAACAATAATAACAATATGTAGGTGTAGTTGTTGCCATGGTAATGTGTTCTAATGCGGAGAGTGACTGTTAACCTTTGACTGGTTAAAAGCCCAAGCTGGGCGCTCTCCGTGGGGGCAGGGCAAACACTGGGATGTCGAAAAGGAAATTCACACTCATTTCCTCCGTGTGGTTTCGGTACAAATCAACGACATCCTGTCCTTTTGTGAATCCTGTCTGCGCTCATGCTGGTTGCGCTTCATAGTAGGCGTCATAAACCCCCTCCTCTTTTTACTGCCTCCAACAGGAGCTGGGGGAGGAAGGAAAGCCATGTCCTTGTTCTCAATAAACGCCTTACATAGAAAAGGAGTACAATAGAAGCGATTATCTAGATTAATTTAACTAGGCCTATGTGGTGGCGAAAAATAGGCCAACTTGATGTCTAATTTATTCGTATGGCTATACACGTTAGGCTATTGCTCAAATAAGCAAATGTATCTTTCTAATTAGTTGTTGAAACAGTCTCATGTTTTAATGATAGCCTATAGCCTTCATAAAGCGTGAGTCAGGTTATGCGCTCACTGTAATGACGCAATTGCCAGTGTGTACCATACCTATCCATGTTGCAGATCATTATAGCCCAAATAGCCAACAGTTCATTGTGTTGTTCATATATCTCTTTCTCTCTCAGTGCTAATGGGCTAACATAACATTAACGATCATAATAACATTCACGACGAATCTTTCCGCCATTCACTTAGGCTAGAAATATGCTATAGGCGAGGCCTACCGAGGTATAGCCTCACGGGTATAGCATGAATGAACGCAATAACACTGTGGCGGTAGGCACATAAGCGACGAGGCGGCTCATTCATGTAATGCGGCCTGACATTGCCCTTGTGACGAAAAGCCCCCTCTTCCCTGCCCATCACCCCCCCCCCCCCCTCTCTCATTCTCTCTCTCTCTCAAATTCTTCCATTCATAAAAATCTCTGTATCACGCGTGCGCAATGAAATCTGGAGTCCTCCCATTCATAAAATTTAACCCCGCATTTCAGCCCTGAGTCGCTCTGCCCTCCCATTCACAAAAAAACAGCCCAGGCATCTGCGCAGTAGGTCTGCAACCCTCCCATTCATAAAAACTAATTTCCCCCTCAGTCGTTGCAACGTTGTACCAAAACGCTTGCGTCCACACAGCAGTAGCCTGCGCACCAGCGAGTGGAATAGTGCTCAAGAACTGTCGGTGGTTTCATTTGCTATATTCTGGGAACTATCGTTTTACTTGGATTGGGATATAACACACTGCCTGCACCACACGCTATGGAGAAATGAGCTTTTTAATCTAATAAAAGTAAGTAACCTCCTTTTATGTTATTCTAACATTGTAACAGTATACTATTGCATGTGTGGTAACGTGTTTGAAGGACTACGTCGGTATTTAAACAGCCTCTTGCAACTCAGTCTTGCAACAAGCGGTTCCTGACCCGCGTTTACACTTTGAGTCAATATTTAACCACCGATTTTTTAGCTAAAGCAAGGCTGTGGACACCGGGGTAGGGGGGTCTTGGCTTAAAGCACAAATTCTGCGCAAAAGCCTTTATTATACAGGCGCACATTTCAGCATACCCACTTCGGTGTTTCGCCTCGTAACATTGCGTCGTTGTCGTGAAAAATGCATCTGGGAGCCAAAAGGCAGGGTAGCGAGCTGCGCAGCGCTGCCTCGCTGTTTCCTTCACGTGCACTTTATCTAGGATCATTGCGTGACGCTTCCTCTCTCTGCAGCACCCCTCGCGTACACTCCGATCGTCGTGTCAGGTGGTATTTTTTTACATTAGGCCGACACATTCAACCACCTGCCCGAAAATAGGATCACACGGCTATATTTTGTAGACGTAAACGATCGTGGGTAACTGCGCATTAACACATCTGCTGCATTTAACTGCAGCCCGTGGTTTGATATGTTACGCTGGGTAATAATTGCTATAGGCTAGTGTGGCGTCTATATGCTACATATTATTTAAAGTACATGGTTACAATGGCTGTATTAACATGCTATTTAAGGACGCCGATGCTCTGAGCAGCCGCGTCGCCTCCGGTTTTTTATGACTCAGTCCACTCGTATATTGAAGGGAGGGACACAGTTCCGGCTCATTCTAATGGGATACATTTGATGATCGGGAGTATTTTGTCTGTGTGCCAGCGATGTCGCAACAGGTTTCTCAATAGGGCAATTGAAGAATGTTATCTTGTGTAATGTTTTGCATTCTAAGATGAAAGGGTTGTTAAACCTGGTTTTGTACGGAACAAAGCTGACGATTCGTTTGCTCCTTTCGTTATCGCCTCAGAACAATAGGGTACAAAATCACCAGACATTGCCTTAAAATCGTTTGAAGTCGGTTTTGCTTTTCATCATTTCTTGCGCAAAGGCACACAATGTAACCCATTTACTCTGAAATATTTGGTCTTGTAGCCTTGTTGCAACACCCGTATAGCAATGTAATTAGCCTAAACAACCTAATTTAGCTATTATTATTCAGCATTGCTAAAATAGCCAAAGTGCTCGGTTATGATCGTCATTAGGTTATAGGTAAGGTTTTTCATTCAGGCGAATATGACTGCGGTCACTGATTCATGCTTCACCAGTTTGTAGCCGTTCATTCACAATGGGAAATCCCTGTTTCATTCAGAAATATGTTTTTTTTCTATTTAAAGTCACTCTAAATTATTTGTTTTAGAAATATGGATATGATGGGCTGTGTAATTAATATTTCTTATGTTAATTATTTTCTGTTGAAGTAGGCGTATGTGTCACTTTAAGGCGTTAATTTTCTAACTCGTAAAGCACTGATATCCTTCTTTCTCTGTTCTACTGTGCAACTTGTTTTGCATTCAGAGTATTTTTTGCATGCAAGTGCTGCTGCCTGGTTCTCACCAGGTTTTGCAGGGTGGTCTCTGGAAGTCAAGTTTATATTATTCTATGTCCAAGTTTGAATTGAGGAAGTTCAGGGCCTTAGTTTTCAGTCTTACACTTTTGGGTTGGATACGTCCACATTTTAGCTTCAGCAAAGCTTTTAGTGGTTGTGTTGGGTTTTAGTAGATGCCAGGGTATAGGCTAAGTCATTATAAGGTCTAGAAAAAGGCAAAGAGAAAAATAAGCGGCTTGAAAACAGAAAAACGGTTGACCGATCAATGTACACTGAACACTTTGAATGCAAAATAAATAGCATCAGTAAAGGATTGTAATGTTTCAAAATGGCTCCCCGTAAAATATATTAGGCCCAAACTATCTGACTTGCAGGTATAAGAGGCTTTGGGGTTTCCACTGCACAGCAAGCATATATAGCAGATTTTTTAAACATGTATCTGTGCAAAACTCTTCTGTAGTCGTAGTGCAATCAGTCAGTCATTTAGCAGCAGTCAAAGACAGATGGGAAGCATTTATATTCTAGCTCTTTTAACCGTCGTCACAGTGTTTGCAATATTTTTCACTCACAATCATATTCAAGATGACAATATGATGAAGCAATACAAACAGGCAATAACATGTAACGTGCTTCATTATCTAAAATGTGCCTTCCCCTCTGTCTCCGTGTAGTAGCGCTAGATGCTGCTGTAGAGTCCAGAGCACTGTTGCCGGGGCACCAGCCTACACATGGAGTCCAGGCTGCCCCACCACATACCCGGCGTGGCCTCGTCTCTGGTCTCCCAGCCGCTCCTGCAGGACAGCCGGGTGCCGTACGGGCGTCTGCAGCAGCCGCTCACCATCTACCCCATCGACCAGATGAGGTCCTCGCACGTGCAGAACGACTACATCGACAGCCCCGCCGTGGTCTCCCAGCAACCGCCCGCGAGCCAGAAGCTAGCCAACCGCAGGATCACGTTGTTGGGCCAGAACCAGGAGGGCTTCCTGGGAGCCAATCACAACCAGCACCACAACCACCACCACCACCACCACCACCAGGACAGCACCACCCACCCCTGGATCTCCTTCAGCGGCAGGCCTAGCTCCATCAGCAGCAGCAGCAGCACCTCGTCCGACCAGAGACTGCTAGACCACGTGGCTCCCACCCCGACGGTGGAGCAGCACGCCGGCTCGGTCAACACCGTCGCCGGCAGGACGGCCGGCTCCTTCCCCGCGTCCGACGCTAAAGCGCGCGGCACCTCCAGCTCTTCCTCCTCCTCCTCGTCCTCCTCCTCATCCTGCTGCTCTTCCTCGTCCAAGCCGCCGGAGCCGAACGCGGTGAAGGTGAGGTCCGTGGCGGCGGCGGGCGGCGATGGCCGCCGGCCCCTCTCGCCGTTGATCCCGTCGTCCCCGGCCGAGAAGAAGCACCTGCTGCTGTGCGAGCGCTGCGGCAAGTGCCAGTGCACGGACTGCACCCTGCCCCGGAGCCTCCCCGCCTGCTGGGTGTGCAACCAGGAGTGCCTGTGCTCGGCCCAGAGCCTGGTGGACGCGGCCACGTGCATGTGCCTGGTCAAGGGCATCTTCTACCACTGTACCGAGGACGAGGACGACGAGGGCTCCTGCGCCGACAAGCCCTGCTCCTGCTCCCAAGCAAACTGCTGCGCCCGCTGGTCCTTCATGGCCGCCCTGTCCCTTGTGCTGCCCTGCCTGGTGTGCTACCTGCCCGCCACGGGCCTGGCCAAGCTGGGGCAGAAATGCTACGACGGCGTGAGCCGGCCCGGGTGCCGCTGCAAGCCGTCGCAGGCCGCCGCGCTCCCGCCTCCGTGTAAAAGCGGAGGCGTGGAAGCCAAGGTCGGGACGCTAGAGAAGCAACAGCAGGGGTCGTGAGAACTCATCTGAAATGTCCGGCAGTGGCCTTGTGTTTAAATAGGGACAGGACTATACAAGTACTTGCTCACTCTCCACGGATGGGACAATCCCTAAACCGACCCGTAAATTAGCCCCTTAATCTGCTGGAAAATGGCATATGTAAAACAAAAGGTACTTAAAAGGCTTATTTGCCCGTTTGAAGAGGTGGCTGGGTGAAATAGGCTTGTCGGGGAGGGATATTGGGTCATTCGGCAGTTTGAATTGAGTCCATCAGAAAAGTACTTTTTCTTGTAAAATTGAAACAAGAAGGAGAACAGACTGAATTGTGGGACTGGTGTTTTATGGGGGGGGTTAGGCTGGCTGAATGTACAATGTCCTTCTCTGCTGCTCTAAAATTCCCGGATAATCTCCGTCATGGTAACTAACCCGAACATAGTTGGTAATCCTCTGAGAGCGTGGAGGTGGATACGTCTGTAGACTCACCCCCTATCCCAAAAGCACAGCCTGGTGCCCCTTTGTTCAAACACACATGCAAACAGGTGATTTCCTATACAGTGGCTTTAGGATAGACCACTGTACGCGTGAAACCACCACTTACTCACCCACTCTCTCCCCTATTATGATGATCACCGCTATTTAGTGTCGCCAGTCTTCTTGTTTTATCTTGATGATGCTAGCTTGGAATCGTTAACATCTGGTCTCTTCTTTAGGCTTTGACATAATCGTGATTGCCTTCAATTCACTATGTGCGAAAGAGATACTCACCTTTCAATGTTGGGCAAAAAATAACTGACATGCTAATGATTTGAATGTCGTCACCATTCACCAATCACCTCAGAGGTAGTGCATGATATGAATTGCATGCTCTATAATGGTTACCCGCCATGCTAGAAGTCGATGTATTGTGGACAAATGTAAAAACAAAAGTACACCCAACCTTCTCAGGGACTGCCACAGTACTCATTTATAGAAACTGGTCAGAGCCAGTGTGTGGATCTTAAAAAATAAATAAATAAACTGCCTGCTAGCCTAGTCTACTTCCTCTTTGCACAAGAAGGAAAAGTAACGTTTATGGGCAATAGTGAATAATTTAAAACGAGTAAGCTAAGTACGAGACAGAATGGCCAGAAAATAACGTTTTCAGAAGTGATGTAAGTGGGAGAGGGGAGGGGAAGACCCAGTCAAGTTGTTGCATATGTATGTAGCCAGCCTTAGTCAAAATCAAACCTGCCACTTGCACAACCTTTCTAAGATGCTAACCCCTTAAAGGATGGACTGAAGCACAGTATTAACCACCACAGTTTCTCACGTCTTTGTTGTGATCTACTATTGTTCCATACGCCAGAACTTCTACACACAAACACATCCATTTCCTCGTAAAATTCGAATCATTATGCTGCATAGCTGAGGTTGTTAGTCAGATAGTCTATCTTTTATTCTGAGAGTCTATTTTTGTGGCTTGCATGATTTTTCTTAGGACTTTGCCAAAGGAAGCTAGCATAGCATGTTTTCGCTATCTGAGCTCACAGCTCAGATAGCTCACAGTTGTTCTGCACTCTTGCCAAATGGAGTCGATGGCAGTTTGTTCTGAAAGGCACGCCGGCTTTTAATACAGTTGGCCTTTTCCATTTGGCATAATGGGTGACTGTCTTTGTTGCTTCATAGCTTTTCTTTCTGGACCCTTAACTTTTATAGGGGCCCCTAACTTGCTCATACCTATGCCTGTCTTATGTCTTGCACAAAGCTGATATCACAGGAAAAAAGAACACTGTCCATAGTCTTGAATGTATGTGGCAATATTTTCAAAAATTAGCAATTCAGTCTGAGAGAAAGGTGCCAAAACTGGGAATGTTTGGGACTCGGCAAATGCCTACTTTTAGGGGAACAGATTTAGCAAATGTTTTGACAATATATTTAGAAATAGAGCTATGCAGGTGAAATGTTATTTGCTGTAAATAGTTTCACAACATTTGTGTTCTTTAGAAGAGACTTTTAAATGTCCTTGAAAGATTGCATGGTACATTATAACTACAATTCAGTACAAAATATGTAGAGAATATATAAGATATATATTTTGAGGGTAAGAGTAAGATGTTTTTGAGGTTGTCTGAGCAGGGCCAAAAGAAAATACTGTAGGGAAGGTATTGAGAGGATTTTTGGTAAGGTCTTTCTACCACAGGCACTTGATTTAGAAAAGTGTGCCCGTCAATAAAAAAGGTGAAAAAAAATCCTACTGTTTATGCTATCCGTGGCTCATTAGCAGTCGAGAGGCTAAGCTAATTCGTTGGTTCTTCCCTGGCCCCTGAAGACTGTGGACTCATTGAATTCACACAGGGAACACAATCTGCCCCTATCCAGATCAACCCATTTCCTGCTGCTTAGTGTTTCAACTCTCTTTCTCCCTCTTTTTTCCCCTCACATTTTCCCCTCCTTCCCTCTTCTACCCTCCTTTTCTCCAAGTTGTCCAACGAATACCCCTTATCTTGATTGACAAACACAGCTGCTGTGCATAAACTTGTCACACACTTTAGACGAACTCTCTTTCTTCCTTGCTGTGTTTCACAGCATTTTCCTCTCTCAAGCTCGGTATATCAAGATCGATATGTCCTCTTTTTCAATATTTTCTGCCCTTTCCCATCCTCATTCTTGATCTATAACAGTTATGTTCTTAGCTTTACATTAGGTTTATACTCAGACCAGCCTGTAATTTCTAGCCAGTGAAAGGTATAGTAAATTCACAACTCACTGATGAAACCATTTTGTTTTGTTTTGTTTTCTAGAATGCTGTGACTTTTACACACCACACCCTCTTTGTGTCTTTAGTCACTATTTTTTATTTTAAACCCAATCAAGTTTCAAATATAACATATGAGTAATGCTAATCCATTCCTTTTGCCTTTGCAATGTCAATGTTGGGAATTCCGAGAAGAGATTTGTGCTTTTGTTATGTTTAGATATAACAAAAAATGAGAAAAAAAACTCACATATAAAATGTTCCCTTTATAGATATATTTATTTTGAAGTTCTATTTTATATAGTATTTATTTAGATGCCAACTTTTTGTTTGTGAAGAAAGCTTATGTTGAAATGGAATGTACATTGACAATGGAAATATATATTGTTAAATATACCAAGCTCTTGTGTCATTACTTTGTTTGAAGATTCTGCATAAACCGGGCACACAGTACATTTATGCATACACACAAACGCACACGCACGCACACACACACACACACACACACACACACACACATCCACACACAAACATGAATGGGATGGACCTAGAATGGCAAGCTGTAGCTTTGTTAAAATAAAAGTAAACTGTTCCAATACATCAAAACTAATTGCTCCAGCAACAATCTGATTACAATAAATTAGAACAAAATTATTAGCAGTAGATATAAATAGCAAAAGTTTATTTAGGCCTATTGTTTTTGTGAGTGAAGTAAGTTAACATTATTTTGTCATTTGTTAGTGAAAGTATAATGAATCCTTAAAAAATTAGGTAAGGAAAACTGATCTTAAAGCCTTTAGCTCATAACATGAATTCATGTTTAACAGTGCACCATTGACATGGTATTTGTCTCTGTTAGTTCACGGGTAGAACAAAATGAAATGGAGCCATAAATATAGCTTGGAGTCATGCACATGTTCACTCACAATCCCTAGAACCAGTGTTGCTGCATTGAAGGCTTCATACATTGGCAGTTTAACAGGAACACATCCACATACAAATACAACCTTGTCATCTATGAATCATCTATCATATTCTCTTCCATTTCTCATAATACACCCAAGTAAAACCAATCACATTGCAGGACATTTAATGGTTTCCTTATATACTACAGCCCAGGCTATTCATGGTTCTCTATTAAAACAGTGACCGGCCACAGCCCTTATGGGCTTTGATCAATCACATGGATGCACCATGCCAGAGCTCTGCTGCAATACAGGATTATACTGTAGTAGGTGTGTGTGCGCGTGTTCGCATATCTTGTTTGTTAAACTGACATTCTCATGTTTATAGGGGTGCTCTGTTATATCTGGATAAGTAGCATTCATTTGATCCCTATCTCCCCCCCCCCCCCCCCTCTCTCTCTCTCTCTCTCTCTCTCTCTCTTTCACACACACGCACACACACACACACACAGGGCAGTATCGTCCCACCCCCTGGGCCACCTGTGCTGCTGTTCCCCCAAGGCGTAAGCCCCCCCCCCCCACACACACACACACACACACACACCCATTCCTCCCCCCGAACACCCCCCTCCGTCGACACTCGTTTCCTGTGTTTACCTGAGAACACCTGGGAGGTGAGGGAGCAAATGAATCACACTGTGTGTGTGTGTGTGTGTGTGCGTGAGCGTGAGCGTGCGTGTGTGTGTGTGTGTGTGTGTGAGGGGTGTAAAGTTTAAGGAGAGAGAAAAATGGAAACCGAAAATACATGGGATGAGAGAACGGGAAAGACAAGAGAGAGGAGAAGAAAAGGGAGGGAGGGGAGGAGAGGAGAGGAGAGAGGAGAAGAGACAGGGAGATTAGGAGCTGAGGCAACATAAAGGGCTTCCTTCCTCTGCAGAGGGCCTGAGGGTGTAGATGTGTCTGCTCCAACAGGTGAGATCACACAGCTCCAGTACCTGCTGTTTACCTGACTGTCTGTCTGCAGCCACCTGGGACAGCACACACACACACACACACACACACACACACACACGCATGCACACACGCACACACGCACGCACACACACGCACACATGCACACACACACACACGCATGCATGCACACACACACACATACACACACACACACGCACACACAAATGCACACATGCAGGCACACACGCACGCACAAATGACACACACACACGCACGCACGCACACACACACAAACAAATTAATTGAAAATTTTTACAGGTTACTACTTCAAACAAAAAAGAATACATGCACCCACATTATTAATACGTATTCTATTTATGTTTCAAACTATTGCAAATAAATACATCAAACCACAACACATTTTTACACAAAATGACACATTACAGTAATACAGCCATATTTTGTTTATTCTACAGTACTATTACAGGACTATTGCACACAAGCACATGCACGCACATACGGGATTCGTTAATACATACCTTTTCTATTCTTCACTTCACCTCAAACAAGTACACACACAAACACCTGCATCTGACTTCCTCCACACCTATGCAGTACATTGTTGTCTCCACCCCAACAGGCCATACATATCATCAACACAGGAAGCCTGAGCACTTTCAAGGTGGGGAAGAAAGCCTCCATTATCAGCTGGCTACACACACAGGAAGTAGGCCTGCCCCAAACCATACATGCAAATAGTTTTTCATTATCATCATTTATAATAATTGTTTTTTATTGTGCTTCAAAGTGATATTAAAATGACATCATCTTGACTAAACTCTTACCAGTTTCCGATTGTTTGGTTGCTGCATTTAACAACAAGCCACTTTCAACTCTGTGGAATTATGTTGACGCCTCATAGCCTCATTAAGTAATGGCAGGGTTAGTGATTCTCGAAAAGGCTTGCTAACTTTGAGGTCAAATCAAAACAAACTCCCTCAGAAGCCCCACCCCACAATGAAACACATTGCGGAGACAAGGGCATTGTTGTTGTGAGCTGTGTTTGCCATTTTATGTTTCTGGAGCCAGGGCTTTGTACAATTGACACATTATTTTATTAGTGCACACAGAGAACTGTGAACTAGCGAAATGCGAGATATTAGGTGAATTTAACAAAAAGAGTATTATCTGACTATACCTTTAAAGTCAAGTGTAGCCTACTAATATGTGATAAAAAATGCTTTGACCATCATGTCAAAATATACAGTGTATTCTAAGTACAACGGCATCCAATAGAGGCAGAAAAAATAGTGTACAATACAATACAAGAATATAGAATGATCATGTCTTTAACAGTATAGTAACAGTTCCCTGCGCTTCAGCTGGAAGGTCAATGGACAATGTTGAAAATTAGGTCGTCACACCCTGCACACACATGCGCGCGCGCGTGTACACAGGACCGAATGTTGATATAGCACAACTCTGAACTTTTCAAATGAGTGCACACAGACCTAAAAATAAAATGTATTGATTTTATCACATTCACTTTCAAGTTACTAGTGTGATTAGCAGAAATAAAATATTTATCACCAGTTGAAAATCACTTAAACTACATAAGTCAAAGAACATATTTGTGCATACCCAGGTACATCCTAAACATGCAATTCTTTTTAAAATAATAGAAACAATTGCAACTTCTATGACCTAATATAACTCTACACTACAGCATAGAAACAGGAAATGGTTCCCAGTTATGTTTTGGTGACAGTATATCTGCTCCATATCTCATTATGAAGGGAAGGGAGAGAGGAAGGGAAAACAAAGACAGAGGAGGTGTCTTTCTCTGGAAGTGTGTCATGGCCCTCAGGCTAAAGAGGACCTTGTTACAGATAGGGTCACATGTGGCCCAGTGGGATTGTGTATGTGCTGGGTTTGTGTGTGTGCTTGATCTGTGTATAACCACTGTTTCATTCTATTCTACTCTTGTTCTATTCATTATCAACATTAGGTGTCTGACTTTCTCTGCATATGTTGCACAACTGGCAAAAACGCAGCACCACAATTTCTAATCCTCTACGAACAGACTTGACATATAGGCTATATTCCTCGTGGGAAAACATTATCCTTTTGGAAGACAGTATACAAATGCTGGAGGCCACAGGAAAACCATATGCAAATTCTTGAACTGAGTGATATTTCCCTTCAGCTGGTTTGTGTATCAGCCTGGGAATTGGCTGAAAATACATTTCAACTTTAACTTTTTCAGCAGTGTGTGTACTTTAAGCTAGTTCAAGTAGACCACCCCCTTCCCCTCAGTTTGCTATTTAGATGACATATTGCAAGTGTCATTTTCACATCTGGTGTAGTGATCTGCATTCTAGGGCCCCCTTCAGTGTGACTGTCCTCTCTCACATTCTGTCTGTCTCTCCTTCTCTACGCATCATGGGAGTCACATATGGATGCATACAACCTACTGGGTAAGACTTGTCACAATGGCTGCCATCCCATTCAATGAAACTGCTCACCAAGCACATGCAACCGGAGAGGGTTTCTCCACAGCCCCACATCATGTGCATAGTGTATTCTGTTCCTGGGACAGGTTCTCATGCCCTGTGATGACATCACACAAAATTGTGACAAACTATTACAATGTCATAAAATGTCATAATGTAAAAAAGTTTTTTGGCACGTTTGGATATTTAATATGAAGTACTGCTATATGAAGTATGCTTTTTGGTTAGAATACCTTATGGTTGCAGTGTCAGTGTTGGCTACCATACCAGACCGGATGCAATCCTTGCGATTGGTGCTGGGACGCTTAGAATCCTAGCATTTCACGTGGCGGAAGACTGGGCTTTCTCTGTCTGCTGAGTGTCCAGTTCCATTTGTACTGGCACAAATGAGGTGGGAAGACCTCCAGATGTCTGCCTTTTGAAAAACATGACACCTTGTCTGATTGATGACAATGTCCGGTTTTGGTGTGAATACCATACAAAATATTTGATTTATTCAGCTATTATATTGGTGGTGAGTTGTTTATATTCATGTTCTTGTTAAAAACAACAACAACAATAATAATATTATTATTATTATTATTATTAATAATAATAATAATAATAATAATAATAATAACACTAATTGGGTGGTGGGGCGGGGGTCCAAATCTGGCTCCTTCCTCCCGGGACACCGTCTGCAGGAATGCACACCCACTATTGGGGCGGAAATGACAAGTGCATGCTGTTCCAAAGTGGAACATTGGCCTAAATGTGTACGTGCACACAAACACACACACACACACACACACACACACACACACACACACACACACACACACACACAAACACAGATACCCTGATTCTACATACATGTAAACACTTTTGGGTTGTACACGCTCCCACACATGCATTCTGTATGGACACTGATGTTACACTTGTAATGTATTTCTGTATTAAATACTCAACATAATAGACAAATACACACATACATTATGTTTTTTGAGAGCAGTAACAACATTCACAGTCCAGGCAGGAAAATCGTATTATCAAAAAAAAACGCTTTTCTGTAATTGTTTAGGCGGAATGTGAGACCCTTTCTCCATTCATAACCATTGCATTTTCTTGATATTTCGTGGGTGAACAGCCCTGTTGAGCTTATGCCACATTGGGTAACGGTCTGGACCATGACCGTGTCAATCCAAAACACACATTCTCAGCTGTTTAAACCACCCTGCTGAGGATGTGTTTCGGGTCATTCGCATTGCATCATCAGTTGCACAGCACTAGGGTTCACATATGTTTGTCAGCCTGTGCGCTGATGTTAAAACAACGTGCACAAATAAGGATTTAAATGTCCTTTAGCCTATTTAACCTATTCTTATAAGTCGCATGAATATCACAATACATTTTAGGAGTCATTACTAAGTGACATCCAGGTCATTCTAAATGGTTCATCCACATTTATTTTGCCATGTATGCAATGGATGCATGTTCTTGCATGTGTGTCTGTGTGCACATACACACACCGCCGCCACCTGCTCCCGTTTCCCTCTGTGGAATTCAAGGGTAAAATGAACCAAGTGCCACCGGATGCCTTCAGCTGTAGGAGAAGCACATATTTCAACATGTTGGGAATGGTGTGGAGGAGCAGGGAGAGGAGACACAGCTAGAGGAATGGGAGCTGTCCACGTGATTCGCTGATTCGCACGTCGGCCTGAACGGCTGAAATCCTCAAGATGTGTTTCATGACGCGAGCTCTCTGCTCCAATATGAAAACAAAACAGCCGTTAATGAATCAAATGCACCTGACGTTTGCTTGCATTGGTAAGGGTCGGGATGGGATTGTTGTAAACCTGAAATGCCCCTTCAAGCCTGGGAAGGCAACGTGTGTGTGTGTGTGTGTGTGTGTGTGTGTGTGTGGGAGAAGAGATTAGTCAAGATTTTCAGTGCTGAAGTGGCCTGCCTATACCAGCAAGTCAGACAGCCTGTTAGCCTCTCCACCATGTAGCAAGCCAGTCAGCCAGCCAGTCTGCAAGCAAGCCAACCAGTCCATTTCATTCAGTGGAGCCACTGGCACAGGACCAAGCAGCTCCAGTGAACAAAGAGCTACTGTCTTGCATCATTCCCCTTCACAGAGGCCATCCAGACCACTGGTTCTTATCACCAGGCACTGCCAGCCTTCAGCATACCAAGGACTCCTCCATAACCCTTAATGTTGCTTATACACAATGCCACTCTGGGTGTTTATCTGGTAGAGAACCATACTACACGTTTCCAGAAAGTACATTTGCACATATAAAAATGAACAATACATATTTATACGTACATTAATGCATTAATCCATCATTTAGAATGTCAACGATGAAACATACTGCAAGAACTGTTCACATATACTTACTGTAATACAGACTGAACCAGCAGGGCTATGTCAAGCAAAACATTTTCATTTCAGTATAGAGGAACACGTCGGTAGCATCACAATAAATGCTCCACCATTATAGACAGCAGAAGTAACTCTCAAAAAAAATGTGTCACTAGGGTAGTACTCTAAAAGTATAATCCCTAAAATGTCAAAATAATACCGCAATTAAAATGTTAATGTAATAAGTTAAAGCTGATACAAAATGTATATTTAAGGTATAGCAACTTTTGTTGTTTAATAATGTTGTGGTTATTTTGTCTGGATAAAAGAAGACTCAGAGGTAAACATGTCATATCACGTCTATACTATGCCAAAACCTTAATATAACCATAAACAATCATTAATAGAAAGACCCTCCTAAAGTACCTAACTAGTGTGTGACTATGTACCTTAGACCAACACTTTTATATTTCAGAATAAGAGTTTGTTTTCACTGGAACTGTAAACTGAATGGTGTGAATACCTCAGTTAGAGTGAATTTCATGTGAAAATAGAATCAGTGTTCACCAGTATACAATAGCGAAGCAGCAACTAACTGTGAAAAGGCTCACTGCTTGAAACTAATGCAATTTGAAATTTAACAAGTATTTTGCTCTACACTGCCTGTCAATGTCAATGCAAATTTTATTCTATTCTATTATTACAGTAAGATTCCATATAGCTTGGAATCTTAATGGCCAGATTTGCTGCCCAGTCTTGATAAGTATTCTGCTGGTGTAGTTTGATACTTCCTTCCACAACCTGTGTTTCTGTGTGTGTGTGTGTGTGTATGTGTGTGTGTGTGTGTGTGTGTGTGTGCCTGTGTGTGTCTCAAGGGTGCGTGTCTGTTTTCACCAGGCCCTTTGGCAGCCTTAGTGGGCTGGACATGTGTAAAGGAACAGTTGCATTCCATTCAGATCCTCCTCTCAAAGGGGAACACACACACACACAACCACCCCTATTTCCTATTCAGATGTATACACACCAAGCTTAGAAGAGCACACAAACCTACTGACTCTCTTCTCCTACTCTCCTCCTCTCTACATTCTGGAGGTGCTGTTGTTCAGAGAGAGGGAGAGGGAGATATATAGATAGAGAGAGAGATAGAGAGAGAGAGAGATAGAGAGAGAGAGATAGAGAGGGAGAGAGGGAGAGAGGGAGAGAGAGGGAGAGAGAGGGAGAGAGATAGAGGGGGATGAACAGCCTCCCTGAGGCATCAAAGGGGCCAGAGCTGAACCAACCAAACTTGGCTTCCATCCCCAGAGCATAGCCACGCCCACTTGGCGGTGGCCCACAGTGCATTCCTGGTGAGAGCATTGTCAAAGCTCTTCATCTGGAGCAGGGCCAGCCCCACCACAATAACATCTCATGCATTTATCTGTTGGCCCCGGCCTCCCGCTCTCAGCCCTGACACAAACACGCATGCCCAGCACACACGCAAACCAAGTCCAAGCGCACGTACGGTACGGCACAAACGGCACGCTCGCCCTGACATGCGTGTTTACGGTGGCATGCACATACACACGTACTAATTAACGCTGTTGCAAAACAGTGTTGTATTTCTATTGCTCATATATTCTCCCCTTCTAACACCTTTTACATTTAACACTTAACGGTCCATTATGTAAGTGATGTTTCAGACATGGATAGTCCATAAAAATGATTGTATATATTCCTTTTCTTATTCTACATGGCGCATGTCCTGTTTAGGTAGCAGTGGAGCAGCTCCATCTACGCCAGTAGGTGGCAGTATACAGTGTACGAATATTAGCGTATCCAACATAATGGTATATACTATTTTAATTCAAATGTGCTTGGTGTATTTGTTTACTGTAGCTTAACAGAGACTTAACGTAAAAGAGGTATGATATCACATCAAGCCAATGAATGTGTGTGTTTGTGTGTGTGTGTGTGTGCGTGCGCATGTGTGGGTGCACATTCATGCAAGTGCATTTCTTTGTAGGGAGACAACATAAGGCTCCACTGTGAATATGTGTTAATGTGCATGCGTGTGTTGGTGTGGTCTACAAAGAGGCTTTGTTGCTGGGTTCAGGAAAACAGCAGGAAAGAACAAATGCGTTTCCAGTTTGACCCCGGTTCTTGTCCCATGCGTGGGCCTACACAGTGGTCCAGCTGGCCAGAGAAAATGTCCTATTTGAATCTGGAACAGGATGTGACATTAATGCTTTTTCAATGTATGAAATATTGTACAATATCAAATGTACAAATTGCCCAATGTATTACTGTATCATACATGTATTCATGTACAAGAGCTTGAACAGATTGTACAGAAATTCAATATTTTCATGTATCCATAAAAAACCGTGCGTGCGCGCATGTGTGTGTGAGAGAGGTCGTGCGAAAGAGAGGAGCGCTGTTTCTGTTTCTTTTCATGGAACGTTGCCATGGTGATTTTCCTTGTTGCTCATCTCCGTGTTGACCCAACAGATGTGTGTTAACAGGAAGTGGGTATGTCAGAGAGCTGCTAAGTTAACAGTCACCTGTGGAAGTAAGTGTGACTACATGAGATTTATAAATGGAAACATTCCCATGAGATGGGTTAATTTAGTGGCTCTCTTTCTTGACTCCTCAGAACAAAAGATACATGTCAGCAGAAAACATCAAGTTGTGTGTGGGGTGATTGGAGGGCTGAGGACATACGGTATGTTTTGGACAGAACGGGAGAAGTTTAGGAGAATTCCAGTAATTCTCTGTATTTGATTGTTGCTTGTTTCCCTGGTTAAATGTAAAGCGATTGTAAGCTACAGTGTGTGTGTGTGTGTGTGTGTGTGTGTGCCTGCTGAAAAAATGTACCGGTGTTTCTACACAGCCTCTGCGTTTATGGTGCCTTAGATGTTTGGATGCGCACCCCAGACAAACAATGCTATGTGGATGAATATAGAAACGTATTTTCTAAATAGCTAAACTCCTCACCGAGGTGTAGAGGTGTCCCTGAGCAAGACACCTTAAGGTGCATTCACACTACCGGCGGCAACGGCGGCATGACATCATTAAATGCTAAATGCTAAATGAAATGCCTAAATGCTGCCGCCTAGACACGCGGGGAAAGTTCAACTTTGTTGAACTTTTGCCGCCGGCGTCTTGCCGACCGTCTGGCCAGTTATACATCGATCATATAGTTTTTTACTGAAAACAACAATATAATGGACTAATAAGTACCCGAAACAATACAATGTTACTTTTGTCAATGTTGCAATACAATTAATTAATAAATGTTACAATACAGTAAATTAATAAATAAAACAATGTCTCAAATCTATCACGTATTTACGTTTTGCAGTAGAAGCTAAGTCAAAGTGGAAGTTGAATTGCTGTACCAAATCCCAATTGGAGAGACATCAGAGCTGCCAGTGAAGATAGGACAAAGATAACCAGATTGACTTACATGAGTCTACCAGGCCAGGCCATTGTGAACAACATAAAGACAACCTCTAGGATCTAGAGCAACTAGTTTAGCCTAACCACACATAACCACACGTAAAGACAGAACGTCTACACAAGACGGGACCCAGATCAATATTCAAAATAGTCTCTCACACAGCACGGTATGGAGCAAGCTGTGATAACAACCGCTGTGTCCTGCAAGAACCCCCCGAATCTGAGTCCTGTGGCTGCGTGCGTGTGAGTGTGCTTGTGTGCGTGCTCGCTTGTGTGTTACTGATTGTGGCTTTGCGATATAGAGAGACAGAGAGAGAGAGAGAGAGAGAGAGAGAGAGAGAGAGAGAGAGAGATAGAGAGAAAGAGGACATCATTCAACAGCCCCGTCTCCGTCCAGGAGCATCGGATATTGGATTAGTTTGTTAATCTCCCCCTCAAACTTTTCTCACGTTCCTCCATCCCGTGCATGTGTGTGCGTGTGCGTGTGTGTGTGTGTGTGTGTGTGTGTGTGCGTGTGCGTGTGTGTGCGTGTGTGTGTGGTTCCTGGTTCCAGTCTGGTCTGTCCTGTTGAAGATGTCTCAGATGTAAACATGGAGTCACAGTAATAGCCATGTTGGTTTTAATCCCTGGGCTCAAATGTAAAGAGTGAGAAAGAGACACATGGACTCAGATTCAGAGCATCAGATTGCATTTCAAATTGAGAGAGAGAGAGAGAGGGGGATGTGTGGGGGGGATAGAGAGAGAGATGGCACCTGCTAAGTGACAGACAAAGATACCTCTGTGTCTTTCTGCACAGTGGCCACTGAGACATTCTACTGCTTGTGTCTGGTGGAACACAAGCTTGCAGCACTTCAATTCTGTCTGTGTGTGTTGCTGTGTGTGTGTGTGTGTGTGTGTGTGTGTGTGTGTGTGTGTGTGTGTGTGTGTGAGTGTGTGTGTGTGTGTGTGTGTGTGTGTGTGTGTGTGTGTGTGTGTGTGTGTGTGTGTGTGTGTGTGTGCGTGTGTGTGTGTGTGTGTGTGTGTATGTGGTGTGTAGGCACACACGCACACGCATGTACATACAGGTGCATGCTTCATGCATGGTGCAAGGTCCAACAAATATAAAGGTGTATTTCGTACTAGACCGTTAAGGCACATCTTATAGAATAGTTTGTTTAAGATATATATAATCAAATAGTTTTCTTTCTTTATTCCTTTGTATTGTATGGAAGCAATACAGGAAACAGAACACTTATAAACATAATAATTACACTGATTTATTGTAAGCCAGAACTCCCCCCAGGCTAAACCTGAAAAGCTAAACATGACACTGCCATTACCATGGTAACAGCTAAACACTCATACAGGAATAATCTCTCAAATGGTCACCATTGACTAGGTCAATGTTGATGTTGCGAAAAACTTTGATAGAAAGGGAAATGCACATGTGAAATTATTTTCATTTTCAACATTAGTTTTAAACTAAGTGAATCTATATTTGTACAATTCAAATATATAATGAAATGTATGAGGTTAAACATTGGCTCCTGAGATATTATTATCATCACATATTGTGGTTTTTAAAAGGTTAGCATACATTTGCCTATACATGTTTGTCTGACAGTAACAAGATGATATCCTAAAGAGGATGTGTGTAAGATGATTACATTAGAGAGTGGAAAAGGCATGCGTGTATGCAGGATGCTATGTGCACATGAATACGTCATGGGAGAGTGATGTGTCTCAACTGTTTGTGTCCAGCCACTGTCAGATGAAAGCCTTGCGTATGTCTTCAAAAAGTAAACAAGAACTAGAGAAAACATGTAATCATTTACTAAATGTGGGTTTATGTTTTATAATGGATTTACCAGTTGCCTAACCTTCACTTAAAATAATGTATTGTTAAGTTAATATATTTATGTATACAGTGAATTTGAATTAGGATATAATAATATATAGTGTATAGGTAAACCCAGTTTTCCCATGTGTTTGGTTTCAATGTGATCATATAAGTATTACTATAGAAGACAGAAACGGCAATCCTTGGGTAACGTTTTATATTCCAGACCAATCTCTGGAATATAAAAATAATTATCATTACAGAAATGATAGATCATAAATGTCGTAGTCAATGTCAATTCCTGCTCTTCTTTTCCATATATCTTTCTTTTTTGTCAAATTTCCCTCTCCCAGTAACCTCTGTGGACATTGTTTTTGAGAATTCCCTGATGTCACTCACTGTGTTTTGGTTTTTCTCAAGAGAACAAAATGTTAATTCGGCTGCAACAGCCTTTTCCAAGCCCACAGAGCCCTCAGAGTGTCAGCTCATAATATTGCTGTTTAATGAGGGAAGAAATAGCAGTGGTTACCCATTTGGTCAGACTTCCATGTTGGTCGCAGCGGTTTTATGTGTTTGTGTGTGTGTGTGTGTGTGTGTAGCATTGTGTGTCTGCATGTGTGAATACTTGAGTGTCGGCATAATAGCATGTTTATGTGTGTGTGCGTGTGTAATGGGCTAAGTGAATGCTATTGTGTTTACTTGCGTGATGTGTTTAGGACACAGGGAAGCTTGGGGGCCCAAGCTGCCAAATAGATAGCTCTATGGGTATGTTTGTGCATGTGTGTGTGTGTGCGTGTGTGTGCGTGTGCGTGCGTGTGCGTGTGTATATGTGTGCGTGTGCATGTGCATGTGCATGTGTGTGTGTGAGACAGAGCAGATAGAGAGAATTATAGGTATTGGTAGCATTCATATCAATATGTCCTCTGCACGCAAACATATTCAATATATGTATATATATATATACACTAATACTGTAAATGTATACACAAATGCACATGCATTCACTCTCTTCCACTTTCTCTCTCACTCTCTCACTCTCTCTCTCTCTCTCTCTCTCTCTCTTTCTCTCTCACACACACACACACACACACACACGCACATACACACACCATTTAAAGTAACAATTTGAAAGCTAGTGTTTCCATTTGTTTGAATTATCAGTCTTATGATCCATCTAGCCCTCAAGCTAATTATATCTTTAATATCAATGTTCAGTCATGCTATGTTTTTAGTTACATATAATAACAAATATGGAATGCTTTTTGGCTTGAAGCTAAAATTATTTGTTAAGTTCCAGCTTTTAGGTTTTACAGATCAAATGTCGTGTGCTCATAAAAGCAAATGGGTACAGGCTATATAGCCAGGAACCACATGTTGTGTTGGTATGCTACACAAATGTATGCGCGCTACACAAATCGCAAACGAGCAAACGAGATGCTTTCAGCATAATGAGCATGTGTTACATGTGTTGTAAAGTTACGTGACTGTAACGTGTGTACCTCTTGTCCTCTCTCCATGCCCAGTATACCCAATGGATCTTCACATTTGCATCTTGGAAAGATGTTTTCAAACGTTTTGATCGGTGAAACCCCAAACAATGTGGTTTACAGTGTTTGAGCTCCTTCATAAACATATTTTAATTGCATAACATACCTCAGAAATATACTGTACACAATACTGACACTGAACACCTTTGGAAATGTGACAAACATGATTCATAGAAATAGGGTCAAGCATGATTAAAATGAAAAAGAAAAATTTTGATTTCACCGTTTGACCCCTACAAATCATACAATCTCTACAGCAAGTTGAATAATGTACTGGCCTTTAACAAAAGTGTGCCATGCTTTTAATGGGCTTGCTTTTGTTGCATGGAAACCACATGAGCAGTGCCTCCCAAGTATTTTGGCTTAAGATGAGAGGTGTGGTGGAATAGTGCTTTTTTTATACTGCAAAGGATATACCAAACCTTAGCTTATGTTTTGTTTAACTAAAGTAATACTGTGAATTCTAGGTTAGACTATATAGTCTAGTGAAATGACCTAAATGTTTGTGTAGCTGAAATATTTCTTATGCATTCGTATGTTGCATAGCATTGTTGTTGGTAATTTTACGTGTGTTGCATATGCCTAAGATAATTGGCTTTATGTTTATATCTCAGAGGTGTCACAAGGTGTGTAAGAGGCCATTCGCTTGGGTTAGGGACTCTCATAGGAGGAGGTCATGTTTACTAAGGTAAAAACATTGTGAACTTCCCCAATCAAATCTCTGTCCCCAGTCTCTGGTCCACCCTCTACCCCCAAACCTCCATGCCTCTCCCCCTGCCTCCTGAGGTTTTGATGCAGCTTCCATAAGTAATTTGACTGTTTCACCACATCCAGTTTGGTTTCTGGCCGGTATATTGGCCTGGAGCGCCGACAGAGCTTTTTCTGGAGCCTTCTTCCTTCCTGTTACCCCCTGCTATGTCTACTGTGTGGTTTCATCTCAGAGGGCCTCCAGAGCATGTGGCTAGAAACAGAGAGAGAGAGAGAGAGAGAGAGAGAGAGGGAGAGAGAGAGAAAGAGAGAGAGAGAGAGGACAAGATAGAAAAAGACAGATTAACAGAGAGCGCGGGAGCAAGAAAGCAAGACCGCTACTCTCTACTTCTCCCCTTTCTAAGTTCTGCAGGTTCAAGCCATTCTCTGGCTTACAGTGAATCCTTACACATGAATCATGTACAGTGGTGTTAAATATGTTTTGGCGGGAATTTGGGGCTTTGTTGACAGTATAAAAGTGTACCTTTGAGACAGAATGAGTTCAAGCCATGGAAATGAAAAAGAAAGCGAGAGACAACTGTACTTCCCTTTCTTATCTGGTCACAGGACTTTAATTCCAAACAGTCACAGGCACAGACCGAGAAATGAAGAGACGTTTCATTTAGCAATTTGTACTAGACTTGCAAGTGTTAGTATTTACTAAACTGTTATAAGCATAATATTAATTGCCTTTGCTTTTTATTGTTAGTTAGAATAAGTAACCACTGACTTTACCTCATATTGTAGATTGCATTGTTAATCACTGGGCTCAACGTCATCTCAGCTGTTGTGATAGTGGAGTCACAACAGAGAAAACTCTCCAGGTTCAAAGCATCTTAGTCATCTTAGCTTTTTATTTTTATCTAGTATTATCTATCCATCCATCCATCCTCTCCCGCTTATCCGGAGTCAGGTCGCGGGGGCAGCAGCTTCAGCAAGGGACCCCAAACCTCCCTTTCCCGAGCAACATCATCAAGCTCTGACTGGGGGATCCCGAGGCATTCCCAGGCCAGTTTGGAGATATAATCTCTCCACCTGGTCCTGGGTCTTCCCCGAGGCCTCCTCCCAGCTGGAC
>JAODTR010000006.1:581701-596794 GCA_025399935.1 Amblyopsis rosae | reverse complement strand
TAAAGTTTTGTGTCACAAATGACAGAAATAGGATACGTTTATATCCCTGTGGTGTGTGTGTGTGTATATATATATATATATATATATATATATATAGTGGGTGTGGGTGTGTCACAGATTTTGGTTTGTATTCATCATCTTTCTTGGCTATTGTTAGAGCAGGATGTCTTGACAGTGAGCCCTGGCTAATGAATCCCTTCTGCAGGCTGACTTGGCTAAAGAGAGGTTATATAACCAGCAAGTAGTTAGAAGACTACAAGGAATACAGTGCATAAGTTTGAGTAGACCCTCTCAGCACACGCACTCTTTCTCACACACAGACACACACACGCACAAATGCATAATAAATTACCTAAAGCCCTTCACACATTGTTCCTGGAAAATTACCTGCATGCTTTTCTCTATTCAGACATGCAGCTCCGTCCAGGTACATTTACCTCTTACACCGGTTCATACATGCTGTGGTTAATATCGGCATAGTACAATAGCCTGGACAGTCCAGCAGAGGGCGGTAGCTAATGCAACACTTTTTGAATGCTGCCAAGCACCATAAACAAATACGTTTTTCAGTAGACTTCAAATTACAGCGTACTTTTGAGGTTTTTTTTTTATTTGCTTTATACATAAAATATATGCAGCACATATAGGCCTACATTTTTGCCATTGTCAGCTGGAGGCTATTTATAGTTATAAAAGGAGCAATATCCCGAAGGGATTGATCGCCAGTTTTCCTTATTAAGTCTAAATGACTTGAAATGCCATGCTATTCTATGCTTTGGCATTTTAAGACATGCATTCCTGGTTTATAGTTCAAAAATTATTAAATGTCACGACTAATGAAGTCCTCTGTATACATGTGAAATGAGGATATCTTTAATTTCATGGCATTATGTTTTTGTTTTTCTCAAAATTGCTTACAATTTAGGTCACATTCCTAGGCAAATAACATGAATGTTAATTTATAAAGAGCATGCAATGGCTTTGTGACTTAAAATAAATTCAAAAGCCACTGGCATGAGGTATACATGCTTCAAGTAGACATCTGATCCATTTGAGCTTTCAACATACAGTATATGTAAGTTATTTGTGATGTCCTCAAGTGAAAAGGCTAATGTTATACATTTTGTCTTATTACTTGTCTTTTTGTTTAGTTAAAATAGAAATGTTACTGTTTTCTAGGTGTCTGGCCAGGAAGTTTACTTTCAATTAATGACATGAATAATTATTTAGTATTCTCATACATTTACATATAAGTGATGGGAAAAACACAATACAATATTGTGACATTCTGCTTTGTTGAAAACCAATAGAGAGTAAGTGAAAAGGGTCCATGAGGTATATTTTAAACACCAAAAGTTAAAACACTCTAACTACCCAACACCCCCACACTGACCATGTGTTGGTTGTATTCATTCAGACAGGACTCCTTGTTCTTCCCTCTTGACACTGCTAAACATACCTTACAATATCTTATGAAAGGGCTCTGGTGCTACACATGCAGAAATCATTCTTTGTCCACATCAGCTGCTGCTCTGCCCAGAGGAGGGATACATGCTACTGCCAGGTTCAGCATCATTGGCAAACTGCTATACAGACAGTATCACATGATTATTAGTTTGTCATGTACATTTTTGGACAAATGTCCCATCTTTTAGATTAATGTTGTCTATGTTGTTAGTTTTGATGCTTTATGTTGTGCAGTTAAACAAATGGATGTGTGCACAACAGCTGCAAGCTATGGACAACATAAGTTGGTATCTCAAAATCACTGCACATATAGTAACTACTTTTCTGCCCCATGATCTCAACATCATCGACCCACAAATGAGGGCTTGCTGCTTGAACCTCCTGTTCTTGCAAAGTTAGATCACACATAACAAATGTGTTTTAAAAGTCAGTTTGTTCTAAACATATCTTTCTCACTAGGAACGATGTGACCTCTAACAACATTAGTCATGCCTTCATTGCCAAATTGATATGGTGGGATCAACATTTGTCTGTAATGCAATTGCAAACTTTTATGATTGAATGGAGACAATGGAGACTAACTAAATTCTGACATACATTATATTCTTTTTTTTTGCAATTTCTAGAACAATGTATTAAATGTGCTCAGTTAAACCATACATAATGGTTCTGTAACCTGGTTAGAGAAAGCTGAAGCGCACAAAATCAGTGTACATATAAATGCAAGAATTTTATTGTAAAATTCCACAGCTGTGCGCAGTTACCTTATGAAAAGGGTTTTCCCCCAGTATGTAGTATAATATGTAGAATATGTGCCCTTTTTCCACACATACTCAAGAAATATACATTGATGTTGATGATATATATACATATATATACATATATATATATATGATGATTATCAAATTAAGTTTATTTTGTTTTCTGGACACCAGCCACACTATTGTGCTATAAGAAAGTGCGGTATAAAGTGATGTTTTCTGCAGTCTGACAAAAGAATATAAATAATTGACATGCTCTTCACATACACTGTAGGTTTCATTTTTTTGGGTCCCAAAATAGTAATTTAATATAATAGAGTGCAAATACATGTAAATGGGGGCAAGGTTGGGCAAGACCATGATAAATTAGACCTGATTCACCGTGCTTACTAAACCATATTCACTGATTAGCAATATAGATTAGTTAACACATTTCAGAATCCATTTATGTTTGCTTTCAAAGTAAACATTTATAAAAATGTTGTTCATACCTTGAAGATGAGACATGCAGGACTCTCAGTTCTATTGGAATACTATCTGAGTTTGACTTTGTACTGAGATAGGCTGTTAGCTCCAAATAAAATCCTCAAAAATAACCTTGATTACCCTGATATGTTGTCAAGACACAAATACATATGTTATACTATTGGATAAACATTGCCTGTAGGCTTTGCTTGATGCTGAATATGATATTTATACATTAAACAGCATGTTTAACACAAGAAACCTCCTATTCGTACTGTATCCACAGAGCAGGCCAGCAGAATAAGTAGTGAAACAACATAATTTCATATTCTCTATTGCATGTTGGGACAGTTTGGCACTTGAATACATGCTTTCCACCACCTACATTTCTCTAAACTAGTGAACACTGATGATGAGATCCATGACACCAACAACTCTTTTGTATGTGCACACTAGACATGTTAGGATCACAACAAAGCAGCTTGGCAACACTAGACGATTACTATTTACTAGGAGAGAAAGAACTGCATGACCTTTTGGTGAATGCAATAAATTAAGATGTGGCCTTTGTTACTACTACTGCTTTCATGAATCATGGAAAATGTCATGATTCTAGCTATGTAAATGTGTTGCTATGGAATAAATAAATAGGTATATAACCCCACTCAAAGTTATTTCCATGCATTAAGACCTGCTAACATTTTTGATTAAAAAAATAATTTAATCAGAAATTACTGAAGTCTTCAAGCTGCTCAACAGTTAATAATAAACATGTTTTTTTTATATAATTTAGATGTTAATAGTTTGACAGGCCATTAATGTATGTCGATCACAACATATAAAACACAACTTAAGACAAGCTTTAACTTAGTTACAACACAAAACAAAAAAAATTGTCTCTTTGTTACAAATGACAGCATTATGCATGTCTCTGCAGGCTATATGAGCATAAAATACAATTTATGTTCAAATAAATAAATAAACATGTACTGTAATTAAATATCCCTTGTACATCTTTCATAGTCAGGCAAGAATAATACAAGAAACCTAATATACGAGGAAATGGTTTTACAATGCTGAAATTATACAATATATATCCATTTACAAACTCCAAGGTTGTGATATGTGTAGCCTTCCCTGTATAATTTATGTACATAAAAATACTGTTGTTTTCACCCGGTCATCATGAGACACTGAGTAATACTGAAGCACTGTCCATGTTTCTTGCATACTGATTCACACCAAAACTAAGCCTTATAGTGTCATATGTAATTCCAGAAATCACATTCAACATTCAGAATGCTTACGCTTCTTCTCGTCATACAGTAATACCGCATTACAAATTAAAACAATAACAAAATCACAACCTAATTCAACTTTTTTATGAAATTCTGATAATTTTCATCCTCTCAGTGTGAGAGCGAAAGAGATAAGGAATGTTAGTAAGGCCTATGCATCTGTTATGTTCACAAGCAACTTACTTTAACAAAGCTGTTCATTAATATTTCAACATTGTTGGTTCACCTTAAAAAAAAATACAGATATTGTATGAGCCCTGTTCAAAAGCAGTGAGTTTAGCCTCTGTGAGGTATGGTGTGGTGTGGTGGTGAGTTAATTTAATAAGAGTGTTCTTATTCAATAAAATATGAGGCATTCCTGTTTGTTGCGTGAATACCTCATATAAGATGTGAATACCTCATATAAGACAATTGTTTAGCTTGAATGATTGGTAAAGTATGTCCTTCCTACCAGAGAATATGGTGATCTTGAACTGATCAATCATGTAAAACTCAATTAGTTTAGTCCCCCCCTCCCAAAAAAAAAAAAAAAAAACTAAAACAAAAATCCTACCAACATAAAATCTATGTTGATAAATCCTAATTTATAAAATTATGTAGGTTCCATAGCCAACAACAGAAGACCATGTTGATATTTGGCCTGAAAGGTGCATGCAATAGATGTACAGTAAACCACTACATAGTGTAATAGTAAAATATATACAGTGTCTGTACATTTAACCATTTAGCATGAACAGCATTATCTAGTTCTCTGACCACACATGAAAAATGCAATGTCTATCTGTGTTGACAGCAGAATAAATCCTATAAAATGAAGTCTAGAATCCATAGCTCCATTAAAGTGCTTCAGGCTTTGCTTATTTAGTATGTTTGATGGATTGAAGAAGAGCTCATGGAGTTTATATGAGAAATCTCTTACAGATAGGCACCTCATTAGGATATCTGTAGAAAGGGGAAATAACATATTTTTTTGAGGGTAGGAGCTCTTACAGTTGAGTAACCCTTGAGTGAAGCACCCCCCAAGAGAACCCACAAAGAGAAAAAAAGAACAGGCAATTTCATAGAGAAAATTTCAAAACCAAAAGAAATAAGTTAAAAGCTAGCCATGCAAAATGACACAATCGGTGCAAACCCCTAGCACAATAATTTTCACTGAAAAAAAGGTTTTGGCCCCTTATGCCAGTTATGTGGTGCTACAACTTTTGCATTTCCATCATAAGAAGGTAATTATATCCTGTATATAGATGTCGTCGTCTAAGAAGACATATCATCAAAATCAAAATGTCAGCTATGTCAGTGGGTCCCTTTTCAAAATGTTCCATTCTCAAGCAAAGTGTGAGGGCATGTATACAGCTGGACCTAGAGATAGAGATAGGACACCCAGTAGACCAGGTTGAAGAGACCGAACGCCGTTGGGAAGAAGATGCGGGCGTACGAGTCTATCTTGGCGACACGGATGTGCAACCGACCATGCCGCCAAGCTCCGGAGCGGCAGTCTTCGAAGCAGCAGAAGAAACTGGTGCAGTCCTTTCCGTCCAGACACTCGTAGCCATACTCCTCGTCCCTCTCCTGCATGTGAGTGGCGTTGTTCATCTGGATGGCCGTGGCCGAGCGTGGACGGATGTCTACCGTGGGTGTCTGCTTTTGAACAGGGGTGAATGAAGACTCGGTTAGCGAACAGAGCTAAGGCTTTATCGCAACAAACGGGACCTCACTGAATCCTCGTTTTGCTTTGGATTTGTCCTGCTGTCATGAGTCGGCAAAATACCTTACACCTTACAATTGCCAATGTTCCCTTTTAAATGAAATGTCATGGAAATGCAAATAGGCCCATAACTATCCCCTGTGGTGGTATTTAGTCAAGCAACAGACAACAAGGGCCCCCATTGAACCTACCATGCAAATTACACCTTTGTTCATTGCTGAGATGCAACTACCTAAAACACATGGATATATATTTTTTACAGATTATTTTTGTTCTTCATTAAGAAAACATATTATGCTAGTGCTGGGCAATTTCACTTCAAGCAATAATCCTTGAGGAATTGTTAATAAGTAAACAACAAAACATATAAACAATAATACAAATATGATACATCTACAGTATTATGCTCTGTAAAGGGATTTACTTTGCAATTCAAACTAGGTGTACTTGCGTTGCATACAACTTCACACTTGACCTTCACCTAATCCTAAAATGAGTAAATCTCAAAGTGACACAAAATGTTAATTATTTGTATTATTCATTATTTGTTACTGGTATAATGTATCCACTACTACTCCTAGTACTACTACTACTACTAATAATAATAGTACTTTCATGTTATATACTGAATATATGAGCGTGTGCATGGTTTCATAAACATTGCGAATGATGGTCCTAACAAAAGTTGCTAACCTGCTGAGAATGTTGGAAAACACACAGTAGAAGATGCTGGATGGACAACATCAAACTTAACAAGACACCCGAGGACATGTCTAACTTATTCAGCGGCTGTCCCTCACCTTCGAACAATACATCAAAACTTCAACACATTCTTCATAATGCAGTTTTGGTCTAAAATATGGAGATCTTCAGTGTTAATAAAACCATGTCTGCAAAGACAAAGGACAATACCCAACAATATACACATAATCAACATTTGCAAATCCATGTGAACTGCGTGAGTCATTTCAATACAAAGACAGTGGTCAAACAAAGACGGTCAATTATAACCAAAACTTACATTTTATCATGAAACATTTTGATGTTCAGGCACAGGCTACTTGAGGCTTGATTAAGAGTCATCTTGCAAAGAGTCCAGACTTGACAGAGACTCCAGCACAACTTTCATAATGCATTCAGCATTCTAGTAAATTATATACTAATTACCATACTTAGTTGGAGTATTCCTTTCCTATTCTGCTGCTGCACAACACTACTATGAGAACAATAGAGTAGCAAATAGCTGACCACAGCACCTATAGGCCTGGTTGTTCTATATGCACAATGGCACATTGTATATTACATCATTTTCTTAGCCTATGGGTGTATTGAAAGAAGAAAAGAGAGCAGGAAGTTACTTCTGGGCTGTAAGCATTTGTGTGTGGATACAGAGCACAGCAACCCATCTGTCATGTAACTAAAGGGTAAAATAAACGTCCTTTTCGAGCTCTGCTTACTACTGGAGAGCATAGACCTTTCATTTGTGTAGGGTGGTAAAACAGCAATGTGATATCAGCATGTCTTTGGCTCTTGTCATTCTAAAAGGAGGCAATTAGTATTCAAATAGCGTGTTTCAGTTGGCTTTTATCTCAAAATGCCATGCCACCTTGGCACAAATTGGAATCCCTAGCTCTGTAGAAGATTAACTGCAGCCCCCTCTTGGCAGAAGTCATCGTTTTTCCTGACCTTGCAAATAAACCACAGTGTCAACCTCAACGTTTATAAACACATTGTTCCTTTGGCATATCCCGAAAGGACAACCTCAAGGAATTTTATATCACTGCTTTCATTTCAAAGAGTGCTGTTACCTGTCATTGAAAAGCCCCTTGTTGCGCTAGAACCATTCGGAGGACCATAATATCAATTACAAGTTTGGAACTTGAAATTGAAAACTTAATTCAAATAATCTTAAAATTTGCCCAGCACTAGTGTAGCACTAGGTAAGTTGTGTGTACTTGTTGAAAGTGATGCCTAACAATGAACAGAAAAACTTTATTTATTTTTTTTTTCATTGAAGCTAATGATTATCCAAGATGGTTAATGTGAGTCAGTTCTCACAGGATACAGACTACACCGGTGGAAGTGCAGTGGAAGCATAAGCATACATATAGTCCTACGGCACACATGGCCTGTACAGGCATGGCTTTGCCAGTGTCAGCAGAAACAATAACAAGGCAGTGGCATAGGTGACGTTAACTGGCTGAAAGTAGACAACCTCTTAATGCAAATGCATGAAATCACTCTGGATCATTGCTAAACGATCCCTCCAGCACGACTGTCTATGATGTTTAACGATTTTGTTGAAAACAGTGTTTCCACATATTACAGGTGCTATTTTATTTAACGTAAAAGAAAATAGTTTTAAAACCAACTGTGTATTCAATCACATACAACCACAAATTTCAGCCGCTAATCATCCCTTTAATAAATATTTGCATTTCAACAGTATTTGTATGATTTGTCTGTTGAACGTACTCGCGGATGTGAATTCAATTTCACAGCGCAGCGGTTGTCTTCTTCAGTCTGTTAAGGTCAGCTGACTCTGTAGCGTGACATTCAGAAAGCCCAACAAACACATAAGTCAAGGTTTACTGGCAGGAAAGGAAAAAAAAGAAGCCACTGCTATCGTTCATCGTAAGGGTGCGGCGAGTGTAACAGGACAGAGGGAGCCGCAGTAAAAGCATGTCCTGTGCTAATGCCTTGCTCCTGACAAGATATGTAAGAAGTCCATTTATTTTTGAATTTTTTATTGAATTAAGTACATATAGCTGGCTGCCTCTGCACTGTGCACTACAGGACGACCATGTGCAATTTAGTCTCAGATGCGTACATGGTAGCTGAGGTGTTAGAACGGTGAGTATAATAGGATACATAGATAAACCGGTAACATAAAGAGCCATCTATTGTATCTAAATTAAGAAGATATGTACAATGCTGTGGGGCTCAAAGAGCCACAATACAACAGACACATGCAGTTATTAGAGGGAATCTCAGACACAGGCAATATACCTTTGAGGAAAAGAGCCGGAGGAGCTATTGTCCATACAGGAAACAAAGAGAATGTGGAATTGAAAGAGAGTCACACAAAACAAGGAAGGAATCAATGTAGGAAAACAAAGAAAATAAAGAAAGGCAAGATAATGTCAAAAATAACAGTGGCATATACTGTCTAACGTAAATGGGGAGAAATACCATTTAGAGACATATTACATACAAACACAGAGGAATGATTCATGACACAATATATCTGACATGCACTTAAACAATGATCACCTTATTTGAGTTAAACTGGTGATTTATTAAACATCTAACAAAGGTTAAATAGCTATATGTAGATATTTAGCAGAATTATTGTATTGGTATTTGTGTTCATGCATTAGGCCCCAGAATATCTTCCCTGATAGCACCTCAAAGTTAGCATTTTTAGAAAAATATAACTAAATTGAACTTAAACAGCATAGAGACCTTCAAAAATAGTTTGACACGGTTTTAAACTGCTTCTAGGATGTCATACAGGTATTTCTTCATATTTCAAACTTTTAACGAGGATCAAAAGCTGCCTTTCCTTGCATCTTGGCCGATCACGCCAACCCAGTCCATCCCATCTGAAATGGGCACCTGCTTTCGGCTTTCATGTCACTTCATTATTCATTCATTAATTCATCTAGTCAGTTCCTATAGCAACACCTTACTTAGAGAGATTACATCTATGATCACTTACAGTAAGTGCTGTAATAGAGAATAGAGAATATAGTTCATCAAAAATAACCTTGTTTGAGAAGAAATATACATAGTATATATTTATTCTACTTGCTTCCTATATGTTTTGCTATAATAAATAAAGAATATCAATATGCTATTTCAGCTGCGCTTCACATAATTCGAATATCTGCCCCTATATTTAGAGACCAACAACAAAACTCCTGCTCCAATGAAAGCCTAGCATGGCTGAGACCACTATGATGGACCATAGTCACATGACATGATTACTGTGGTAACAGATGTGTGGATTAAGGACAGGTCTGAGCTGACAGCACATGACCAGGAGGCCACACTGTAGCCAAGCTCCCTCAGGATAACTGAGTACTACTAGTACAATAGCTCTCTCTGGGACTTATCCCTATTCTGTAATGCATTGGCAGAGACAGAGATTGAGGGACAAAGAGATGGAGCATGGGGCACATTTAAATACATAGTGCAGCTGTGTGGAATTGCAATCCTTGACCCTTCACCTAAATACTGCACACAGCGTACAATAGGTATGCTAGGCTACAAGAGGCTAGATTGGAAGGTCATAATCACAATAAGTGTGTTTGTTTTCTACACTAGAGATAGCCCATAACCCATAACCGTCAAAAGTGAGAACATCTAAATGTGCAATTCGTTTCGATGCTCACCGGATTTTTCTTCTTCTTGTCCTTTTTTGCGCTGGGCTTCCTGTTGCTGACAAAGTAGTGCAGGGTGCCGTACTCTATGAGCGCGGCAAAGACGAAGATGAAGCAGACGGAAACAAAGAGGTCCATGGCGGTGACGTAGGACACTTTCGGCAGCGACTTTCTCGCTATGGTACTCAGTGTGGTCATGGTCAGTACTGTGGTGATGCCTGGCAACAAGCGGAGAAGAGATAGCAACACAACATTAATAGTCAACTGTTATGTATACAAGCCAGCCTATGCTATCTCTTAACATCATGGTTCAATCACATACATAACTACACCAACCACCAGGCACCATAATGCTAAAAGTATGAAAATTTGTGAATTAACGTAAGCCACAGCAAAAATCATTAAAATGTACGTAGCTAGCAATGTTCTATTTGTTTCCATGTTGTTCCTTTTGTTATTACTTTTAATAGCGTCAAGTTAGATATTAAACACATGTAACCTCTTTTAAACAATGTTACTGCGTTAACTTTTACGATGACAATTGATGTTAAACAAACCCGTTTGTCATTTTTAATGGTATCTCCCAGTCTACTTGATCTGCTACTTCTTAACACTGTTGTTTACATTGTTTTAATTGTATTGTTATTCACAGAACAATATACATTTAATGGACAAGTCATGGATCAGTTTCATTTCAAACACTCTGTAGTATGGTGGGCATCCATGACGGAGACACGCTTTGCCCTTCCTCTATGCTGGGCATTCTTTCACATTGAGTCTTCCAACCCTACAGTACAGTATGCTGACATACTACGTCTCCACATGTGCCATCTGGTCATATCTCTCTCTCTCTCCTTCTCTCCCGGCGGTGAGGAAGCGCTTTACAAAGCGCGCTGATACAACAGCAGCAACACGCTAACAACGCAGGACGTTGCTCATCAGGCGAGCAACCAACTGAGCTGCCATCCCTCTGCATCTAACAGACTAACAGACCACAAGGGGACCTACGCTGTCAGATAGGAAATAGGCAGTGCCTTTTGGACGTTGCTCACGTTGAGCGATTTTTATACTTTCCTCGGCGGCGTTGGAAGGATTAAGTTATGTCATCGCTACAAAATCCCTTTTTCCTAGCCAACTGGCTTGAGTGTTCCTCCCCTGCTACCTTTTCTCTGAGCAAATTAAGTTATTTGGCTCACGGTACAACATTTGGCAGGTAATTAATAGCGTGGGCATGTTTATGGAAAATGTCTCTGTGAAGAGTCAGGCACATATTTTAACTAGAGACAAAGCCGCCTCGTGACTAATAATAACTGTCCATGTAAGGGCTGCGGTACGCCTCGTGACGGATGTAGGCGCGGCGCGGGTAATTTTCACATTCAGCGATGCCCACTAATGATCTCACCAGCAGGATATGAGGTCACGGTGTGGAGCCTTAAGGGCCCTCTGAGATGCTGACTAAGGAATATTTAACAGCATCCCTTTAGGATACTAAGGACAAGTTAAAAACATGACACAAACATGAAACATTTCCTTGAAATCCACACATGAAAAAAATAAAAAAACTTTTTTGATGCACAACCCTTCCTGATTGTGTGTGTGTGTGGCCACCTGTCTATACATTGCTGAGGCATCATCTCTGCTGTATTGCATAATTAATGCCTCATTAAGGCATGCATAAAAAACATATGTGCCCGGAGAGGCCCTGCTAATCAAGATGGACTAGATTCCTTTGCAGCCATTCTCTCTGAGGAGCAACTCGGGGGGAGGATGGGACAAATAATAGAAGTAAAGGGAAAACAACAGTTTGACCACAAGGGCCTACTTGTGTGTTTGGAGCGGATGGGGAGTCATTATGGAACGGTTGCACAGTGAATCTCCCCTCAGCATTTGTGTATGCTTGGTGGGCTATCGTGGATGAATAATACAATTAAAGGGGTTGAGAGGTTTCTCTCACATGCTTGCTCAGCGATTATAAAAGCAAAGGGGTCGGGGAAGACAAAGATAATACTGTAGTATACTGCAAAGAAGTAAAGACAATTTGTGGTTCCTAGTGTTTATACTGTGAACTTGAAGACATTGTGTTGAGGTTAAAATTAGTTTCTAGTGCCAGCGCTGGTTGGTTAGAGATGAAAACAAACTATCTGCAGGATGGGGTCAAAACAACTCTCACATCAAGAAGATGCTCTTTGGAAGCGTACCTAAGGATGTTCTAGCCGGAACGGCGTCTTTGTTGATCCAAAAGGAGACCCAGGAGAGGACAACGATCAGTGTGCAGGGGATGTAGGTCTGTATAGTGAAGTAGCCCATTCTCCTGCTCAGGTCAAAAAAGACCGTCAGAACCACGTAGTCTCCTGGAGAAAGAGAGAAGGAAAGGAGAGGGAATGTACAGTACAAAGATCACTTTCAGAGACAGCAAAGGACTGGATGATGATGACACTGATCAAATATATAGAACAACTGTAGACTAGAGAATGCCCACGGAATGTAAACATAGCATCTAATTGATGTATCCAACTTGTATTGTTACTGTCTGAATATCAATAAAGGCACAACAGGTCACCGGGCTGGATTCAGGATAGCATGCCAATAGTTAGCAACCGCTTCATCACAACACAGTTGTCCGATTAGCAGCTATCCCTATTCTGACCCCCTGACTGTGGCAAATGTTAGGTAGCAAGAGGTTGATGTTAGCCATGATCACACTGAGTCAACCCTGACTATCTGCTGCGGATGGCTCCTGTGTAGTAGTACAGATGTATGCACACACACACACGCACAAGGTCTGTCTGTTAATTAAATGATGCTGGAGTGTTCGGACAAATGCCAACAAGGCTGTGTTCTGCAGTCTGCACATCTGCCTGTGTGTGGGGTCTGTGGGTTTAATGGCCTCAGCTCAGTGTGTGATTGATTTAAATCACACTTAACTCCACCAGTGTCAGAAACCTCCCTCAAAGCTATGGTTTGTGCCTGTATTTGCAGGAAATGCATGCAGTTGGTATCTCAGCATTTGGTGTGCGGCTGAGTTTTGTGTTTGTAGGCATGCTAAGACAAGGCAAGAGCTACGAAAGTTGTGGATCATGTGTATGCATGAAAAAAAAGAAAAAAAAAGAAATCTAAAAGAAAGTTTATAAAAACTGCAATTCATCAAAATAAACAAACAAACACACATGTTACCAGTTTTTCTTGTTTTAAAGGTGTTTAAAGTTAGTTAATGGGTATGCTAATTAGACACAGCCCAGCCAACACTAACTTAAGGCAATTAAATAAGTTAAATGGAGTAATAATCTTAAATCACATGAATTTCAGACCTAATAATAAGTACTTAATATCTCATCTATTTGGCTAATTGGAGATACAATTTTGGTTGCTTAATATGCTTGATGAGATCTAAGAATCTGTTTCAGTAAGTGGTAAATCTAATTATAAGACACGCATTTAAAGGAGTCCATATACGAGAATTGACTGTTCTTAGAAATTATTGAGAGTGCATTTAAGCTTTTTTTTATAACATTTGTTAACCTTAATATTCAGACATTTTGTAAGAATGTTTTCTTGTGAATCCTGTCCCTGGTATGTTATCTCCCACAAACATATGGAAAACACATTGCTGCATGTAGCGTTTGAACAAACACCAAAGGCAACATCTGCATATTATCTGTTTGTCTTTGATAAAGATAAATAATGTGGGTTGTGAATAAAAATAAAATGACAGAAAGAAAGAAACATAGGTTTCTCTGTATCTGTGTCTATATAGTTGTCTGTGAATTGCCTCACTGAGCGTTTGGACCAAAAGGCTACGCAATATGTCCCAGCATGCACCTCTGCACAACAAGCCACTGATAGCAACATTTAATATACAAAGGCTGCTGACATCACTCACATAGCTGTTCATACTGCTACCTGCTGATGCAGGCATGTGAGCAGCATATTGGAGCACACACCGCATAATTCTGTTAGGGAGACACATTTACACAGTTAGCCTGTTCTCGGGGGGCCCACAGCTCTGCGTTTTGTTTTTATTAACACCGCATTAGCAAGAGTCTAAACTTTCCCACCGCCAAACACTTTTGACAGATTAAAATAAATGCCAGTAAATATATTTATTTCAGCTTGGTCAGCAGTGCAACAGCGCTTCACGTTTCCTCACACTCTTAATGATAACAGGCTTTTTGACCGTCAGGGCTCACTAGCCCATTGGCTGGTCTACGACACTCCAGCAGTGTGTCTGATAGCTTGTCTGCCACTTTCATTGTGTGCTGCATTGCTTGCCAGTTATACACTTATAGTAGATGTTACAGACCAGTGCCTTGCCTTGTGACAGACTGATGTATCTGTATCAGTTAACCAGCCATTACAGTTCTATACTAATGTCAGGTCCTTACTAATGACTTCCTGATCCTATGCGAAAACAAAATGTCTTCCAGTTCCCTTTGTTGTTTCAGTGCTGGGTTCAGATTAGGATTGTGTCTCGCCTAGAGCAATACATTTTTTTCCTCGATGTAAACAACTATTGAACAATCGACAAACATCAAATTACAGATGCAAGCATTGACTGTACATGCATATTACTTTACTATACGTATGCAATAGGGCAAGCAAAGTCTGGTGTACATTATATAAATGTTTGATCTTTTGTGTAGTACATACAGTATTTGTGTTTACAAAGCAAAAGTAAATGACATTAATGCCTGCCTTCCCCTGCGTTTACACAGATGACAAAGCAACTGGCTTCCATACATTAATTTAATTAATTAAGCAACAAACAATGATTTGCTTGTTTATTTAATAATTTATTTGGCTTCTCTAAAACAGATAGTCCTGCAACTACCATGCAACTACTGTTGCCAAGCAAAACATAAACATTGTCATACACTAGCTTGCTACATAGGTCTTCACGTTACCACATATGGAGGACCAGGACTGCCACAATAAAAAATAAATAAATAAATATATAAAAGTATAAATAAATAAATAAAAGTATAAATAATTAAATAAATATAAAAAGAATTGAA
>JAODTR010000006.1:555269-581601 GCA_025399935.1 Amblyopsis rosae | reverse complement strand
ATGACCCCCCCCCCCCCCCCCCCCCGTCCGCCATGCCCCGCACACACACACACACACACACAAATATAATATTTATTGGTACTACATTATGAAGTTGCTAACAGCTGCCATAGCCTACTGTTTGAAAGACAAGATCAATTTCAGATAAATCATTGTTTCAAAAGTGATAAGCTAATAACATTGCAACAGTGGGCGAAAGCTAGCCAATGAAAACAAGCACCATGTGTGTGTGATGCAATATGTCTCAAATTAATAGACTCGGTCAAAGTGATGTTTCGGTAAGGAGGCACAAAACACATGTATTGCATCTGAACGCACTCATTCGCTAATTAATAGAACAGCACATGCACTTGGCGATGTAAGACAATTGATTTCCCTTACTGCTGTCCCATAATAAATATAGGTATAAATTACAAGAGGCTTAAAATGTCTTCTAATGACAGCTACAATCTCACACTAGGAACTTTAAATAGTTACATAATACATAACCGTGTTACATAAATGCATTGAGTCTGGATAGGTGTGGGTGTCATGCCAAAAAGCAACTTCATCGATGCTAAAGTGACTTTAATGTAATTATTACATGCATATTAAGAGAGACATGAGGACATGAGGACATGAGGACGAACTATAGATAGTAACAGAAAAGGGAAGTTCGATTTGAACGGCGAAAATGGATGTCTTCATGTCTCTCGAATAGCACGAGGGCCCGCTGTCTGTCTCGTAACACCTCCGCTGAGATGTGTCACATCCTCTCCCATCCAGAGCAGATGTCCATGACATCTTCTCCAAGGCACAGACGAGGCAGGGCTGGCATGGAGCCAGGGTCCCTTAACAATCTCCGCTCGCTAAGGCATCAGGCACCTGCCGCTGCTGACAGACAAATCACTGGTCATATTCACCGCTTCCTCCAGCACTGCGAGGCTCAAGCTCACACATCATTCAGAGGAAACCCTTAGGAGAAGAGAGAGGAGGATGCTGGGAAGGAAACATACTGTAATCGAATGTTTCAGCTCTCAAGCTTGGTTTCCCCGCTGTTGAGCTGCTGTGGTTCAATGCGTTTTTAGGAAATTTGACAGGGCAATTAAAGGCAGGGCTAACAATATCCCTCTGCCCATCCACGGCTCTCCGCGGGCCACTCCACACATTGAAAAGCACTGTGAAGCAAAGCGAAGCACTACGGCTCTGATGATGTAAGCAGATTTCGCAACTTTGTTTATGTTCCTATTTACGGGGCCAGGGCTGTGTAGATCCGATTATCTTTTCAAACACGCACAGAGAACGAACAGTAAAATAGCAAAAAGCGAGCAGATATTTGGTGATATTGACAAAACAGGTCTTATCTTACAAATAGCTTGCAATAGCTGACTATACCCTTATGCAGAGACTGTATGTGGGAACAAAGTCATTATGTTTTTAGAATATCCTGTATAGCTGTCACCTTTACTGTTTACTTGTGCTGTACAGCTAGCTAGTATCAATATTTTGCCTGAAATAATCACAGGAATTCACATTTTTCACCTCAGTTATTTCCTCCACTCTGCTAATCTGAATGTCCAGTATTTTTGTATGTTGGACTATTCTTTACTCTCTTTATTTGTTTATTCAAGATCTATTGTGTTTTCTGCACCTCACCACCCAGCAGAGTCTCAGTAATGTATCTCTCCCTTTCCTAACGCTGTGGCCTGACAATGTCTTGGACCACACTTATCTCCGTCTGCCTCCCGACTCTTTCCAGTTCAAACTTCAGCTTCCATTTTGCGCTTCATTCCACACCCTACACCTGCTTCAGCATCCTTTAATTTGCTCTATATCTAGCTTTGATCCAGGCCCAAGATATGTGCTCCTTCTTTTTTAAAGAACAGCAACAAAATGCTAATTGTAGTCACAGTTGGTAAAGTAGTTCTATAAAATGTTCTGCCACTAGATGTCACACTGAGCACTACTATTTCAGACCAAAACAAATGCAACTTGGCCATGCACTCACACACACACACACAGAACAGAGGAGCTTGATTACAACACACACAGAGGGGTCTTTCTCAACTCAGAATGTAATTACTATATATATATATATATATATATATATATATATATATATACAGTTGCTTGCTGCTACAGTATATTAATGTATACAATGTTGTACATGGCACTTTTAAGGAGATCAATGAGCACCTTCAGAGCAAAAGAGGAACAAAGAGGGTATATTTTGGCAAAGAAATGCTGGAAGTCTGTGAGTGTCTGATAGAGAAAACAATGTCAAATATCAATGCATGAGAATAATTAGATTTGTCAAGGTTACAAATACATATTTTATTGTTTTTGTCATTCAAATGTGTACAGTATATTCTATAAAGAAGAGAACATACTGATGACGAGATTTTAAGTGTGAAAGGTGAATAATAGAGATGCAGGTTATATGGTGCGCTCTAATAAGAGCCAGGCAGGAAAACACTATATGTTGATGATGTCATAATTTCCTAAAAACATAATTCTCCACTCCCCTATTTGGACATATACCCATTTGATTCTCCTGAATCGAGGGATCTCGCCTTTGGCTGCCTCCACTCTCATTAGCCAATGCCCGATGTTCTGCAGAGCTCATCCGCGTAACGGCGTGCTCATTTAGGTAAAGCTGTCAGTGTGAGGCCTGTACGTGCACACCTCGTGTTATATGACTAAAATTATTTCTAATGCACACATCATTGACCTGTCCTGTCTGGAATGTCATTTTGTGCAGTGCTTTGTGAGTTGTTAGGATTTTAAATGTTAATGGGAGACATCTTGAGTGAAATTTGTGCTTTATATTTTTGTAATTATGCTAGGCTGAATCCCTGGGGGAAAATAAGCAGAGAAATGCACAGCAACAAAAAACAACTCTTATATTCAGTGTGCTAATACACAATGTTTTTCTTGCTAGCAATGTCTCTAAAAATGTTTGTACAATACAATTCAAGTTTTGATTTTCACACCATTTGCATGGACTCTGACCACATGGTCATCCTTGCAGTAACCGGGATCTTGCTTACCATGAATCATGGAACAAACCAAAAATGGTCAAACAACAGTGTCACTAGTTGTTTCTATTGCTTCTTCTCCTTCTTCATCTCGTCGTTTAACGGCGGTTGGCATCCAGCTCATTGGTGCATTACTGCCGCTGTTGCTATTGCAATAGAGGCAACACATTGTTGTTCAGGACGAAAGTGACACAACCAATGTTTATAAAACATAATACAGCAAGTGCACTGTTATAAAAACGAGCAAACCTAAGCATCCTCCATTTAAATGTGTCTATATGTATGTTGCTGTTTTGATGTGTATTTCCAGACCTGGCCTAACAACCATTTACTGTAAGATGCAAATGTACTATACAATTTCACATTAGTGTCAGCACTTTTGATGGTATCGACTGGGCCTTTTGTTTTTAATCCTATTCAATATTCAGGAAATTGTTTTTGACAGGGGATTCTCAATGGAAATGCCCTCTCAAAGGAAGAGCTAGTCCAATAAGCCATATTGACTCCATAAACCATTTTTGGCAAACATTGACTGACTTGAATGTTATGAAATAACAGTAAATAATAAGTATATGCCTATTGGGAGTTTATGTTGTACACTATAGTAACAATTTGCAATACATGTACAGTATAAACAATGATATGGCAGAATATTTGAAAAAGAACCACTTTTAGGATACAGTACGCACCAGGTAAAGTAATAATCTTTTGGGCCAATTGTGATTTCCTTTCTGTTTATATATTCATGTATTCATTTCAGTCGAAGGGAAACAAATCAGAGATCCCAATACCAGGCCAAGACATTTCTGGTGTCTTCAAGTGGAAGAAACAGGCAGAGAGAGAGATGAATAAGAAAAAATAAGTGGACGAGAGAGAGAGAGAGAGAGAGAGAGAGAGAGAGAGAGAGAGAGAGAGAGAGAATAAGAAACAAAATGGGCGAGTGGTGTGTGAGAGCTAATAGACATCACAGATGTATTGTAGGTGCCTGATGGGCCCCCTATGTCCTAGTAACTAGTTGAGCTTTGTGGAAGGCAGCTAAAGAACATGATGGAGAGAAGACCTGGAGCCTCCAGCAAAGCCATACAATATAGAACACGCAGGAGAGGAAAGAAAGAAAGAAAGAAAGAAAGGAATGACACTGAAGAAAAGTAGGTGTGAGGGGGAAGATAAAGAAACAACGCTGCCAGCCAGGAGTAATTTCATTACATAATAGGCTTACATGCTTGTTTGAGGAAGGCATGCACATTCCCTGCCACCTGAAATGTTTTGGGTGAGGCGGGGAGGAGGTTAGGACCAAGAAAAAGAGAGAAAGAACAAATGAATAACCGCTAAGGAGCGAACAGAGGACGTTCCCACAGAGATGTGAGATGAAGCAGGAGTCGGCCTTCTCTCCAGTTCTGGGTATATGAGGTCTCAAGCAATTAACTTCCACTCTAAAGCAGAGAAAGGAATGTAGTTATTGGGTTAATGAAGCAAACAGAGTGACTGGGAGAGTTCTGAATTATAATATGAGACACACGCACACACGAAAACACGAGCACTGTGTGGTGATTGAGTCAAAGCTAGTGACTGTGAAAGTTAGAGAAATGAGAAGAGAGGTTCAACGTAATGAAGGTTTGTATCTTTACACCATAATAAATCATACGCAACACTAGTATTGTTGTCAAGACCAAGCATACCAAGACTGTCATGACCAAGATAAGACCATGGGCATCATAAATTACTTATCTGTTACGTACATTTCTGTTACTTCAGCTTTTCAGACGAGAAGCCAAATAAACTATAGGCTACTGAGAAATTTGTTTAGAAACTTACCAACATTACTGGCTATTTTCAGTATAGGCTACAAAATCTGTTAGATAAATATGTTATACGGTTACTGCTTAAATTTAACAACTGAAATTTCCAATTGAAACACTGCATTAGTGTTGCACCGGAATTATAATGAGTGACAATGCTAACAGCCAATGAAAATCAACTTAATCATTTCCAGAAAGTCGGTCTCTTAAAAGAATCTATTTATCAGACGTTGAATGGAAGAGGCTGAGACTACTAGTCCGGTGGTAACTAAATACTAGGTATAGTAATGTTAGTAGTAATAATATAGAATACATGTGAAATGGCTTTCCAAACCATCATAACACTCTGTTTCTAATCTGATGATTTCCACTTGCCCCTCTTATCTTTGTCCAATGATCTGTTTCCCCTGATCCTCTGTGTTTAATAAACCCTTGTGTTTCCTTAGTTCCATGTCTTTCACTTTAGTGATGGCATTCATAGTGTATGTGGCATGTTAGTGCCACAGCTTATGGATCCAGCATTAAAAGTTTCTTGTTATCCTAAGTTCAGTTTTTGTGTCTTGCGATTTGATCCAGTTTCCTTTACCAGCATTACAGCAAGACATATTTGAAGAATCTTGTCCATAAATGTCCACTCATTGACATGACTCCATTTTTTGGTGTACAGTTTGTTGACCTCAGCAAATGTTCAGCATCTGTTCAGCCAATATATCTTACGTATAGAACCCCTGGCTGTGCAGGGATTTACAGTAAAGATCTATAGTTTCTTATAGTTTCTATAAGTCATATGTTCAAATCCGAAGGTAGAACTCAAAGACAAAAATGAGGAAGTGATTTTAATATAAGTTCTTTTTATTTAAAGACTTATGCAGAGAATCAGATTCTACAGGGCCATATCATAACCAAAAGAACAAAAATAACATTTACAGAAGGTTCACCGATCCCTTCAACTCCAAAACAACCCTTTTATTTAATCCTGACATTTTGCCACAAATACATTTGTCTCTGTGTATGTGTGCTCTGTATGCATGTGCTGTGTGTGTGTGTGTGTTTGTGCATGTGCATGTGTACGTGTATGTGTAGCCTGTATACGCTTGTCCGTATATTATGTATATGGTCTCATTCGATCATATCTATCCATAATCAACTTTTGTGCTTTATAAAATGTTAATTTTTTTCACTTTACATTTCAGTCAAAATTAATACATAATATGCTTGATAAAAATACAAGGAAAATATCCTGTTGGTATCTACGTTTAACTAATGACTGGATGTTGAAAAGCAAGTGCTGCTCAGAACTGCAATGGACCTTGTGAACTGTAAAGATGTGGCCATAGATGCTGTTGAATGTCATATATACATGTCTGCAATATTTGAACAGAGAACTATTAAGAAGCTCATGAATACACCAACTACAGCCTTTACAATGATATTTGGAGAATATGGTGTACACTGTAAAACCCAAAACGAAATGCTTTTCAAATTATATTTCCAATGTGTTTTAGTTGGAGTGCTATCTAACTGTGTCAAGTATGTGGTGGCATGTGTGTGTGTGTGTGTGTGTGTGTGTGTGTGTGTGTGTGTGTGTGTGTTTGTGTAGTCTAGGTTAATTTGCTGTAGGGTTTCACACAAAAAAAGCCTTGTATTGTTTGCCATTTCTGTCATTGTTAAAACAATCGAAAAGTGAAATATGTGAAAATCAATGTACATGTGGATATGGATACCTTTCTTATACTTTTTTTTTTCTACAGATTTACAATCCAGTTTATTGCATGTCTCTGAAAAAAGTGCAATTAACATTAAAAGCCATTCCCCACCAACCACTGACAAAGTCCTGAAAACAAAGAGGCAATCTAGCATTTACTGTTGTTCACATAATGTATAAAAGCAAAATCAAATATAATGTATGCACAGCCAAGCTTTTAAATATTTTGAGAATAGTTTATAAACCTGAAACACAATTGTTTGAGAGAAAATATAAATGATGTGGTTCAAAGCTGTCCTTGCATAGCACAAAGCTAACTACATCAATGTAACAGTATTGTACTTCTAAATGTGCAAAATGCATAACAATAGATAATACAAACAATATTCATCATCATCAGCTAATATCTTCATTAATAAAGTCAAATACTGTATGCATTATGTATTTTACATATGTATATTTTTCTTCATCATGATAATAAACATCCATACAATAGTTTAGAATTGAAATATCTATATATTTATATTTATACAACTCTTCAATATGAACTTCACAGCTCCTTGACTTTCTGACTGTATGTTTAGTGGCTCTGAACTGTCGACTGTTTGCATTTCCAAAAAAGACCTCTGTCATTGGGGAGTTCAGTATTGGAAATAATATTAATGATAATTATATGAATATTTGGAACAAACCGCCCTTCTGACTGTCCTCCATATGGATAGTGTTATTTTAAAGCCTATAGCACACCTAGACCATTGTACGATATATATAATGTCAACATAAACTGGAGATAATATTCAGTTTTTCTGAAATACAGGTTCAGTGGGTGCTGGTGGCTGCAGAACCAAAGACACATTTTACACAGAATGCAATGTTTGTTTTTTACCAAATCCAAATAAATGCATGAATTGAAATGTACATCATACAGAAAGAACTACTGGTACTGGAGATCAGTGTAAAGCTACAATATGTATATATAAATATAACAACCAGACTGTCAGGTTCAGGTATTCAGAAAAGCCCTTGCTAATTAATATTGCTACATTAACAGAATTTAGTATGGACTATCCGGAAAACTTTAACGAGCACATCACAGAAGATGTGTAAATCTTAAATGTTTGTTTGTGTATGTGTGTGTGTGTGTGTGTGTGTGTGTGTGTGTGTGTGTGTGTGTGTGAGTGTGAGTGTGCTTGGATAAAAAGAAAATATTGACGGAAAATAAACTTTTTTTCTGAAGAGGGATTGACATCATGCTACAAAAATATAGATATTCATCTTCATTACTATCATAGACAAGTCCTCTATGTGAAACACAGCACTGGATAAAATAAGGTCAGAGTGCCACTTCGTTTTTACCTTCTCTCACTAGCTTCATCTCGTTCTGTCATTCTTCCCTTCTCTCACCCACCAGCAGCAACAAAAGAGTTCAAACTGGCATGTGATATTAAAGGCAGTGTAGCTGGTACTTTCTGAGTGTACATCTGAAATATTAACTGAAGGGAGAAGGAGACTGTGGCAAATGCGGTCAAGAAACTTATACGGATGGGAACCAAAAACATGCCGTCAGTCACACAAGAAAAAGGCTATGAAACTTTCCCCACCTGCAACTGTGATTTTACCTTCGCTAGAGTGAAATTTGTAGTTTACAAAGCCCCTTGACTACGGATCACATAACACTCCCACATGAGCCATACACATTTAAATTAAAATTGAAATAAATATATTATTCAATCAATCAATCAATTACTAAGAATCAAAAGGACTTAACAGTGCTCCAAATATTAATGTAAAACCCACTAGTGTTTTCCTTTTGTTGAAATCAGATTGCACACAAACACAGTTAAAGATTAATTTGAATATTATTTTATCTGAAATGATGAAAGCAGCTTCAATGAACGGACGCAATGGAATGCTAGAAGGAAACAGTCGCTTGGGCGTGAAAACAACTAGTAAATACTATTTTTGTAGAAAGTATGAAAGGAAGCAAACAAAAATATTTTTCCGCTGTTTTGAGTAAACATATTCTTTAGTTACATTTTGCTAAATGTACCATAATAATGACATCTCTAAGGTTTGGTAATATGTACAATACTGTTTAAATTAACAGCATTGTCAATGCTGAATGTAAAAGAAAAATGCATTTGTACCACATTTTCAATGAGCATTAAATAAAAGGTGTTTCCACTGAGAGTTTTATTGCTATTGCAGAAACCCTAACTTCTTTTTTATAATAATAATTTAAATAAAAATCTGTTACTACAGATAATGGAAGATTATTTGACAGAGGTTGATGGCGCCATTTTGCCACTGCTATCAAAATTATGTCAAGCAAATAGTTGATGTTGCTCTGTATTTGAAACACTTTAAAATAAAACAATGCACTGTACATGCAAAAACACAAGTGCATTTTACAATGTCAATGTTTATCATTAATATAATAAAATAAAATACAAAACAGACAATAGTTCTTTAACAATCCTGGGCTATGTGTAGTTGTAGAATAGCATTCTCTTGGGGATATATTAATTAATAGCATATTTACTTAGTAGCATTTTCACCAACCCCATAGTCTTCATATTGTCACAATATAATTTTCACTCATTTTCTCAGTTTTTCAAAATCTTGAAGAAAAAAAAGGAAAAAAGGAAAACAGCAACTGGAAATTCCATCCAGCATGCCGTAAACAACTTTTTTTTCTGGAAAATAAAAACACTTGAGAAAAAAATTATAAAATCAACTAATCAATAAATAAATACAAATATAAGTTAAAAGGGATATGATATAGATTATTGGGGGTTGAATCCCTGTAATTTGGCCTTCTTATTCAAGTAGGTTGCCCAGTAGACCAGGTTAAAGGTTCCAAACAGCAGAGGAAAGGCTATTCTGGCAATCCTGTCTATCTTGCTCACACTGTTAAAGGTCTTCTTGGCCTCTGGGGGCTTGGGTTTGGGCTCCTCCTTGGGCTCGCTCGGGGGTGGAGGAGCGCTCTTGGCAATGGTGGCCAATCCAGGGTCTCTGGCAATGTTGGGGGCAAAGGATGTAGCCGTGGCAGCTGGGTAAGCTGTCGTGTTATTTTTTTTCATGAGTGATTCCTTCTTTTTCTTCTGCTGCAATGTGTTTGGTTTTTTTCATAGGGATGAGAAAGTAACATGGATTAGGATTATAGACATGACAATTGTGACGTTCACCATTTTCAGTGATCAATTTGAAGAGCAACAGTCTATTAGCCTAATATGTGTTTGGACAATAAGTATTTCAAATGTTTAACTCAATTTGAGACTCAGTTTGATTTACGATAACATTTTGGCTAACATCATTGTCATTATATTAAAATTAGCGCTACTACAAATTGTTAGATTGTCCATTATAAATTATGTTGACAGTGTGCTTATTGGACAAAAAAATATTAATTATACTATATGTGCATTGTACTAATTCCATGTACTGTATTTTGTCATTAATTCTTTTGTCCTGAGAACAGTTGGAGACAACACAGTATTGTTCTGTTAACCGCCGTGTGTGCAAGAATGCTCTAGAGGAACACTAAACTATTAATGTTCACGTCATGTCCCATGGATCTCATTTGCTTTGGGATGAGATGGCGACAACGAAAACAACATCCCCTGACTCGTCTTGCACCCCATTCAACGAAGTGCTAACTGCCACAGTCTGAGAACAAAGTCCCTAAATATCTACTGTAGCTTTGTTCTCAAACAATACATTACCACTCATTTCATATATACTATTCATTTTATATAGTTTCAGTATTTCTAGTTTCAAGTGTGCAATTGTACAGTATTTTCCAAATGAGTAGGCATAAATGGAAAGACAAAATATCAAAATACCTTCTCTGGCACCACACTTTTTCCATCCCAGGCATAGCCTCGCTTAGTGAAGTAGTTGACTGTAGCAAACTCGATGAGTGCCGAGAAGACGAATGCATAGCAAACGGCAATGAACCAGTCCATGGCTGTCGCATAGGCCACTTTAGGGAGCGAGTTCCTGGCACTGATACTGAGGGTGGTCATGGTCAGGACAGTGGTTACTCCTGTAGGGGGACAAAGTCACACGATTGAATTAAACCAAGTGTGTTGATTATTACTTCATCGGTTATAATTAGGTTGCTGTTTATTTAGTTATTTAGTTATTATATGTAACAGTACGTGTTATTACACCGAACCATCAAAGTAAATACTGTACACATTACGATATAGATGTGACGGTTCAGTGCATGTAGGAGAATACATATGGTGTGAAGATTAGCAAACTTAATGAAGAACCAAAAATTAAAAGACAAAGCTCCACACTGATTCCTTGTTGTAAGCCTTAGCTCAAAGATTTAAAATCAGACACAGTATGTAATAAAATGCTGGATTTCAAAGTGAAATATATGCAATGGAAAGCAACATCTATGTAATTTATTCATGGTATTTGCATCTTACGGGTATTATGTTTTAGGACTGTAGAATCACATTTTATTATTATTATTATTATTATTATTATTATTATTATTGTTATTATTATTATGTACCATTACTACTATTATTTTAAACCAAGAAAAAACATATATTTTCAATTACTATTATCCGAGAACATGAGGCCATAGGTTTAAAAGCAGGCTTAAAAGCAGGCATCTCAAATCTCATACGGCGGGCAGGATGTGGCCCATCGTATGAGATTTGAGATGCCTGCTCCCAAACCTCCCAAAAAATGGCCAAACATAATTATAGGGTATGTGAGTGGAAGCATCATTGTACCAAACTCGTACAGAACCATGATGTCCAAACCGTGGTTTGAACCTAACCGTGACTTTTGTGTAACCGTAACTATTATATGTCAACATAAAGGTAATGGGAGGACATAAATGGCGCATTATACAGTATTAAAATATTAAAATAAAATACAAATTCAGTTGTGTAGAAATCTTAGGAAAAGTCAATATGACACAAAACCAGACTATTGGGTTATGACGTACAGCTCAAGCCTAAAGTACCATTGTGTTAATATAGGGCCACATTCACCAATTATGTGCATTACATCATAGACCAGACGAACTTCCACAAAGTGATAGACTTGTCCTTTGTTCCCTTTTACAAACAAAGTAGCAAGTAACTCCTTGTCATAAGACAAGCTGGTAGTGTGAGGTTTAACGGTCTGAAACGTAAGGTACTATACACTTGATTTCAAGACATGACTGGCCTGCTAAAAGCATCACAAGTAGCCTTTCGAGCCATGTTTGCATAGTCAAAAAGTATCCAATGCACTTTCCAGTTTAAATGTGTGCATATGTATGAGTTAACTGGAGGCTATGAGTGCAAATGGTACTCTTGCACCACTCAGCGCTCCCAGAGACTCAAATGTAAGCCCTAGCTAAGTGTTTATACTGACCGCCATATTTTGATTACATACAATGATTTGCCCATGCCTCTGTAACTGGCAGTGGTTTGAAATTGAGAGTTCATACATGGACTTGAGTCACATGTGAAGAAAAGTTCATACACCTTATGCACACCTATTGTGTGATATTAGTATAGTCCCGTATTAAAATGTACAGGTGAGCATTCCAGAAAGGCAGAGGGACCGGGTCAGGGAATATCTAACTAAGTGCATTGCTCGTCCACATGGACTACTGCAGATGTTTACCCATTAAAAACAACATTGGCCTAGTGAAAAAAAGCCACGCATTATGTCTGCACTACCACACTCCAAAAAGGGGTTGGGCTTGTTAACAGCTTGTTAATTAATTATGAGCTATAAGCCGCCAATATGCAAGCTGCATATGAAGAGTGATGGACACGCATACACACATACTGTACATTACTGTCATTGACCTACCAGGTATATGCTGTTGAGGTTCCTCATTACCGCAAATCCACTAGGATCTTTTGTATGCATGAGATGCAAAGGTATGCTTAATATTCACTGTACAGTAATTCAGACTCTGATTGGCCAATGCTAAATAAGGCACAAGCACAGTGACAAAATATGTACCGTCATGTGAGTAATGTTTGTGTGCTCTATAGCTGAGCTTTCCACAGGCAAAAGTCGTTTGTAAAGCCTCAGGCCAAACCACTGACTATCATATGATGAGATTCTTGAAAATGCTAATTGTGAAGGGCCACACAAAGGGGTTTGTCTTGGTTCAAGGTCAAAGTTAAGGCCGATTTATGCTTCTGCAATGAGCTTACGTCAATCATGTGCCGTCGGCTACGCTGCCCTACAAAGCAACCATCAGAAACGCTATAGTGAAACTGACAAAAACGACTTCAATGTTTTTTGGACTTTTTTTTTGGCTATTTCATGCCCATTACTCCTTATTATTTACCTTATTTCTAATTGTTTCATTAAATTATACGTTAATTCTTTATTTGGTAAGGCGAAATCAGAAATTGGAAAGCCGTTCACATTAGACAGTTGGCCTAGTAGTGGGCAAGCCACTTGGCTCTGGGTGGGCCAATAGTCGCACAACAGAATCGGGCCGAGTACAGTATATGGTCCGTCTACCACATTATCTTTGATTTCTTGCAACAAAACATCAAAGAGCTATGTCAGTTGCAATGGTATCAGGCCAGACACTGTGTGCCGCATTACAGCAAATTTTTGCAGAAAAACGGCATAGACACATCAAACCATGATCGGGCCAAGTTAAATACAATGTAGTCACAATGACTACAGCATGTCATACACGTAAGGTATGGCGTGGCTTTTATGCAGAACATAAACAGCACTTTATTCTGGCTGGTTTTTCTAATGTCTTCTCTCAGGTGCCCTTGCAACAGGCCTTGCATGTTGAGATGTTGTGCATAATGTATAGTTGGGCATGATATGAAGTGAATGAACGCATTGATCAAAACTCCAACTGAGCATTGATCTTGAGACATCATCATGATAACATTTACCATCATGTGTCTGTCAGTATTAAACCATTTTAAACCTCGATGTATTTACTCATCTTTGTAATATTGGATTCAATTCAAAAATAAATACAACAACGAATGCCCACGCTCCCCCTTCATCTCATCATATTATGGGACAAAAGATAATTTTATTCCATTTACTCATTTATTGAAATCCTCATATATAATTATTCTAGACTTTGGAAAACAGAATGGTCCTTTTTGAAATGACTCCTCTATGCTCAGCAGCTTTGTGATGTCTACTCTGTTCTGTGTGACCGTTTCCTTTTACAGAGAATCCCATTTTGAGCAACCCCAAAATTATTTAATCCTAGACAAAAAAAAAAAAGCTAATCTTTTGATGATAAGATGTGAATGCCACGCTATCTGCATGGCGCGAAAGCAACTGACAGTGAGTGATTATTACTCAAATGTTATCGCACGCCATCAGAATTATGAATTTCTCATTTTCTTCCTCTGTTCTGGTGAAAGTGTTAGTGATGAATCATGGACTCTACCCTGACTCTACCCTCCCACGCTGTTTTCACAAGGTTTTAGGCAGTGCTGGGTTGATGCTGCTACATGAAAGATAATGAACAGTAATTGTAATGTTTTTTCAGTCAAATCCAAATAAATGGTTGTTAGCTTTAAGTGACGAGTCAGTTGAATATAGGCACTGTAGGCTGTTCACAATTAACTTTTTATAAATGCCGCCTAGTTATAATGACTTCATATATTTAATATTACTAAAAAGAGGTAAAAAAGTGATGAATCTGTTGACAGTTGATTGCAGGTTAATTATGTTAACTAGGACACTGCTCAATTGCATTAATGACTTCAGCTCACTGTTTATATGTTACATAACAGGTGCCCACAGTGTGTGTGGCTGACAGCGGAGGGCAAGACAACGATTCAGGCCTATTACATTTAGGAGAGAGGGCCGAGCCCGTCAGCCCAGAGGTGAAGGTTTCAAATAATGCTGGTTTCCAAACCTGGCATATTTCACAAATGTGAAACTGCAGGTGCAGCTCATCCATGTGGGCAGATGGGGCAGTGCCCCACCAAAGTTTCAAAACATATAAACATATAAAAAATTGAAAACATAGAATTATAAAATATACTATATATATTAATTGATTGTTTAAAAGTAGTACCGATTTATATTAGCGCCCACTGGCAGTGGCTGACATGCATTGACATCCAGGTGTAGAATCTGGTTCTATTTCTTAACGTCAAGTCATGAACATGCATTAAATATTTGCACATTTTCCTTTCCGTTTTGAACATTATTAAAAGTGCATTCCTTCGCCGAATGCCATCAACAGTGGCCGTTGGACTTAAGGGCCCAATATAATACCTGCCTGTCAGATTCTGTAGATGTCAAACATGTCAAGTAGTGTTGAGCAACCTGCATGCAACAATATTAAGTTTCTTTTGTGGTTATCTCAAACGTAATAAAATGTTCTGTTTCCCATGCTTTTTGTATTTGGTTTAACATCATCAATCACCAGAATATGATAATTTAGCAACAACTTTTAACATGCAGCTGTTACCCTAGCATCCCATAGGCTAGCTCCGAGCTATTCTCCACATCTGGCTGTGCCACGCTACTGCATGGAAAGGAGTGGACACAGTTCATACCACAGAATTACGTAGATTAGCTCAGAGTGACGGCTAGTTAAGATTAGCACTGTATTCTTAGAAGAGCCCAGCAGGAGATTGGAGATAGAGCACAACAGAGAGATGCAGCACCACAATAGCATCTGCACTGAGATGCACCATAGGAGGGAATACGACAAGCCAGAGAGAAAGAAGATTACCCAGCATTCAAAGGGGCACAAAGGGGCAGTTTTTGCCTGTAAATCAAGTAATTGTGAGGGCAGATGAACACAAGGTTGGGAATACACTTCTGTTGGTGGGAGTAGATTCTATTTTATTTACTGTAGATGACAACCTCAGTTGTCATGGAAACAAGTCTTCTCCAAATTCATCCAACTTCTTCTTATTAACGCCAAGCATGAAAAATGTATTATTATATTTACCTTGCTGCAAAGTAGTATAAATTATTTATATCTATTCTAGATTAACCATAACTATTTTCATATCCAAATAATGAATGTGGGTGCATGTAAACTTCCCATGCCTGGATTAGTTATGGGACTATTTAGAGATTATTTAGAAGACTAGCAAATTGATTCATTAGGACATGACTCTGGAGCTGGTATTAAATGACTCCATTTGACATGTTGGGCTAATAGACTCAAGGGAGTTACTCTGAAGGCTGTTAATGAAGAGAGCCACTGATCTGTAAAGTTCTAACTAGATTAATAGTGTTGTAACTCAATTCTACAGATCCCATTCCCCTCAATTTAGCTATGTGTGCACAAGCAATGACACTGACTTATATCATACATCTATTTTTAACCAGTAGTTTTGCTTCATGTGCAGAATTACATAGATCCTCACCCATGCAAATACATGAGGTGACAATGGATCAAGAATGTCAAGTGATACAGAAGGATGTCATGGAAGAGTAGATTACGGGGAACACATTTTGAGGGTTGCATGATGAATGACTACCTCAGAGTGGGTGTGAACACTGCACAAACAAGCCCAGGAAAGTTTGGATATATACAGTATGAACAAAAACATATGCTAAACTTACAGGCAAATTGAGCTAAGTGGGTCACATAGCAAGAAAATAATGGGCTAATGATTCTCCATTAGCCCAGATTGTGACACCTAACTCATGCCTAGTAAACCCTAGTAAAGAGGACCTGTTTGAGGTAATATACACAATACAACATAGTTGAATATTTGGCTGCATTGCCAGCCATGACACTAGTCAATATGTTTTTAAAATCATAAAACATTAGCATTTACGTACAGTACATCACAAATATACACACATACTATACAGTATGCTTACTGAACATAATGTACAATGCATGTGAGCGTGTATGTGTACACACACACACACACACACACACACACACACATTAGCTCACATTAGCTCACTAATGAGTAGAGACATTAACAGTGTCTAGGGAGGGTCAATAATACCCAGTCATTCACCGACAAAAGCTTCTCAACACCAATACCCCTGACAACTTAGAGAGGGAGGGAGATAGGGACTGACTTAAGGCAGAGAGAAAGAAAGCAGCATGTCTTTACCATTATGGACCATTTCTTTACTCCATTCGGGTCACAACAAATATATAAACAACAGTGATCTGGTGGTACACTAATCAGACTTTTTAATCGGCACAATGATAGATAAGATAAGTCTACCAACTGCTTTTTAAATTGCCTGTTCATCTATAGGGCAGACTTTGGGTAAAGATTTGTGAGACCGCCTCATGGAGATATAACATCATTTATAATGTTTTTAATGCTACCTTTGTTCATGTTAATAGGATTTCTATGTCAGATTTGGACCCTGTGGATATATGTTAGATCTGTGTGTAAGACAACACTGAAAGAGCAATATCATATTTCTGCAGATAGTAGACAATTACCCAGGTGTATGCTGGAAACATTGTTTAAACAAATGTTTTGACTAAATGTAATCAATAACACTTCATGCTTTCTTTGCAGTGATAAAACTGATAAAGCGCTTCCAAACCTAATACATACAGTAGGCAGAACAGTAGCCTATCGTGTACAATAAAAAAAGGCATTTAGCATTTTGGGGATTTCAGTGGTTGTATAATAACAATTGCTACTGTAGGTTTGCCAATTATATTCACCTTCTTGTAACTTTTTCACCAGAATGGTGGGAACCTTTAAAGAAAATTTCAACATCAAATTTTGCAATTTAAAATTCCTCAGAGTTTTGGGGGGCTTAAAGACACATTTTGCAAATGTCTAATAGTTTTTTATAATAATAATAATAATAATAATAATAATAATAATAATAATGTATTAATTCTTATTCTCTTTAAAACATATGATATACAGCAGGTCAAAGATAAAAGCAGACATTTTGAACATGTTGAGTTAAACAGATGCGAGTTAAACAGCCTGCCACCAATACTAAGCCAAACAAAACACACCTGTTTACACCCCTCACCAGTCGTTTTAATGGTTCATTTGCATAGGTATTGACTCTCTAACCCTGTGATAACAAGGCTCACTAATCGTTCGTAAGAATCATGACTAACCTACCTATCATATCAGTATTCCATAATGCCCTGTTTGGGTCTCCCGCACACACACACACATCTGCATATTTGTGTCCTTCAACATGCATGTTCGCTCATGCGCTGAAGCAGCGCTGATAGCACAAGGGACACATATGCCCTAGATAGATGTTTTTAAGATAATCTAGGCCATCCTCATTTCCCCTCTACACGTGATGATCACTGCAGGTACAGCACGAGCACGAGCTGCCATGCACGGGCACGCACGCACACAAGTGCACGCTGCAACTTGTAGGCATGTGAGCGTGCGCACACACACACAGACACACACACGTGTTGAGACGTCACGTGCATACACGTAATGAGATAAACACTGATCGGCATATGCACACACACACACACTAACACACAGTCGCCACTGCGCAAAGGCGGCAAAAAAAACCTGCGCGAAAAGACGGGTGGAAATAAAATGTGCTTCTGGAAAAAATATGAACATGAAATACTCTGAGTAGGGAGACACTGACATCTAGAGAGAGAGAGAGAGAGAGAGAGAGAGAGAGAGAGAGAGAGAGAGTGAGACTATAATTAATGCAGAGAGGAGAAAAGGGGACGTCTGTTGAGGTAACTCAAGGACATTCATCCTACTGCTGTGTGATGCCACAGAGCATGCTGCAGACTAGCAAGAGCTTTCCTTTTGGGCGGTGTTATGTAAGACCTCAGTGTGTCAGACATGGACACACACACATGCACGCAAACCCACACACATTTACAAACATGCATACACACACATGTGAGCGTGCGCATAGAAAACGCACGTACAAACCGACAAATGCACTTTACTGTACATACACACAGACTGAGTGCACACACACACACACACACACAAACACACATGCACGCACATGCCCACTTTCAGAGCTCATAAAGACACGTTTGTAGGAAGCCTGCTGCTTGACATTTCACTGCAGCCAGCCAAAACTACTTAACACACTCATTTTGAGATCATTGCATTGGTGCAGAGACTTGGTGCAGAATAGAATGTAACTGAAATAGAGCCGTTTCACAAGACACAGTTCACTTAGGTCTGACTTTGCACTTTGTAATGTACTGCAAACCCAAGATGATGTCACAATTCTTGCACATAACAAAACTCAAGTGCTCAAGCTCTTTGAGTGAGTGGAATGACAACAGATCATTAATAAGTATTAATCATTTTAAGATGTATGTCATGTAGGTCATGTGACATTAGGCAGTAGACAATGAATGACCTTTTTAAAGCTAACCTGATACAGAGTTCAGCCCTAGACCTTAACACATAGATATTTGGTGTTAGCCGTACACAGCAGCAGAAAGAAATTAAACTGCGCCTGTGAGCTGGTCATTGATAGGTTGTTTTGCTTCTGCACAGTTAAAATGCTACTGGCAGTAGATTATTGTTTAAAATATAACTAATCAATCGTTATATCAATATGTGTTTAGTGAAGCCAGAATACAGTCTCACCCTATTTGTTACTTTATTGATTGTCTTGCTTGAGGACACGTTGACCACAGCCAGAAATTTGCCAACAAATCTTTACAAGAGATTAAATCTTATCCCTTCGATTGCTTTTTTACCATTTAGGTTCCTGTTTACGCAAGCAAAATAGATACACTCAACACAGTTATGTAGATGATTTACAATTAGCATTACAAAAACATTTGTTGTTGTTGTTTTGAAACTCAGAACACATGCATTTCCCTTACGAGTGCTTGGTTTGTGTGTGTGTGTGTGTGTGTGTAGGTGGGAGTCACTAATATCCAATCAAGGAGTTTACCATTAAATGGTAAAGAAGAGCTTTGACTCACCAAAGACAGTCCTAGCAGGAACAGACTCTCTGTTGAGCCAGAAGGACACCTGGGAGAGAATTACTGTCATGATGCAGGGTAGGTACGTCTGGATCACAAAATATCCAATCTTCCTCTTCAGGTGGAAGTGAGTCGTCATCACAACATACTCTCCTACAGATCACATGGAACAAAACATTTGTCAGCTAGTATGTTTAGATGCTATACAGTATCACTATTATTCAGAATGTACTTTATTATGAATGTACTGTACCAATACCTGGGAATCTGATTATATATTTTTGCATAATTGCTACCAAAGCAGCCAAAAAGCCACAATGTATAATATACGCAAGCTTTTTCTAAGAATCGTTGCAATACTGAGTAGAAAGTAGTAAAACCAAAACCTGAATCTCTTACTTTGTAGCAAGCAAGCTATTCCTATACCTTATGGATCTTGCCATTTTTATTGCCAGTATCTGTGAAGTCGCTATTATAAAACACAACATGGATAATTATTGCTGCTACAGATGTAAACATCAATATAGCTCTATTAGAACATTCAACATGAATGATGGCCAAACAAACAAGGCACTTCTGAAATTAACTTTGTGCTGTCAAAACATGCTACAGATGAGCCATGGTTTGTAATATTTTAAAGTACTTTTTATGCTGCAGTTTTTATTGCAACAGCGATTTATCAGCATATGTATTGGTGCCATTTATCAACAAACTCAATAACCAGGCCATTGTCCATGCATTCAGAGCCATAGAAGGCAGGGAGTGAACTGATATCCTCTGTTGCAGCAATATCAATGAATTAGGTGTAATATATTAGTTGTTTTTATCGTGTGAAATACACACAAGGATCAAAGCACACATATTTAATTTATTTTGATAAATCAATCCAGTGCAAATGTATTGCATTGCATGGATTACATTGGCATGCTGTCAATAAAACGAAGGCTATGGGCTGTGGAGGAGGATGTCTTCACCCCTGCTTCTTCTGCCCCAAGCTAAACTCATTGCACAGGGGGTCACCCATTTTATGCTGTCACTCATTAGTATCAATGGACCAAACTGAGAGGGTGAAAAAGGAATTATTTGGTGGCCAGTTACAAATGAGGAATCTGGGACAGGACCTCTCGTTTGTAAAGCCATGCGTGCATGATGCTGAGGAAGAGGAATAGCTACAGTATGATGCAGCTATCATATAATTAACTGTGACAGTGCATTTGTATTCACAGTGGTGATTGGTGGCAGGAGTGGAAGACAGCTGTTTCTGACTTATTTGGCTTAGTTTGTGTCCTAATTCAAATTGACTATACAGTATAAACATAAACAAATACATGTACATTGAATTAATATACTTTAACTATCAATGTGAATAGAAAAAAAAACACTTTGTAATATGCAATACACATTTGAATAACCACCATTTAATAACCCCCCTTTCAGTGTGATAGTAGATTCATTCAAGTAAAGGAAATGTTAAATAATTAAATAAATAATTAAGATATAATTATTACATTTATATAAATACATTTAGCATTCACCAAAATCTGACATATTAGTTGACAGCTCACTGACTTCTATCTCCATGTTTTGCACAGTTTACTGTAGGGCGGTAGCCTGATGTACTGTAACCAAGCTCAATATTCAATTCTAGTTAATTTTTGGACAGCGTTTAACCAATCAGCATTGCTACAACTGCTTTGAATGCCTCATCTAGCTCTACCACCATTTAGAAACACGCTTGACTTCAACATCATCTCACTAACCCACCCTGATTGGTCCACCAGCAGGGTGGCTGTGAAAACATTAAAACAAATATCAGCAGAAAAGGTAAAATAAGAGCAATAGTTGGGTAAGGCCAGCATAGTAGGGCAGTGCAAATGACTTGACATATTCTTTATGATTAGTTCATTTGAGGTAGGCCAATATGTAGCTAGTTGACATCGGTACAATGCCAGCATAGCATGGCCCATCTTAAACCCAGTAGAAACTTTCTCTAAAGCACCACAAATGAGATACTATTTTCATGATCAACATTGCAGGTAAACCCATACTGATTTTGCAAGCTCCCCCTCTATAATGTGATTGGTTAGCATATACTGTAGTATGAGTCCAGGTGTCCAAACTATGTGTGAGCCAGGTAGAGAACCACCAGCCAATCTCAGAGAGTCGTAGCTCAGTTGGTGCCAACAGCAAAAGCAACAGCTGGTCCTGGTTCTGACTGTTGGAAGGTGGTCTAATCTTCTAATACATTTGAAAATCACGCTTAAACATTTGTTCATTTGATTTTGACGGACCAATCACTTGCCATTGATTCATCGATGACAAATTACTTTGAATGGAGAGATTCGCAAAGCGTGCAAAATCATATACAGTAGTCTTACATTATCCTTGGTGTAGAAAGCTAGTTTGCACTAAGATGCTAGCTAGAACCACTCTACCTGTGCTGGTCTGCACCACACCAGAATCCACCTGCTGCCCCATCAGATCATACTGGTTCAATCTGGATCCATCCTCTGCCACCACCACTGACATGGCAGCACCTTTTGTCCACACATACACCACCTCTGCACGGGTGTAAGCATCTGGTAGGAACACAAGCCATAATGACACATGAGCACGAACACGTGTTTATGTTGTTCTATACTGTAGGTTGCTTGCTATAGCCTCGCGAGATCAGGATAGTCTCGCTTCCGTTTAATTTCACAGTGAGAATCAGTCTGGAAAGTCTCGGAATCATTTTGAATGTGTCCGAGTAGCGACTGAACTTTCTAATCAGCGGCGTGTTTATAGCTATACGGGCGTGGTTGAGGTTTGCCGGCCATGGTGCCGACAGTGAAAAAGACCAGATGGCTCATCCAATCAACTGTCAAGTATAACAAGTATTGTATATACTATACAAGTACAGCCATTCACAAACAGTTTCAATGTACAGCTCCCCAGATGGACTTGTGACAACAATTCCTCTGGCATGTCAGGTTATGCTTGCTATGCTGTGTAGGACAAAAGATGGGAAAAATATTCAGGCGCTACAGGTCTTCTTCTAATGTGTCCATGAATCACATTTCTGGTCATCACACCCCAATCTTGTCCCACCATTTGTCAGCAGGTTATTTCCACTTGTGTTATTTCCTTGTGTTGTCGTTGAAAGCCGCCTCGACGCACTTAATCTCGACTTCTTTAATCTCGCCTTAATTTACTGGGTCACATGTTCATCTCAAACTCATCTCTTGATGACCCCCCCCACATACATACACACGCCAACGCCAATGCTGATGCGACCTCCAAACAGCCGAGTCAGATGTTCCTAGCCTCCGGCGGTGCCGACCTGTCAAAGCTGCAGCGGGGCCTGAGCACTGCAGAGAATGGATGAGCGGACTGCAGTCCGCGGCGTTGCGGCGGCAGCTCCACACTGAAATATTTACGGACACGCGCCCCGAGTTTTAAAGAGAGCGCTCTGCGAGGCTGGGAATAGGACAGAATAGCACAAATGCTTGTCCGTGACTCACTGTGTTTGATATGTGCTTTTGTTTAGTGTCACCCCTTTCCCTCCTTCAATTCCCTGCCTACCCACCTGCCATTCCTTTATTTTCCATCTATACATCTGTCCGTTACCTCTCTCTCGCTGTTCTCTGTGTGTGTGTGTCTATATCTCTCTCTCCTTGCTGTTACTTCTCTTGCTAACCTCCCACGTTGTGGCACCCCTTCACTTCTCCAGGATGATTTGGGGTCAGCGTTGCTGGCAGCGGTAAGCAGCAGTAAGCAGCTGACAAGATGCTCTGGAAATATGACAGAGCGTGCTGCCTTGCACGCACACAGAGTTGAGCGCCACATGCCTGGGAGGGTCTCTCAGGGCCCGGCAGGACCGTGGGTGTGGGTGTAGGTGCGTGGAGGGCCTCGGAGGACAGTTCCTCTGGGGGAACAGCTGTTACCAGACTGTCAGCCCGGGTCCTGCATTTGGTTGGATGGGACTTGGTGACACTGTGTAAATTATGTATATGTGTGTTTGTGTGCGCATTCAAATGAACACGTAAGGGGCAGGTTACTCACAGCTGCCAAACTTGAGCGGACAGGCATGGGCATCCATTGGGAAGTCTTCTAGATGCATGGGGCATTCAGCTCTCACGGTAAGCCTGGAGCAGTCCAAAGGAACATGCGCAGAAATAATTAGAAGAGCTATACAGGGCAGGGGGGTAAAATATATAGAGCCATGGGGACTGAGGGATAGCCGCTGAAAACACATTGTAGCATACTGTGCAACATTGTCAGATATATAATTTCAGCCATTTTAGCCTCCAAATAGACTGAGGCTTCCCTTCTCCAAGCCAAACGTTTCCATTACAGTACCAACAGCTTGGTGACACACAGCATATCAGGCGACTCATTACACACTAATCTCCCATCCATCCCAAATTACTCTCATATGTGACAGCAATATGGCCTTAACCACCACCCCCCAGACCATCCCATGCTAATAAACATGCTAACTGAACTGCTTTACGGCCCCCGCTTTAACCCTTAGCACATTAGCTCTGTTTAGTGTGGAAATGCTTGTAGCGTCTTAAGGCTTTTATTTACAGCCGTCCAGCTCAAATATAAACTTGGTTGTGCTGAGGTGATTCGTGTGGTCTGCTCTTAGCTTGGCTGGTGGACCACCTTATCTTACTGCTCCCTACTGACACATAACGTCCCCAGTGTGATAAATCATGACAGTGGAAAACAGTTCTAGCTGTCTCGGGGAGCAATATAATGGAAAGAGAAACTAGCTGCTATTATAAATGGTGCACAGGACTTGACTACAGTAGATGGCTGACCATAATCTGTGATAGGGTTTTTGACAAAACACCTACAACAATTTTTAGCTCTCCTCTTTTTTTTGTTTTATGTACAACTAAAATATTACTATTTTGAAGAATTTAGAAATAGTATGAAAAATGTGGTTACATATGCTGAAGGTTAAATACTAGAATTTTATGAGATGTGAAGGTTAAAGTATATCCACAGTCATTTTGGACAGACGATTATTCCTTTATTCTGAACACAAACTGAAATCATTCTGTTTAATTTGGCACTGTTTTTTAACGCGCCATAATTTGATTCACTATGTGTGTGGGAGTGCCAGAAAAGGTCATGGATGATTTGTTACAACCAACAAATGAATCTGACTAGCTTGTTTTCGACACGTTTGGAGGGATTTGACGCTTGACGTCCAGCCCTTTCAGGTCCCTTCAGACAATCCAGCTGACTTGGGAAAACTTTAATTTTATTGTAGAATTCTCAAAGATCACACATGCTTTTGTCTAAAAAACAAAGTCACACGGTCCTCTGCCTGACTGTGAAGAAACTCCATGGCAAAGGAACTTGCTAGCTAGCTACATTGAAGCACCTACATGTAATGGTGTACAAGGAACGTCTCTCTCTAGCTAGCTAGCTACATTGACGCACCTCATGGTGTACAACAGCGTTCCCTCCTCTTTAATGCGTAGCAGCTTGTTGGGCATGGTCATGTTGTGGGCCACGGACTTCTTTCCGTTGTGGAAGAAAGTGTCAGGGGTCCAGATCTTGCTGACCATGAGGTTGTTAAGACGGAGTACCGCCATGGGGCCTTTGAACTTTAGCCTCTCATCCTTCCAGTTCTGTCTGAAGAACACATCTATGGTATACTCCTGTGCAGGAGAGATACAGATGATTTACAGTATGTAAGATAATATATATATTGACACCAGAGGAAGAAGGAATGTGATTTTACAGAACAGTTTTGCCAAAACCCTGTCCCTCCTGGCCTGAGATGTTAAAATATGCAATGTTACACCTGTAGGTGTTTTTGCCTACCAAATAACTGTTGTATTTTATAAAACAGTTCTATAAACAACACTATTTAGCCACTAATGGCAATTAGAGATGGCATATTTTTGCTGTTTATTCAGCTCAGCTGACAGAAATAGCTCCTTCAGGATTCCATATGCTGTCAAGGGTGTTGCTAAGCAACCCATAAAAAGTTTCCTGACTAGGCTCCAGTTAGATACTTCTCATAACGTACACAGTTTTACCTCTCCCATCTGTTTTTCACCACATGGAAAGAATTATATGAGAATTTCCGATTACAGTTTCCAGGGATCTAGAGATATTAAGCTTGTGTAACCACAACCAGGTGCCGTGATCTTGCAGACAGATAGGCCCATGTGAAGGCTAAAATTGTATGTCATCTTGTACTATTTGGCACTTCACACAAAATGGATGTTCTCTCACCTGCAGACTTGCTCACCCAATCTCTCTCCATGCCCAATATGTAAAACTACAGGCCCACTGTAACATTTACTGTATCTGCACGTCACCTCCCCCCCGCAGCCAGCGTAATATGCAGACTTTTGACTAAAATATCCATATTTGCAGTAACGATATGTGGAAATGGCTGTATGAATTTTGTGTAAATAATGTATAGGCCTACATGTAAATAGGTTACATACAGTATACTCAAATGTTCCAGTGCTCGCAAAGTGGAATGTCAGCACTCATGGAGCAGCTCTTGCCCAACTAAATTGTTAGACAGGAACTCTGCTTTAAAAAAGATTATGTGTGGTAATATAATAATAAAATAATAAAATCCAGAAAACAGAACCTAAACGCACTGCTCGGCTAATTATAATTACTAATAAAAAAACAGAAAAATAAAAACGAATACGTTTTTTGACTAATATTATTCTCTTCACGTTATTTTATTTCACATATACTAAGCATTATCACTGCTGAAATGTACACTTAAAATATCCATCCATCCATCCATCTGCTTATCCGGAGTCGGGTCGCGGGGGCAGCAGCTTCAGCAGACCCCAAACTTCCCTTTCCCGAGCAACATCAGCAAGCTCTGACTGGGGGATCGCGAGACGTTCCCAGGCCAGTTTGGAGATATAATCTCTCCACCTGGTCCTGGGTC
>JAODTR010000006.1:524784-534784 GCA_025399935.1 Amblyopsis rosae | reverse complement strand
ATCTAAATAGCTAGTAGGCTAATTCAGACCTTACAATTGAGGCCGGCAATTGTCTGGAGCCCATTGAGTCTCATGAATTTCAGGTTAATATATGAAATGACATAAAGTATATAACTCCTCTTACAAGATCACTTTAAAGTGGTTCCACATGCCTTTCTGCCTCTAGATGTCATACCAGAACTACATCTTAGACCAAAACAAATGTTTTGTGCTTAACACACACACACACACACAAAAACATGAGCATGCTATTGACCTCGCTATGAAAACAGAGGGAGTTTAATGTCATTCTCTGCTCAGGATGCAGTACTCCACCCAGGCACTTTGATCCACACTTTGACTGCTGAATTCACACCCTCAAACATCAGCAACAAGGACGTGCGTTTGCAATTGGCTGTATTTTTCTTAGCAATGCATGATTGATTGCCGTGCTAAATTACCATTTAAATGTCTATCTAGACGGTTTTGTACTATGTTTCTAATGAAAATTACAAATCCCTACATATTTTCCTGACAAAAAACAACACGGGTGCGCTAAAGTTATGTCTGACGGTGACAGACAACCTCATACCGACTACAAACTGGAAATCTGAGTTCCGTGTGTGTCAACTCCTGCACTGCCCGTCAATCAGCGCCACCAGACGTGAATTTCATCGGAAGGCAATCGTGCATCGCCTGCCCAGTTTTACATGCGCATCTGACAGTAGGCCTACACTTACTGGAAGAGTATTGTCTTAACTTTTAGGAGTGCTATCTGGCCTTTGTAGAAAAAGCCATTATTGTCGCTAAAATCCAACTCACTCTGTGAGTGAGGCCATTTGTGTGACTGGTGAAGGGATTTATTACGGCTACAGATTAAGTCACCATAGCTCCCATTCCCTTATTTACGCATGTTTTCTCCAGACTTTAGTGGCTGTGCAGAATATCCTACTGACTTTATTGTCTCCACATTAATCAATTCGACATTCTCAAAACAACCGCTAGTAGCCTATCCTGCGAATAACGCAACCAGGAATTAATCGAGTTAAACCGTTTATGGGATATTTTTCTTTCAATTGGGTTATGGAATGGCTTATACCCTTCTGCTTGGGGTGTTTATACGAAGCATTTTCATTCGTGTTGGGCTTTTAACCTGATTCCATTCAGAATAGTAGGGTCCATGAAAATACAGCTACTTCGATTTAGCCCGTAATTTACATTCACTAACCCTATAGCTTCAACCCTCTCGACCGTGCATTAAAGCGGGATTTCACCACCATATAAAATAGTTCCAAAAGTTCCAAGTTCCAAATAATATATATGTTACTGTAAACATGATTTTAGTTTTAAGTGACAAATTGAACCAAATGTTGAGTGAAAGTTCAAAATATTTATAAATTGAGGTAAAAGACAAAATTCCAGCAAGTTAATATGAAAAGTGATTAAACGGGACATGTCCAAGTCTGCCTTGAGTACTGTAACCAATCTTGATCAAGAATATTGTAATGTAGAAATAAACTATTATTTTTTAATTTGTCATGCTCTTGCTAAATTACAAATGTTTATATGCTGTTCAGTGAGATCAGTCTGAATGATTCATCTGAGATTTGGGTCTTATGATGATGGAGGTCAACCAGAACCACATGGCATTATGTATGGGACCCCACCAACCTCTTGAATTTTAATAAGATAAGACACTATTTCCAAATTGAAACACTCTTACTTTTTTATCTACTTTTAGCTTTAGGCTTCTCTCTCTCCCTCTCTCTCTTTCTCTCTCTCTCTCTCTCTCTCTCTCTCTCTCTATATATATATATATATATATATATATGAGTGTGTGCTTTGTTGTTTTGTCAAGAACACCACAGGCGATGTTTCATGATTAGGTATTGTATCTTTGCACTGATTTGTTTGAATAGTTTATTTAGCTTTTACACATATCTACAAGTGGATGCTACAGTATGTTCGCGTTTGAGCGTGTAGGTAGCCTATACTTGCATGCGTGTGTCATCCTTTACCACTGCAATTTTCCTGTAGCCTAACCTTTTGCAAAAACTAACGAAGGTTGTTAAATTGTATGAATTGTACTAGTATACAATATATAGTCTACACCTTGTGGGGAATAATTATGCACACGTACGATTTAATAATAGAACTTAACTAAAAGCAAATAAACTTTAGGCAAGATGAAGTGTAAAAGCATAATGCGGAGTAGTCATAGGCGCTGTCTCTTTAAGAAGCCGAGCACTGCCGCTGGAACAATCGTACAACCCCCAACAGGTCATTGAATCTGTCAATCACCGGTCGGCGCCGTTTGATGTTGGGAGTCCTCGCCTTGTCTCAAATGCTGTGTTTGTTGCTGTAGGGAAACATTGGCCCACTCCAAGTTGCGGGGCTACCAGATTTCAAGGTAAACTTTTTCGCGTGTTGCTCAGTACGTCCGTTGAAGAGCGCAACAAACTAAGGAGATTTAAGAGAAAGTTTCCCTCAGAAGCGGATCAAAGGAGCGCCACCGCTGGTTTTTACATCTGTTCTGCCTTCCGAGAGCAAAATGCCTCAGCTGAGCAGCGGCGGAGGAGACGACCTAGGAGCGAATGATGAAATGATCGCGTTCAAAGATGAAGGCGAACAGGAGGAAAAGATCCAAGAAAACGCGTTCACAGAAAGAGACTTAGCAGACCTCAAGTCATCTCTTGTGAATGAATCCGAGATAAATCAAAGTCCCAACGCAGCGGTAGGTAGCCCGGAATGTGTGCAGCCTGTTTGTAGGCTATGCGAGCGCGTGATAACTTCTTGCATTCTTATTTAGCCGAAAACGCTTTTACAAAACTTTTGTCTTGTGTTGCTGTTGTGTTGTGGACTAACTGAACAGTGTTTATCTGCCGTGACTTACTTGCAGGCAGTCAGACGGGGACAACAGGGCGAAACAAGAGGCTACCCAGAGAAACACAGAGAGCATCTTGACGGAGGTGAATAGCATATACTCGACTATTCTTCAGTTAGACACGTAAATAAGCTGAACAGATATCTGTGTTCACATTCAGTCATAGGCTTTGTTCTAACAAACGTAATTTCATATTAGTAGGCTAGCCTGTTATTTGTGTCAGAAGACAGGGAGAAAAAATTAATAGTTTTAATATCTTTTAGACCTGTCATCTTATGTGCGAATATCTATTTTGGTCTGTTTGGTTTCAGAACCGTTAGTGGTTATTACAAAAGCTTTTTGAGTGTGTGTATGTATGTATGTATGTATGTATGTGAGTGTGTGTGTGTGTGTGTGTGTGTGTGTGTGTGTGTGTGTCTGTGTGTGCGCGCGGGCGCGAGTGCGTATTCTAGTTTGGGTCAATGGCCTCAGGTCAATGTGGGGGTTATAACCAGTTACAGCCGACCTGATGACAGGCCTCTGATGCTGAATATGAGGCCATTGTTGTAAGTGATGAATTAGCACACAGGTTACAGGAGATCACACTTGATGGAGTGTCTGCTGTGACACTTCTCAATATTCATATTCAAGATTGAGAGACGTGTGTGAACAAGTAAGATGGTTGAAACTTGCAGCATGCTTTATGGCTTTTAAATGTTTATTTTTTATTTTTATTGTTTTGGTTATACTGTACAATGAAATATTTTGTAGGTACCTGAGTGGGGTTTATTTTAGGCTTACATTTAGTTGTGTGCCTGTAATTGATGTAGGCTACAATAACTATTAGAACAACTATCTAACTAACTAGTCATTTGCAATTACAAATGATGTAGTTAAAGAGCATTATTCATAAATGAATTGTCACACTTTTTTTATTTATATTATTATTATTATTATTATTATTATTATGATTATTATTATTTTATTGTATATATGTATCATTATTATTATTCATATTATTAATATTATGATTATTGTTTAAATTCTCATTCATCATAATATTTGTGTTTCCTCTGCATGTGCGTATATCCAGTGTCAAAGCAAGATGGAGGCATGTACAAATCGGCAGCGTACCCCGGCTACCCCTTCCTGATGTTACCGGACTCCTACCTCCCCAGCAGTTCAGTGTCGCCATCAGTAAGTTAATCTGCTACTCTACGTAACTATATGTAAACAAGTGGTTCTCAACCTTATTTGACCTATGGCCACGAAAAGCTATATTCATGTCACAATATGCAAGTATTTTTGCTGCATGCACTCAAACCCTGCCCAAGATAAAAACATTAATATACATAAGAATCTATATGCAATTTGAAATAAAAACATTATCTCAATTGACATAATTTCATAGGCCTTCATAAACTGTGTCTTGCGATCCTGGCAAACATGTTGTGTATGATTTCGACTGGCTTTAGTACACAGTTTTAACACATCCGTATACCCTAATATTCTAGGTATTTTATTGTTGTGGTATTTAGGTTCCTATTACACTCAGCCATCTGGTGCTCTGTGTCTTTGGGCTTTGTAAATAACGGAGTTTCAATGTTTGAAAGAACATTTGTTGTTATTATTCTGGTAACGATAGCCTGAACAATGTCTGACGCACACACAGACACACACACACACACACATCTCTGAACAACTTGGTTATGATCAGGGATATTTGTTTTGTTGGGTCAAATAACCCAGGTTTGACTTTTGGCATGACTTTCAAACTGAGTTATACATTACATTTGCCAGTGTGATGACAACTGTGATGTATGCTGTAAATGGGTATTATTCAACCCCATTTTACCTCTAGTTTTGATTTGTGGAAACACTACTCTATATATGTCTACATGCATGTTGTCTCACACATATATAAAAACATACATATATCATACTTCGTGTGGGGGCAGTAGCAAAGAACTATTTAAAACATTTTGTTCTTTGTTTCTTTATTAATATATTCATTGGTGTATGAATGTGTATTAATGGGTGAATGTGAGGCAATCATGTATAGTGCTTCAAGCGTCTGGTAGGTCGGGAGAGTGCTGTATAACTGCAGTCCAATTACCATTAACTGAAAAAGGAGATATGTACTGTATTTTCCACCTCTTTTATTAATTGTACTGTAGTCACAATCTTTAAATCTTTGCAGAAAGTATGCAGGTTCTTTACAAGCAAAATGCCAATAATTATACAGCAGAAAACCCTTTCAATGTAAGATCAGCGGTACCATGTTTGTGTTTCTGCATATTAGCCAAGAAGTTAACAAGTGTTCTGATTCTGCTTTGAGCTGTCAAAATGTATTTCCTCATTAAATGAACTGGCAGTTAAAGCCAGTTAAAGTATTTGATATAAAATCCATACGCACTCACAAGGTCAACATAGGTTGGTAGCATCATCATTTTATTGCATGCTATTTTTATGTTTTAATTTGATGATTGTCGCAGTCGTATTGACCAGTGGTTGACTACACACATGCTCAAGAAGCTGGATTTCTGTAATTGTTTCTTAAAGTAAATTAGATTTACACTTAGTTATTTTGTCTTGCTTTAACTGTACCAAAACCTTCCGGTGATGTACTGTATTTGCTCAGTCAACAATCGGTTTATATCACCAATACTTGTATACTGTCTAAATACAAAAAAAAAATAATGATGGCTGTCTTAAAAATGTTAAAATAACAGTTATTTATTTAATTATATGCATATATCCATATCTAAGTAATGTACAAAAATAAGGCTTTATTAATTATTTGGTTGATAAATTATTTACCTAACATAATACGTTTCTGTAATTGAAAAGTTGAACTTAAAATCAGATATCAAATAAAACATATATAGTTCATGGATAGTATTGGCTATTCATGACACACGGACATCGAAATAGTTTCACAAATATAAAAAGACTCAACTCTACTTGTGCTGAGGTCATGTGTGAGTATGTGCGTCTGGTGCATATCGGCACATAAATGCAAAGCCTGTGTAATTGCCTTGCTACTGAGCTTGTCTTAAAGGTTATCACTCAGGGCGTTTGTAATTCACAAGCCTACAATTTGATTTACAATATGACAGGATAGAGTGCATGTATTTACTTTGACTTAACCTCTGCAGTGTCTTTAAACATGTCATTGCGTAACACAGCATATCCGACTTTCTGTGCCTGGCGGGCAGTGAGCAAGTGTAATGGCATGTCCCCTCCTCATTCATCTTCCTCTTAGGACTGGCTACTCTGTTTGTCTGTCTTTCTTTATCATTTTCTCTCTCTCTATTTTGTTTGCTTCTTTCGCAAACCAGTCGGTGTTAACCCCTAACAACCCTGCGACAGTCCCTACCGCAGCAAAAACTAGTTTTGTCAGAGCGGGGGGCCACGAGATAAAGAGCACTTTCTTTCGTCGTGTGTCTTTGAGACTCCACACAATGCTTGCTTGTTGATGCTTTCCTTGTAATTAGCCCTCTGGCAGCTAGGCGCTAGCGCCACATCAGGGCTCATCTACCTACCACTTGAAAGGGTTGAGGTTGAAGGGGGGATGATTATGGATGGGGGCCTGGATGAGATAGACATGAAACTATAGGTTTGACAGCATGGAAAAAAAGTGGTGTTGCGTTGCGATGTAAACAAAGGACAAGGATGAAAGATCTTTACTGTATGTCTCTTGGTGTCTCACCTCTTATTTGCCTTTCTGGGGTTTATGTGGCTGCATATAGTGATGGAGGTAGATTTCGTTTTCTATTGATTCTAAGTTACTTGCTGATGAGAGCACAAGCTGAATTGTCGATATTGCAAATGGATGTATCACTTGATGAAGTGCTATTTTCTCTGCTTTCACAGGAGCGCTTCACATATTGATTGTTGTCTGTTTGAATAAATTTTGATTTTTTTCCAGCTTTATTGCTGTATTCCAAGGGAATGGTCAACATAATGCTGTTATGGTTTGGACTCCTAGAAATTCATTTATTGAGTTAAAACATTTTTCATGCAAGATTTTAACGTTGTGAAAGTGACATTGATTCTACTGATTCAAGGTTGGCGTGGCACACACTGCACATTAAAGGTATAGTCAGTAATTCTGGAGAAATCTTGTTGATATTTTAACTCACTCAAAACATAAACATCTCTCCCTTCAATGCCATATGGCTGCTCCCTCAGAGGCTCCGCCCCACTAATTTCATTGGACGCATTGCCAAGGCTAGAATACTGTTGTGTGGTGCGGTCTGTACCACTTTATGTTCCCATTTGCTGTGTGCAAGCATCAATATTTCAGTTCACACAGAACGATCTAGCAGATAATAAGATAATTCACTGAAGTTGAACAAAAAGTATTACAGTATTACAAAATGTATTACAATCACTGACTATAAAATACTAAAATGCAGCTTCTCATGCACAGGGAATACATTATTCCTTTGTTTTATTAACATAGTGTAAGGGCGGGATGTAATATCAGTTCCCATTTGAGAGAAAGTGGGATTCCCAGATAGCATGCTGTTTTAGGAATAATCCTTAATTCATAGTAGCCTAACGTGTAGTAGTAGACTAACGTGTGTTTGTTTTGTGTGTATTTCTCAATATGTCTTTGTGTGCTGTGGTCTTGTGTTTTTTGTTTAAGTTTGTCTTGGCTTAGTACACACACGTGTGTAGGGTTTGTTATGTTTTGTATGTGCATGTTTCTCTCTCTCTCTCTCTCTCTCTCTCTCTCTCTCTCTCTCTCTCTCTTTCATTGTTCACCAAGGGCCTGTGCATGTTGTGCATCATATTGTATCACATTTGTGCGATCTTGACTTGAAAGTACAGTATTAGTGCATGCAGTGTTGTTGTGTGTTACTCTTACTTGTTGCGTATCTAGTGTTTTGCATGCATGTGTGCGTTTGTGTGTCAATAAGAGCCACTGTACTCTAGTTAAGGCTGTTGATTTGTACCCTTAGACTTTTGCTAAAACTGAAAATGTGCCTATTTGACCATCTCTACACTTTCCATCTCTCAGACCTCTCTTAACTAATTTATTTTACATACATTTTCCCCTCTACAATCTCCTTCCTTCCTTATCTGTCTCAAAGGTATCTACTGTATTTCTCTCTAGATAATGTTATGATTTGTGTATTTGATTCACATACTGTACCAGTTTAAAGTGAGAAGTGGATGAGAAGATTAGCTGGGTTTACATGGACATTTTTTTGTATTTCCGAATGTAATCTTTCCGATTGACGGTTTTGGGTTACCTGTTTACATGGAATGTCACCTAATCGGGTCTGGTGTTTACACGCGCTGTCGCAACTTATCGGTATTGATGTTAAACTTGCACACATTATCTAGCTCATAAGGTAACATGTCCCACTAGCAAATAGTAAAACCAGCTTCTAGTTCTAGGTACGTCGGAGAGTGAGGCTATTTGTGTCACTGGTGGAGAAATGTACGGCTCCAGATGAAGTCACAGAGAAACAGAGAGAAATACACACACACAAAGATGCACACACACTGGCCCTGGCTACCTTAACAGAGTATTGGCTACACCAGACACTGCTCCACATCTCCCAGCTCTGCCAGCGGGCGCACGCACTAGCCAACACCCGCAAAACAGAACCGGTGGCCGGCACTAACTCCCATTTAGTAATTTGCGTCGCAGTTGATTTGTTCAGACTTTGTACCATTCTTATAATACATCCATTGTACAGTGGCTGTGCAGAATAGTTTACCGGCATCACACAAAACGTAAGACGGGGCATGCGCATGACAACGCAACCAGGAAGAAATCAGGTTGAACCATTTACATGGTAGAATTCTTCTTTAAATTGGGTCATGGAACGGGTTGTACTACCTCTGTTTCGGAATGAAATTTCGATCGGGTTGGCCTTTTCTCTTCCGATCGTGGTGTTTATATAGAACATTTTCTTTCGGGTTGGGAGTTTAATCCGATTCCAATTGTAATAATAGGGTCCATGTAAACGCAGCTACTGATTCTAGATAATAATGTGTTGTCAATTAAATGAAGGTTAGCCTAATTGTTTGGGATGATATCAGTTATTTTTCCTTTTGCAGTTTCAATAAAGAATCACTAAAGAATCACTTTTTTATCTGACCAATTTTAGAAAAGATACAAATCAAATTATTGTTAGCTAGTTACCAAGCTTACTGTTGAGGAATCTGACAAATAACCACCTGGCAGATTGCCACAGCCAATCAGACAGCAGCTAGCTGACGTGATTTTAGCAGATGTAGCAAATACGGGCTAGATGGCTGTGAGCTTCCCTGTGATGTGGAAGATGTGGTAAATTGAAGATGTCAAAAAGCAACCATGTCTTAAGATGCCTCTTTGTTGGTCCTGACTAGATTGTCCAACCTGACTCAACTGTCTAGCTGTTGCTGACACAGATGACACAGAAATTAGGTTGTCACATATGAAAGCTGACATTTTTAATGTGCAGACACACAGAAAAGAAGAGAGTGCTTGAGGTTTTGCCAGTCATAGTAATATTGTTTATATTGGCATCGTCAACATGTTGATGTTAATGGAGGTTGCAATTTTTTCCAGCTATGAGAGTTAAAATAAATGTATCAATATGCATAGTAAACTTATATCTGACTAATATGATCATTCTAAATTGCCATTTAAGGCCATTTTCAATTCATGTGACCCCAGTCACTGTAATTAACAGGAATGTCTTTAATAAAAACATTACTGTATAATCATTGGGGAAGTTCCTGCCAACTTTAATCTTACATTTTACAAGCTGAAAGTGGAGATGAGAGGAAAGAATATATCAATGGCTTTGTTAGGAATAAGAAGCAGTTGAAAAAAGGTAAACCTTCCACTAGCATTAGCAAAGCAGAAAATAAGCGTGGTTGATGTTTTCATTAGCAACAACTCAAACCCCCCTGCAACACACACACACACACACAAATGCAGTCTTTTTTTTTTTTTACCCGTCTATCACCTAAATAGTACACAGTTGATCCCCGAGATCAAGGGAATTGTGTGTGCCTGTGAGTCTCCATGATCTTGTCACATCCTTGTCTCCCATTGTGTTGCGGTGTTGACAAGGGGGTTGTTCGCGACAGCGGCTAGTCTCTGTGTAAACAATGGAAGCAACATGGTTTTAGGCTGTCCTAATCCCC
>JAODTR010000006.1:514264-524684 GCA_025399935.1 Amblyopsis rosae | reverse complement strand
TCTCTCTCTCTCTCTCTCTCTCTCTCTCTCTCTCTCTCTCTCTCTCTCTCTCTCTCTCTCTCTCTCTCTCTCGTTAAAGGTTGTTTCATATATCATGGCAATGCTGGACTGGTCTGTACAGGGTGTGTCAAAGAACAGCATTCACAGGAAGTAGTCTGGAGTGCGACGGGTTACGTGGGGTTCTCCTCGGCGAGGCGCTGGGTCAAACTGCAAGCTAGGAAGGGGACAAGTGGGCAGAGATTAATCAAAAGACACCAATATGACTATAATTAGAGGCTGCAGATATTCTGTTGAAGCCCTTCCAGTCATTCTGAGTCAATCTGGCTGATTAGACCTTTTCTCATGACTGTCAAGATGACATAGTACAGTACAGCGCATAATAGTATTTAGGCAGGAATCAGGAATTGGACATCTTTCTCGAAGATGCTAGCTGCCTTGCTCTACATAGGTCTGTTAAATGTCAAGGCTATACAGATGAACTGAAAACACAAGATTTAACTGGGGCTGTTGCAGCGACTGTAACAATGTAATATAATGCCAGGACACATTAGGGGTGAGCTAATCAGTCTATTGACAAACTCCACTGGTTTGCATTATAATCAGTGAAGTCTCAACAGCCGTGATTACCAGAACTCCCAACTGGCAGTTGGAAGATTCACCTTCATTTTATTTAATTCCACTGCTGTGTTCTGTCACTTACAATGAGTATTTGAGGGTGTCATCTAGTTCCATAATAGCTGCCTGGTTGCCACAGCGATAGCAGTAGTTGGGAGCACTGAATATTGTTACCACGTTCCTCTCGTGGCACCAGTTGTAACCCTACAGAGAAACAAATGCATTATTCACCAGAGACAAACTGAAACATCTACTTCTATTTTTATTTGGGTTGCAATGGTGGTTGACAGTAATATTTCCACATGTTGTGTACTAGTGCATTATGTTTGGTTTACCAATTGCATCACAATAATAAAGTAGTGAAAGTAGACATCCAAAGTATGCAATGTCTACTTTCCATCATGAATGCTTCTCTCTGTATGGAAGATGGACAGCCATGCACACAGCCATACAAAAGGCTTCAAACACACACACACGCACACAAATCCAGCTTCACCTCCATGACCAGCTGATGGGCGCGGGACACCAGTGTGAGGCGATTGGCGTGGTTGAACGTCTCTGAGATGTCCTGGCCAAAAGTGTATCCCGCGCCACGTGGAGAGATTCCCCAGCCACCACGATCGTCTGGGTCTGACCACAGCAGGTCACACATGGGCCCCTGTTTGGACAGGACGGTTGAGAAGTCTGCTGACTTTCACCTTCAAAGCTGTTTAAAGGACACTCCTCAATTTCTGCCGAAATGTACCCATGGGGGTGAAACCGTCGTTACGATGGGATTGACATACGAGAGGATATTCCCATCCCTCACTTGAGTGCTTGCTTTCCTCTCTGTTCCACATTGTTCTCTACCTCTTAAAGCCACCCATGCATTCATGGACAGCTGTTCTATAAATGCAACTAGTGCAACTGGAGCAGACATTTTGGCTCTTTTGAGGAGAGTACCTAGTCAAGCATGGGCCATTTTAACCCTTCAGACCCCAGTGATGTTATGTTTACTGTAATTGTTGTAAAAGTTGTCTTTTTGGAGCTTTATGCACGTAGCATCATCCATTACCTCATGTGGTACCTCCTGTAAACGGTCCAGTGCTCTAATGTGGTCCAGCGTGTCTATGGACGGCGACAGTCCTCCGTGAAGACAGAATATCTGGCATGAGGACACACAAAGACCGTGCCATTAGCACACTTCTGTAGCATATTTTGTGTTAGCCTACCTAGCATTGCGACCCACAGCCCTATACCTCTTGCTTCTCACCAGGTAAAATAAGCCCTGTGTGAGCCATCTCACCTGGGAGTCTACCAAGGCAGTGAGGGGAAGGTAATCGAACAGGTCTGTGAAGTACTTCCACACGTTGGCGTTGCCGTATTTCCGCAGGCACTCGTCGTAGAAGCCGTACACTTGTGTGATCTGTCTGCTCTCGTGGTTCCCTCTCAGGATCGTGATGCGCTCTCTGTAACGCACCTACGAGTGGGACAGAGGTCGACAAAAACATTTTAGGTTGTGCAATGGCGACCCCTACAGTTGCTAGACTAGAAGACATACATCCCAAGGTTTGAGGTGCAACTAGCCTGCTCTATCAGCAGACTAGTTGTGTAAAATGCATTAGGTGTAGCTTTTTACATAAGCTGCATCACTTCCCCCTTGCTAGTATATCACTGCCACTGTGCTACTGTATTGTTTAGCAGACAAGTTTATCCAAAGTGAGTACTATTACATTACAATTGTACAGAGGTACACAGTATACTGTACTATAGCTACAGAATAGTTTGTTGAATAGGGCGTCGGAAGACGCATTTCAATTCAAAATTAATATGGGGCGGCAAATTGTTATTTTCAAATATATTCAAAAATGTAACAGATTGATAATGCAATTTGTCATTCCAGTAATGAGTTATGTTATAATATATATCTATCCATTATTAACATAATCTGTATAAATTTCCTTACTGCCAATAAATACTTGAGTATTCTGTCGTGACGTGTGCGCTCACCTTAAGCGCTACTAGTAACGTGACAGTTTCTACAGAGTAGTAGCCCCGGTCCACGTAGTCCCCCATGAACAGGTAGTTTGTGTCTGGGGATTTGCCTCCGATCTTGAAAAGCTCCATGAGGTCGTGGAACTGGCCGTGCACGTCCCCGCACACTGTCACCGGACATCTCACCTCCTGGACGTTGGACTCCTTAGTCAGGATCTCTTTTGCCTGCAACACACAAATGCAAGTCGCCTTATACACTACATGCATCTTCCTTCATAACATCCATCCCTCTCATATCAAACTGTAATATAAGAACGCTTTAAAGCTACAATTAGGAGGAAATATGAAATATGACACATGTAACTTGTCTCCGTAGTTCAGTTTAAGATCCAGTCATATCTGATCCAAACCGAGTCCATGTCAGTCATATGGTCAAAGCGCCAGACAAATTCCTACATGGGCCAACATCTGTCACTCAACATTAGGATAACAGTACTCTAAAATGCCTTTAAACATGAGTGTCACACCAGTAATCACACAGACATATTCATGGGATATTAGAGTGGTTCAAATCATGCAACAGCAGGCATTTCAATTGCTGGGCTGTCTTACAGACCAAGCAGAGCTTAGAGTTCTGAAGCATTTGAGTCACTTAGCCAGCGAGCTTATTCTAGATGCCTGTGTTCAAATGGAACAGATTCTAGTTTATCTATGTGGACATAAATGCAGGGAAAATGCAAATGATCTTTGCAGATAAGCACACAAAATGCACAAAGTAAACTGTCTGAGATCAAAGACATATAGCCTACTAACATAAGTGAAATACATATTTTCTTCTACTGTTTCAGAACAGAAAAGCATTATCATTACAGTCAAAAATCTTATTATAGGAGTTATCATATGAGGACTAATATGCAGAAACACAATTTACTCAAAACAAGGCTCGTTTGTTAGGCTACATGTAAACACTTAAGTCATCATGACTTGCTCATGGTGTAGACCTCATAGCTTATAAATAGCATAAATATACAGTAAGGCTCAGTTTCCCAGACATGGATTAAAGGATGAATAAGCAATGCTGGAGAAATACTGTCAAAACCACAACCACTTTCTTTGTTTTCCCCATTTCCTACAAAGCCAGGGCTGTGTATGCACTTTGTTTCAGCGCACACAGAACGGACAGCTAGACCATAAGATCCACCTTTACACCCGATTCTAGGCTAGCCTAACCTACCGCTGTGTAAAACATTGCTTTTAATGGTTAACAGGTTTGCAGGGTGCTGCTCCAAGCACAAATCCCTGTGTGGATAACTGGAAGAGAAAGACGGACGTGACAACCAAGGTTACGCAAGTGTCCCACCTGATGTGGCGACCGTGCATGCAGCTGACTCGGCTAAACCATGGCTCAGAGGCCATCACACATGCACAGTCAACACAGCTTGGCGGGTGAGGTCAGGTGAGGTCAACACCAGGTCATAGGTACTCCTCTGGGAGACAGTTTGGAGCAAGCTTCACTATTTGGCACAACCACAAAATAATGACATCACCTCTGTATTCTTTATAAGAGATAAAAAGTCAGTGTCATCGTTTATGTTATATTTGTTTTTTTTCTTCAATCAACACATTCACCAGTCAATTACTAGAATCAATAAAATCATACTAAATCATTATAAAATATAAGCAAGTCAAATAATAGCTTTCCTATTGCCTATCCTTAATACTTATCAAAACATTACACTTGCTCTACCCAATAATAGCTAGCCTGGCTCTGCCCGCCAACTGTTCACGGAGATTATAGTCTGGAAACCCTGTTTGCTTTAGCGATCACACAGCCACCTGGATGGCGGACCAATCAGCATCCGTGGGGGTGGGTAAGTGTGATGACATTCGGGTCAAAACATAAAACTGATAATGTGGTCAGTTTGTCTGCCAAAACAAGCCAGTAGGCTAGTATATATAGACAGTACAGGTGCTGTATTGTCACCTGAGCTAGGCTTTTAAGTGGACAGACTCCTTTTAAAGACAAGAAAGAGTTCTACTGTACTTAACAATGTGTACGCTGTTTTCCAACACATGGGCAATGCACATTTTATTTGTCTAATACATTTTGAAGCCTCTTCTTTTGTATGAAAATAACGATCTTTAGAGGATAATTGATGGGGAAACTAAAAGAAGGAATAGCATGCAGTCTGCAGAAAACAAGTCAACAGAGAAGAGAATATTGTAGTCATTAGAAATTGTTAATCAAACACAACACAAACAACACCTTTCCCTTCATTCCCATATGGTGCTCCCTAAGAAGCTCTGCCCTGCCCCCACATTGGACACCATTGCCAAGGATATAGGATGGTATTGTGTGGTGCGGTCTGCACCACTCGGTTAATGTTACCATTTACAGTGCCAGGGCTGGATAATATTTTCAGCACACACACAGACTGGACAGCTAGGAGATATTCCCTGAATTCAACCAAAAGTGTATTCCCTTACAATCGCTGACTGCACCTTTAAAAGGGAACTTGATTAGGCTATCAGCAGAGGTAGTGAGGCAAACATTTCCAATTTAGACTATTCATACTGCAGACGATAGACAAGAATAGGCCACGCCCCGATGCAGGCCAAAACAGAGACTCTGAGTCTATCTGATCCCTGTTCTCCTGACTCACACGCTCAAATTCCTTTTGTCTGCATTTGTGATGCAACTCTGAATCAATGGCATCCTCTGCTATTTTTAATCAGGAAGGCTGATTGGCTAGTTGTTGCGAGGGGCATTCTACTGAATACATTAGCCAAACACATAGGGAATTATAGAGGAGAGGACTAGAGGCAGACAGATGGGGTGAATATTTTTCTATAAAACATTTATTGTATTTCTTCTGCATGCGTACGCGCGCGCGCGCACACACACACACACACACACACACACACACACACACACACACACACACACACACACACGACAAGTAGAGTGATGATATCTGGTATGCATGTCTTCTCAGTGGCTACTTTGAAAGAAAAAAAAATTCTTAGTTTGTGTTGTGAGTGACTAACACACTAACAGTCTGGTCAAACAATGAAACACAAAACCCAGTCTGGTCAAATGTCTGACCAGACTGGGTTTCTTGTCTAAAGTGTGGGACTGAAAGTAATCTAAACCCAGACATGCGCGCTAGCACAGCCATAATACCTATACACTGCCCTGGAGAAGATGAATGGGCAGTTTTTGCCTATAGTACCAGTTCTGGAAAATGCTAAATTCTGTAAGAGAAGTAATAGTGGTGGATATGCCATATGTTACACAATATGTGTAGCGTGTGTGTGTTTATACACTGTAATTGTGTCAGTGGGTGAACCCACAGTAAAATATATCTTCTTTGTTTAATGTATTTGAATGATTTACACTAGTTTAATAATAAATAAACATATGGTTAGATTAACAAGCCCCTTGAGAGCAGCATGGCCTTTACCATTCAGCAAACACTGGTCTACATACTGTATTTTAGGAGCTTCCTCTTATGTTTGTGGCAGTCTGATGAGAGCTGAGAGGAAAAGAGGCTACACTGTAAAGTACATAGTTGATGAAGTCACATTTAGATGTCAAGTGATAAGGTCAGAGAGGAATAAAATACCTGCATTGTACGCCAGTCATTCTTGCTAACTTTGAGCTCAAATCAAAACAGTATCGCTCCACAGTCCTCCGAGCCGGTGGATCAGACGTCGAAATGCAACGTGAAATAAAGTGCTACGGCTTTGTTGATACAAGCGGTGTATCATATTATCTTTTCAACATGCACAGAGAATGATAAGCTAGCAAAATGCGAAGAGATATTTGTTGAATTTGACAAAAAGTGTATAAGATTACATTTAGCTTGCAATAGCTGACTTTACCTTTTAAAAAAAAAAAAAACAGCTCAGAGGGATACATGAGGTGGCGTTCATTCTACATAGTAACAGATGAATGTTACAATAACTAACCTACAGTAAATATAACCTAGGCCCTAATGTATATAATTTAAAGGTGAATTCAGCTATTTTAAGATACAGGAATACTGGTTTTGTCCATTTCAGCTACTCACGGTACTAGGGCTGGCCCCAAATATTTGATTATTTGGGTATTCGTTGGTTGGGCATGAATTTGATTTAATTATTGGTATTCGAGTATTCGTTTTTTCACATTATGCATGCATGTTTTCCCATTAATCCCCATTTTGTTCATATAAACCCACCTGTTGAAATGTAATTGCCTGCTCTACACTGTGTCATCAACACAATTTATTGCAATTGGCTCTGTTTGTAAGAAGAGAGCGAGGCTATTCATTAAACACACACTCTTATTGGCTAATACAAAAGGTTATGTTATTGGACAGCTCTGACTTGGTCAATTGATGTGTCAGTCAAAGGGGCCATTGAGTGCATGGCTATGTTTATGTTGGCTCACTGAAGCTAGGAATTGAAGATTACTTCTGTTATACTTCTTAATTATAGTGTATTCGAATACTTATTCGGAAATACCATCAAGTATTCAAAACCTGTAAAATGGTATTCGGGGCAGCCCTACACGGTACAGTAGCTGCCCGTTCTTTATACAAGCTGAAAAAAGTATCTGGTGTGTCTACATAGCATGCTGACAATACCACACAATGGCTGTTTCTCAAGTCCAAGAATGCTAGGTACATACTTGTGTTCTTGAGGGGTACGTTCTTGCCAAGTGTCCTTCTGAGAATGGACTAGCAAGAATGCGAGGACACATCTAGATTGAGATGCATATTCTTGGCTATCGTTCTAGGCTTTTCCGCAACACCTAGGGATGAAAACACTGGTGGCGGTATTATCTTGAACGCTTGATAGCCTGCGGGGTATTATGGCTGTCCCGGTCTGTTAGCGGGACTCACATCAGCGAAATCATTGCAGAAAATGTTAAACTAGACTCCATCTTGATAAATCTACCACAGATTTGAAGTTTTAACATATATATTCTCGCTTGAAAAACTCTTAAAAACATAATTTAGTGACACAATAACAGTAGTATTTGGAAAAAGTATAGCTAGTATTGTTGTTGTTTCCTCGACTGCCATTGCCGCTTGGTGATACAAAATGCATTCTGGGATATTCCGCAGACAAGTTCACACACAAGTCACCACTAGATGCATCCTTGGTAAAAAACGTGCATCGAGAATACTTCCTCTTATTTTATCAGTTCTTACCTAGATGCGAACTTGTGAATTGGAAGAGAACTTAGCTGTGAATGATGACGTTTCACAAGAACAGAAAAGAATGCATATTGAGAAACAGACAATATCCTAGCCTTGACAATGTGTGGGTGGAGTTTAAATTAGAGCACCCTATTGCACTAGAACTACTGAGGCACTCATTCTGACTGTTTTAAAATTTTGCATTGTAATAACTTTGTTGAAATAAAACCCATGTAACTATAGGAGCCTGACTTTTCCTAAATGTGTCTATATTTTATTCTATCATTGTTATTTTATTAAAATTACAAAACACTAAAGTTTTGAGTATTTTTACCTTGAATGGCCATAACAGTCATATTGACCGTATGCATAACAGACAGTATCATTTGCTCCTTGCCTAGCAACAATTTGTTGTTGTTTAGTCTGTTTAGTTTAGTCTGTTTAGTCTATTGCAAAGCTGAAACCTAGCTTTAGCTTTGAGCTACAACCACATTGAAAATATGAATAGAGAACAGAACAATGTCAGCAAGAAGAATGACTGCCACAGAGGCTTTAGCCATGCTTCAGTGGCTTGATGAGGCTGAGTCTGATGGAGGAGCAGGTTCTGATAGTGATGTCTCCTGGTCATTAGAATTAACATGTAGTGTTCTGATGTTTATTATTACATATCCTAACATTACAGATCCATTCATTCGTAGATTTTATACTATTTATTGAAATTATACACAAATAATGTATGAGCGGTCAGAATTACTGTGATAGCCATTATAGTAGTTATAGAATTCTGGTAGTTTAGTGTTAAAGGGAGAGGTGTTTTTGTTTTGTAGTTAAAATATCAACAAGCTTTCTCCAGAATGACTGACTCCACCTTTAATAAAGTATGAGGCATTCCCACTATACACAATCTAATGATACAATATTACATTCTAGAATAGATTAAAGTCTTCAATGATCTTTAATTACAAAATAGTGCTTTTAGATTACCATAGTCCACTGATTACAGTTTGTGAATATGCTGAATGCCTTGTAGTCATGTTAAAAGGTACAACTGTTTAAACCCCCTTGATCTAAATAAGTAAGATGTCATGCCATTGTCTACTACCCTTGTGAAAGGATTTACAACCCAGAACTGGTTATAGGGTCAAAGGTGAATGATTGTGAGTAAACTCTCTTTAATCAACCGGGATGTAATGGCTCACATGATACTCAATATTTATGATCAACTGTAGTACTTTTGAGAGTTTGACAGTTACCTGTTAATAATCCTATAACTTAATCCTATATGCAGGGCTTTAACATCACTGCTGATGGAGATGCTACAGGTCATACTGACACTTTGCACAAGTATAGATCTAAAGCAACAAACAGTATGTGCCTAGAATTTCTGATACAATGTTACAACTGTCGCTCTGCCTCTGAAAGCAACAATAACCACACAGTTGAAAGACGAAACCACATACATTTCGAGTTTCTTGAAAGCTACATTCAATAGGCTAGCTACATGATAATATTGTTTTGGCAAGGGTGAACAGTGCAATGAAATGTACACTAGACGCCATTTTAAGAATGTCTTTAAGGAGGATAGGAGGGAGACACTGACAGTAACTTTATGTAGGTTATTTCAAAGATCTCACCTTTTCGCAAAGTATTTTCACTTGGTTCTCTGTCAGCTGTTTACACTCGTTCAGTTGCTCGATCCACACATCGATTTCTTTTGTAAACGCCTTTTCGTCCATTTTTTTTTGTTTCAAATCTATCGATTAGCCCGTGAGTCTGAAACAGATTTCCCGAATATTATTCTAGTGTGTGCCAAACGCCCAGCGACTGTTCTAGTGGGTTATATCTGTGTTAAAAGACGCATTATGCCCCTAGCTGCCAGATATGATTTGGCTTTATTAACTGCGGAGGGAGGGGTGCTCACTGAAATCGAAGACGTCACACACGTGTGTCCCACCCTAACAGTGGCGCGCCTGCTGACAGTGACAAGTGTCGTGCAGAAATTGTGTTCCTCCGCCGGAAATATCATAGCAGACTCAGTCAGCTATGTATGTTGAAAGGGTATTGTTGGCAAATGAACAATTTCAATCAATCTCAATCAGTCGAGTGGCTAATCACCATACATACTGATAAGTAGTATTATAAGCTAATTATGATTTACACTATACAACAGAAAATTAGAGAACACTGAACGCCAACTTTAAATAGTAGGCCTATAAAGCTGATATGTATTTGTTGTATTTTGTGTGGCATGTAAACAGTAGCCTATATTTGTTATTGGGAAGGGGGGGGGGGGTCAAATTTAAATAATATTAACATTAAAGATTTGTTTGAACTCTATCATTGTTTAGAGGTCACGAGATCAATCAAAACATGACTTGATCAGTAATGATGCACTCACTAATTATTAAAATAATGTATTTTTCAGTGATCCATTATAAGAACATTAATCTAATAGTGCAATGATTAAAAATCCTATGCATATTATGTCAGAACTCAGAAGTGTGATTAAAACCTATGCCAAACTGCTAATGGTGCCACAAAAAACTTGAATATCCATCCATCCATCCATCCATCCATCCATCTTCATCCGCTTATCCGGAGTCCGGTCGCGGGGGCAGCAGCTTCAGCAAGGGACCCCAAAC
>JAODTR010000006.1:484185-504134 GCA_025399935.1 Amblyopsis rosae | reverse complement strand
GTATATATATATATATATATATGTATATATATATATATGTGTGTATATATATATATATATATATATATATATATATATATATATACAGATATATGTGTGTGGGTGGTGTCATATTCTTATGTCATCTTTGTTGATTTGTATTTGTATCTAGTAGTAGTTTATAAAGCTACATCTTCTAAAATGCTCTGGGACACACAGAAGTGCTATATACAATACATTATTAGTGCTTAAAAAGCATTATAAAATAGAATTATTATTATGATCGCTATTTTGTCTGTGGTTCCACTTTATCATACTCAATGATTGTTTTGCATACAAGAAACTAACTTGTAAAGTCTTAATTAGAAAAGGATGTTTCCATAAAAAGCAAATGTACAATTTGCATGTCACAGCTCAACTCTAGACTACTCTGGAATTTGGAAGTATAAGATGATGTCATAAACAGCTATTTAAATTTAAAGCTGCTTATTCTAATCTTTATTATAATGATTTTAACAATTTGATTGCAATTTCAACAGTCATTATACAAATCATCTATCCAAGCTTAAAAATGCACTTCTAAAGTTATACAACTTGACCAATTTGTGACCACTGTGGTCAATGCATGTTTTTCAAAGCTGTCATATGTTATATAATTTTTCCTATAATAAACTAAACTAAAATATGTCCTAAAACAAAGCTCTGATAATACGTTTTAGTATTTCAAGTCCTGAGCTTTCGTCAATGCCACTATCAGTGGTGAGAAAGGCCAGTCTCCCATTTCCGTGTTTACCTGCTGTATCTGATTGTGCCATCACTGTGAATGTGATCAATAGACACATGGCCGATAGCGTGGGAGAGAGGAGCTGCTCAGCTCTGGCCGACTGCTTCCTGCGCTGACCTTATCTCTCCCTTCTTGTCTTGTTGTTTGTTTCTGTCACATCTTCTAATTGTTTTAAAGCAGCCTCTGTCTTCTGTTGTTGTTTGGGTTTGTGTGTGTGTGTCTCTCCCTCTCCATGTTTAATATATGCTGGACTGGAAAGTCGTCATTCAAAGTTTCCATGACAAACCTGTGTGTGTGTTGACATGGAGGTGTGTCGTGTATTTTTGTAGCATGTCAGTGTAAACATCTGTGTGTGTGCGTGTACGCTCACCTGCCTCTGTGTGTGTGTGTTGTGCTTGCATGCATGTCGGGCCATCTGTTCTGTGGGCTTGTTGCTGACTCCCAGGGCGTTTGTCTCCGTGCTGTGGAACCACAAAGACGTGAACTATAACTCAGCTCTCACATGCACGCTCGCCAGTCCCCGCTGTGTGCCAGTGACAGTCGTAGTGAGGAGCCGTGATTCAGTGGCGTGTGGATGACAGATGTCGGGTGGTCGCGTCAGTGGGCGCAGTTCTCCCCATCTAGTCTAGGGTGGGACTGGCTGGTTCTCCCAGCGTCTCTCCATGTCCTGCACCCCATCCAAAGACCTCCAGTTATGCTAATTGGTGAGCCCAGGGTGTTTGCGTGCATCTCCCATCCAGGTTTATTATCCTCCTCATGCCTCAAGATAATGATGTTGACTGACCAATTGGTGGAGTGGGTTCCTCTGTCGTCTCTCTAGGTTCGGGGAGAGCCTCGTCAGAATGAAATGACACGGCCGTATTGGGCCGTGTTGGGCGGGAGACAGGCAGCGTATTAGAGTAGTAGAGAGGAATGCAATCACTGTTGGGTTCCTGGAAGAGGTTGGGCAACATGAATACAGCCTTTTCACTGTGTTTTTCTATGACATTATGAAACAAGCGCTTCACACGTTCACGGTCACCTGTTGGCTTGACAAAAGACAGAATGAGCCCGTGTGAGCCATCTGGGGATGTAATGAGTATGGAGAACCTTTTGTTTAATTGTGTGGAATGGTACGCTAGGGTCATGTGAGATAGCTGCAATGGCAAAGGCTACAGTAATAGCCTTAAGTGGATCAATCTTTACTGCAAAGAACGATTACCAATTGATTTCTATGTCCTAGTCCCTTGGCCGACCATTTGTGTCATCTATGCAGCTATTTTATTAATGGACCCCTTCTTTTATCTTTTAATCTCCTTTTCTCTCTCTCTTTTTCTCTCTCTCTCTCTCACCAACCTGTCTTTGAGTCGCTCTGTTGCTATAGCGTCATTCTCTCTTTCTATGTCGACCTCTCTCTCTCTCTGCCTTCCTCTCTAGCGGGGTTGCCAGGGAGACAGTTGGCACCTGAGAACAATTGTCTGTAGTTAAGGGCTTTCGACCTAGCAACAGAACACGCAAAAAAAAAAAAAAACACGCACACACGCCTGGCCGAAGCCCTGCCCTACTAGTTCATTCCTTTATCCTGTGTTGCCGTAGCAGCGCTGGCTAGCATATCACCGCTTGGCACCTTACCAAATTGATCAGCCCAAAATGCCATTCGGAAGCTGTTTGTGGCAAGACTAGTATGCACAAGGCTTACAGCTTGCCATTTTTAAAATGCTGCATGTCGCAGCCTTGAAGTACTGAGACGTTTTATATGGCTTTTACTGTTTCAGGATATGCTGTAGCATAGCATAGCCTAGCATAACTAGCATTGCCCTAGAGTAGCAGCTCGATAGGAGCTATATGTCAGCTGTAGCTTATCCAGTACATGCAGCACACAGCAGATCTATTATTTTGTGTCTACTGATCAGAAAGGTACCCACAATTCAGTTCGGTGTAACGTGACACCGTGGGCATGCATCAGCCGTCTGTGCTGCAGTGTGACTTGAATTGCCACGGTGTGTTGTTTATGTTGTAATCCATCTCGACAGTCCATTTTACAGTGTATCTGCATGACTGTGGGTCGGCAACACACTGAATTGGGTCATAGCAACACAGCATAAGCACAGGAATACCGTATGTGGAAGACCAGCCAACCGGCAGTAGCGCACCTCCTCACGCTCTGCCCTCCCCTCTCCTGTTCTCCCTTTCTCCTTCCTCTCAACACTGCTTAGCCTCTCGCTCTCTCTTACTGTCGCCCCCCCCCCCCCTTCTCTCTCGCTCTCTCTCTCACCCCCATTCCCTCCCTCAGTGCAGACATGCTGCGTCATGGAAGAGAGAGAGAGCTTGTGTTAAAGATGTTGAAACAGCACCTTCTGTTGTGCAGCTCCCTCTAGGGACTTAGAGAAGAGAACAACAGAAAAGATGGACCATAGAGAAGTTATTTTGCCCAACTCTGCCCAGGCCGGAACAATGTGCGTAATGTGTTGTCAAGCTCTGTTTATTTTTGGCTATGTGTTTGGCTGGGCTGAGCTCGACTAAACATTTGTATTCTGACACTGACTCTGTGGTTTACATAGACAAATGACTCTTAGTCAGCCACTGCCTAGATGAATTCAACTAAATGGTATGAGAGATGAGAGGATGGTGTTGTTTTTCATGCTGAAGCTATGTGGAAGAGAGTGCAGGCTTATTTGGTTATCACAAACCATGGTTCAGCCAAGTTCTCTGAGGTGCACAACAATGAAAGAGCGTGACTATCTCTTAATCATAGCCCTCTCTGTTGTCTCCTATAGAAACACATCTATATCTGCACCACACACATAGATATGGAGCAATATAATACCCCATTGATCAAACAGCAAATGTCATATCCACAGTACCTTGCTGTCAATGAGCGGCATCTGCTCTTGGTCAAGACATATCTCAAGAGTGTGTTGGTAGGTGCCATGATATCTAACATGCCCACTCGTGCATACACATAATGCATATGCACACAAGCATTGTGGTGTTCATCATATGCTGTCATATTTGGCACAGCGTGTTTGTTTCTGTGTGTAATGTGTAACTGAAGCACCACAGAGAGGCAAGCGTTGCTTTGGCAGCCCATAATGAGCAAAGGAGCCATGCACATCTCCTAATTCGACACACAATGGTGCAACGTGCACGCACATAGACACACGCACACACCAGCATGCATGCCCCCTCCTGTGCAGTGACAAGGTACAGTCATCACAGATCAGAGGAGGGCAGCGTTGAACACAAACAGGAGCGCTGCTGTGAATGGTGTCCTTCTGTTCCTTATTGATAAAGCATGACGTCCTGCTGTTTGGTTCTAGTGCTTGTATTGATTATATCTGTCCTGAGCTGTGTTCATAATGTATTCATCTAATCACTTTAATTAATACATTATGTTTTCGTTTGTTTTCGACATCATATCCTTTAGAAATGGTTGTCTGTCTTCAAACTGTGTTTGTAATTGTGTATTTCTCTAAACCTCTGATATGCAACATGAACAATATTGAATACAGATACTGCATATTTAAATGTGGTTGTTCTAGGAAAGAACCTCCCACGTGTTTATGTTTACACATAATGAATGTAAAGTAGGGCATTACCAGATCATACAGTGTGTGTGAAAAAACAAACCTTGGCCGGGTAAATGCGAAGAACTGTATTTATACAGCGAATGGCGCTCATGGCTGTGTTAGCGCTGTCTCCTTTTATTTAGCTCCACTCAGTTATGGCTGCAGATGTTTTCCATAGCATTGAGAACCTGTAAAAAGGGTTTTTATCTACTTTGTGTCTGGTGTATTCTGTCTCTCTTTACAATGCCAGTGGAGGGGAATTGATGCTATCCCTGCACTTAACATACACTTTCATACTGTGGTCTTATATTTACACGTGTTTTATTTGATTCCACTGATGAACAAATGATGTGACGCAAATCTAACTTTGTTCTCCTCCATCTTTCCCTCCCTCCCTCGCTTGTTTGTTTTTCCCTCTATCTCCATCTCCCTACTGCCTTCTGTCCTTCATCCCCCTCTCTTCTCCCTCGCCGCCCCTCCCCAGGTCTTTCAAAGTCCTTCCCATTGGACAACTCTCTGTTTGACAGCTGGCTGGCCCAATCGGTTCAGATCACGGCAGATGACATGCTGAGCCAGTGGACTCTGGGCTCCCAGCACCAAGACAAGAGCGCCAGCCTGCTTTCCGACCAGGTAGAGTCCTTTCTTTAAACCTCTCTAACACCGATGTAGCGTTAAGATGCAGCGTGAGCCAATCAGCTCTCAGGTGTGGAAGGGGCATGCACTGAGTTTTCAAAGCAAACCCATGTTTTTTGTCATTCTGGCTTCACCCACAAGGGTGAGCGACACACATCGGGGAGACCCCTTTTAATTGTATTCTTGTGTAAAAGTGTCTTTTTGGGTGGAAATGTGTCCATGAAGTGCAGGCTTTAGAAGCAGCCGGTGGCTTCTGGGCTGGAATGTGTTCTGAGGCTCATGATTGGCACTCAGAGCAAAATACATGCTGCAACTTGGTTGCTCCGGCAACAGAAAGCAGACTCAAACTTGAACCACATGTCAATGTGGGGGTTATGAAAAACCACACGCAGATTGGCCAGAGAGAGGGAACTATGATGGCCGAGGCTGTGATGGATCCTCTATATTTCTCTTACCTCTGTTCTGTCTTCTCCTGCCAAAACCCTCCCCTCCTCCCTGCTGTGCTGTAGCTCCTGCAGGGTGAGGAGAGCCTGCTGAGCCTCATGATGGAGAACTCCACCTGGAAGACGCCCATGCTGGGACGCAAGCCCCGCGGACGCTCCCGGCCCCAGGGACCCCCGGTCTCCCCGGGGATGCTCTCCTCCACCCAACAACCCCCGGCCTCCGCGGCCGCCGCCTCCTCCGCCGCCAGCGCGGCCCGGAGCCCCCGGGGGGGCAGCGTGGCAGAGGAGAAGCCCAGCCCGGCGGGGCGGAGAGGGGAGCGGCCCTCCCGGGGTGGCGGCTCCTCCTCCTCCTCCACCACTAAGGTGGCCCCTGCCGCCCACCACCTCCCCGGCCTCCAGAGCCAGCAGAGCAGGAGCGGAGAGCCTCCCCCGCAGCCGCCCACCTCCAAGATGGACTCCTGCCACATCTCGGAGGAGCGCGGCCCGTGGGACAGCGCCTGCGCCCCCGCGGGGGCTGGGCGGGGCGGGGCCCTGCGTCTGAGCCGCCGTGGCCGGCCGCGGGGCTCCGCGGGGCCCAGGGCAGCCGACAGAGAGCCCCCCCTGCTGGACACAGCCCAGACTGACGGCTACTTCTCTGACGGAGGACAGAGCGACTCGGAGACGCAACGCGGCCGACGCAGACTTCGCCTGCCACCGTTGCATGCTGGGAGCGAGGACCTGCTGAGGAGGAGCGTTCTGGCGTCATAAGGAGCCAAGGCTCTTGGACACGCGCGCACACACACGCACGCGCACACACACACACACACACACACACACACACACACACACATAAGATCAGCCAGGATGCGAACGCACTGGCATCCAAACATCTAATTGTTAATTCTTTGTGTCCAGTAGAGGGTGTGTACACATGGCCGTCAAAATCTCGGCTCGATTACTTTGCTCAACCAAATCCCTGTCTTTTACCGGAAAGGTCTCTGTTGCTCTTCCCCTTGATGGATTTTTTATTTTATTTCGGGGGTGTTAAATGTACATGTTATCCTATCAGATAGGTACTCCTCCAGACCATAGCTTGATGCTATACGTCAATAGACGATAATTCCTTTTTATTATTATTATTATTCTTTTTTTTCCATTTCTGGCAGCCTTTGGTTGTCAGTGGCAACCGCTGGAATGGGGAATGAATACTTCAGGGCATTATCTTGTGTTAAACTGATTTCAGGGTCTTCATAGTCGTCATGGCCCAGATTCATCCACTGAGTCCAGATTTACTTTTTGAAATGGAAAGTGCATTTTAGTTTGGCGTTGGTCTGGAAAAGTACGGAAAGTATCTCAGAAAAGCACAAATGGCTAATAGGAGCTGCAATATAATATTTACGTATTATCCATGCTGATTCAGTTTCGGGTCACTTCAAAATGTAAATTATATCAGAATATCGTTCAAGTAGCCTTAATTTCCAGTAATGTAGATTCACATTTTATCCAGATATTATGACCGTTACCTTCCTTACCTGACCAAACAGAAAGTGGTTTGACCCATTTAGATTGTTTTACATATACTCAAACATACTATACGTACACACACTTGACACATACGATAAGCCAATCCCACTGCTCTCATAACCGTTGATAGTTAGTTAGTTTGTCCTTTTCCAGTGTTCATTTTTTAGCCGAATAATTGGATATTATACTAACTTTGTGCCTTCTCTGCCCCTGCCCAACTCCCCAAAAAACAAAAAAGAACAATCAAAACAATCAGTAAGTAAATCAAATCAATCAAGTCATTCAATCTGATTTGCTACAATCAAAGTCCTTTTTGTATCGTTTGCTATGTGCAGACACCTCTTCTGGAACTAGTGCCTGAAATAATGATTTTACTGCAGCATTTGCCATTAATCAACAGAATATCTGCAACCATTAGCATGCAGAACTACACAAAGTACTATCAGTGCAAAGTGCTGCCTATGGCCTCTGTTCTCTCTTTCTCTCTCCATGTTTTAGTCCAGAGCCATTGATAAAGAGAGTTGGGCTAGATCCACTATATTGCTATTTCTGTTCTAAAGCCTTCAAGAGTAGATGCAATAGACATACGACAAAAAATGCTAACAGGACAGACTCGACAATGTTTAGAATTAGCTTTTAAATAACTGAATAACTAAAATAATAGTAGGAAAACAACTTAAAAAAAAGCTTTGTCCTGTTAAATTAGCAAAATATGAAAAGTCCCCATTAGCTGTGGAGCAGAATAATCAATTCAATATGGCCACTGATTCAAATTGTGTGGCCAAACTCTTAATCAATGAATCTGCTGCCATTATTTGTGTCACAGTGATGGAAATGTAATAATCTAATTTAGAGGCCTGTGCTCGAAGTTCTTGAGTTGATTGTAAATTTAGTTTTGTTTGTTGCGGTTCTCTGGAGAAGTGTATTTTGTACTTTAAGCAGTCCACGGTTTTTTCTCAGGGGTTAAGACATTTGAACGACCCAGTAAATAGTTAAAAAGTTTATTGGAAAAGCAAAGTAATACATACAAGTCGATACATACATATGTATACATATTTTATACCATATACAGTATATATATATATATATATATATATATAGCAATGTGTATATGTATAGCAATGTGTATATGTCTAGAAACTTCCTTATTTGACAAACGTCACTGAACTTTACGCGACTACTGAGCATGTTTCTTCTCAGTACAATACATATAGCCCTGGGTGCAATAGCATTAACATATTCCTGTTTATTTGAACTTGTTTGGAGTACCAGATGGGTGGGGTTTGCCAAATCGGTACCATTGTGTCATGTTATCACACAATATACTCTAACATCTATGTATTTCATAACAATGTATACGCCGCCATCCGCAAAATACCTTCTTGTGATGGTATAAACATTATGGCACTCTGTATTTTACATACAATACAGAGTGCCATATTGTTCCAAACCCCACCCATGTGAAATTTGCTTACACCTACACAAGTGATAAATTATTATCAAATACTCTGACCCAGGTCCAACAACAATAGTCTTACATAGAGGTGTGTAACCCTACTCAAATTTCTCTTTCACTATACGGACAGCTTCTACTCACCTGTCTGTCTGTCTGTCTGTCTGTCTGTCTGTCTGTCTGTCTGTCTGTCTGTCTGTCTGTGTCGAAATGATCAAGCCAAAGAATACGATCTGTGTATTAAGACAGTATAGCTAACTTCCTAACGGAAACACTCCATTTCTGCTTTTCCCAATTGGAAGATATTATATATGGATGTCAGACAACTTTCCAGTTCTGTTTGGTTTGACCCGGTTCAGACTGGATGTATCCAGTTTAGTCAGAGACATAAACTCAGGCATGGTGGTAAGGTGTGGGTGTATCTTTCTCCACACATGCACACACCACCATCAATAGCCCATTTTGGATTCTCCCAAATCTACTTCTGTAGGGTGTGCACACTATCATCTAATTGGCTGGGGTTTAGCAGTTCAGCCTAATACACACACACACACACACACACAGTACACAATTAACTTGTTTAAAAAAAAAAGCCAAATGCTGCTCAACTGTGTACATGTGAATACATTTTACACATAGCATAGCAACCTGCAGACATGCATACTACACAGATCTGGTATAACAGGGTTGCAATGAAGAGGATTTATTTTATGTACAGTATATGTAGTGCTGGCGTAGGCAGGATATCTGTGCTTCTCAAGAGTGACCCTCGCCCTACCCCAGGAGTATTTTAAACCTGTGACACCTGATTGTTTCTGCCCAACTCTGTCCTCTGATAGGTGAAGCCATCATACAAGTCTTTGCACGGTCTTAGACATACTTCTCTCTATTGAAAGACACAATCCCCGTCTTCTCTTCTATTTAACATTGAGGGAATGCACTGTATTAGATTATTGCCTGCAGCAATATGATATACTGTAGTAGTGATACAGATCAATGATAGACAGAAAACAAACTTCTATGATGGCTAAGCCTGCAGCACCCCATGGAAACTGACCATAACGATACATACAAACAACAATAACAGCAACAGTGCTTATACCTGTGGTTTGAAGACCGGTGTTAGGTGGAGAAGGGTGAAAGCCCCCCGGATCCTCCACTGTATGGTTTTTACTGTTTGCGTGTTGCTTAGACAGTGAAATGTAAACTTGGTTTCAATATTCAGTGTTAGTCTTAGAAAAGGCCTTTCATATACGGCCTTAACATTTAGCAGCAATGCTAGGGCTGCACAATACCGGCAGGTAACTGTCACAGTTGACTACTGGGGATGGTGATGCATGGTGACAACCATTTTTCTCCACAAACTATTTAGTTTAACTTCAAAACGATGGCGAATGCCTTAGATTGTTCATGGTAGGGGTGTTTATGTGGCCATCTTGAAATGTCCTACAGCATCAGAGTAGTGCATTTTCCATTGTGCAGCCCTAGTAAAGTAAAATGACTGGTTAATATTTTTACAGTGTGGCTACAATGCCCTCATTACGCTTCGTAGTTACTGTAGACTGGAGTCAATTGCAGGCTCTTTCAATATCCTCAAGCATACTACCTGTAACTTTGCGTATTCATGAAGGAAACATCGCTGCCTGTTAGTGTGGGATTTGGCACAGCCCTAAACGTGGAGTGGTGGTGTACCTGTTTTGCGACCTCTTTTCAGCAGCTCTCAGGTTGAACCTCCAATCGAGTGAAAATGTTGACCTTGTGTGACCAAATAAATCCGTTACAGTGTCGCACTTTTCGTTGATGTCGTAGTTCATCCCCAGAGCATTCTCAATATCAGCAATAATGAACCAAGCATCAATGTTAAAGTTGGCATGCTGTGCATACATGCTTTGTGGCATATAGCCTTGTTACAATGTCTTTCACCATCTGTCACTGGCTTAAAATAAGTATCAGCAACAAGACTGTATGAAAACCTGAGAAGTCAAGTTTGGCCATTGCCAATTTGAACCTCATTCATATTCCCATGCCTGCTGTAGCTTCTATTGCTGATATTGTTATGATGGGGGCGGGGCTGGAAAGGTACACAAACAAGACTGGGTTCACCAGAGGTTTCTCAGCTGCACAACAAACATCTTTAACCTATGGCAGCAGGATGGCAACATGGCTGTACTGAGCTCCATTTAGCTTTGACATTTGTTGGTTGCACCAGGCACTTGAGCAGATAACCAATAAAACCTATTTTAAGGTGATCATAATCGGGTTCACCAGTCGCTGTGGCCACTTGATAATACAGTTTCCTGTCCTGGTCTTATGACATTGGACTAATATAATGATGAATGCTAGTTTGAAGTCAGGATCATTTGAAGTCAGGACTGGGCAACGCCTCTGACTCTTCAACAGTGAATAAATGTATCTTGACACTAGCGCTGCTCTCATGCCAGTTTATTCTTGCCTAACTCGGTAAGCTTTTTTGTTAATATTAAGTAGAAAGGTAAATAATATACTGTGTCTCTGCCTTTAGAAAAGCTATGTACTGTATGTTTACTATACAATGCAAGATTGGCCTCAATTTATAAAGTCAACAAAGCAATAAACTGCACAGTTATGCCAAAAAACAGTATTTTTGCTCTAGCCTATAGCTCCAGGCCCTTGGCACCAGAAAATATCAGTCATATAATTAATGACCCAGGAAATTGTTGCTGTTCCTTGAGATCATAGATCCAGTCTTCCACCATTTTATGTCTTATAGCCAATTGGATTACTTAATTTGGGGATGCAGAATAGCTCTCATTCAGCAGAGAATGCACTGACTGACTCATTCAGTGTACTAGGCTAGGGAATCTAAATCTGCGCTTCCTGTTTCTAATTGTCTTGCTTTAGTGTTCTACTTCCAGCCCTTGCCACCAACCCACCACGATTAGCGCTGTTTAGCCTGAGTGTGTACACACAATGTATAATACTGTACTACTACTACTATACTTTTTTCATTTTCTGAGTTTAGAAAAAGGCTTTGCAAGCTGTTTTTATTTTTGTTTATTATTGTAATGCTTCGGCCGCTCGCTGTGGCTGCTTGTATGAAACTAGAACGCTGACTCATTATCCAACCGACTGCTTCGACATCACTTTGCTCCGCTATCCGTTATAGCAAAGTATGGTTTCATGGTGTGATAACCCAACCCCCTCCCCAACAGTCCTACTCTGCACTGTCTATGCTCTTCTGTTGTCCTGCTTTCTCCACCACCACCAGCAATGTTATGTAACTCAACTCCTCCTACACCTCCCTGTCATTGTTCCCTTATACCCTCTCTTTCTGTTTTTCTTTTTTACGCAAAGGATGATTAAATAGAAACTATAGCTTTAAGGACTAATGACAGACGTGTGTGTGTGAGTGAGTGAGTGAGTGAGCGAGCGAGAGTGAGAGACTCGAGGGTGGAGGGAGTGAGGTAAGGAGGAAAGGAACAACAGGAGAGATGTGCACTGCAGCCGGGGAAGGAGAGAGAGAGAAAAGGACAGCTTGTTCTTTCCCTGTGTTCTGTTTTCAGCCTGTCCACACAGCCAAGCTAACAAGCAGCTAATGTAAACACCAGCCCCTTCTCTTCTAGCCCTGACTGCTCTTTTGTCTTTTTGCTCCCTCTGACATGACATAACTCAAATCTTTTTTCTGCTCTTTATTTGTGTGTGTGTGCACGCGCACTTACTGTCCTTTGAACAAGATACAATATTGAGATGAGTAAGAGATGCTTGTATGGATAAAAAGCATGATTTTAGTGTTAGTTACATACTCTACATAATTTCTTCCCATCCCATTTTTTTCTAGATTTCAACGTTTACGCCACTTGTCATATGCTATTTTATTTACTCTCGATTTGTAGCTCACACAGACAACAAACATGTACAATGTTTACAGTGCTCTCTGGGGCTGAGTTAAGTGTCTGCATCCAGTTGTAATTAAGCACAGCCAGACAGAATGTGTTGATTACATAAATGGGAGGAAGAACCGTGTGTCGTCACCAGTGCAGATGAGAATTGCATAGTGTGTGTCTTAACCTGGCTGCATGCTACTGTGTCAGATAGGATGGTGTGCGTTTATGTGAGAACTGCTGGGCTCATTGCACTTTCACATCCATTGTCTTCATCACCTTTCTCTCATATATGTTCTGTGACTTAGTTACCTTAATGTCTGTTGTCTGTCAACTGTCTCTCTCTGTCCTTGTCTCTTTCTCTCTAATTGTCTTTTGATTCTCATCTCTCTCTGGGTTGTTCTCTCTCTATCCATCCCTTCAGTTCAGTGCAGAGTAGGCTGTTTATGACTCTTAATGGGGAACTCTCGCTTGCCTCTCCCAACCAGCAATTTAGGACATTTTCTCTTGCGAAACTTTGCGACGTTCCAGTAGATTTTCAGAATGTTGGCAACATTTAACAAGCAATTTCTTGTGAGTTTTGTGCAGAACTTTTGTTCCACTTCAGGCAAACAGTCCTATATCCTCGTCTTTTGTGCTCGAATGTTAATGTGGTGCAATTTTAAGCACCTAATATCTATTATTTGTTGAAATATTGTTAACATTGTTAATAAGATGCTAATTTGTTGGCCAGTTAGCATTGCTTTCTCTCAACTTCTCAAGCTGCTCCAACATATGTGGCATCATTCTGGAATAGATTCACTTTATATTGGCTGTACTTAACACACTGTTTGAATAGTGGTTCGAATCTTATCCAATCAAAGCAGAGCGTGAAACAGGCTCCTCCTCTTATTTGTCCGTACAAGGTGTTGAAATATCTGCTGTCTCCTGTTAGTCCTCCACTCTGCATCAGTTCTTCAAAACGATAATATGAATGTTGCAGGAGTCTATCCTTCTGTATTCTTTGTTTCAAAGAATGTTGTGCCATTTGTTAATAGCAAAGATAAATATTGAACATATATTAAAAAGAAGAGCTATTTTAAATTATTTTTGGCTTTTTTTGCTATATTTATTTTCTTGTATTAGAATCTTCTTTGTAGGAGGGAAAAATCTAAAAATGTATTTTTCATTAGTGCGAAAAACCTATTTTCTTCCTTTTTGTACAATTTTGATGTTTTGAGCGAGTCTTTAAAAAGCAATATGATGATGCTGACGACATGTTTCCTGTGACTGTATCTGCATGCTGTTTGTGCTGCCTTAACAACGGCTGCATCCCACTCTGACCCCCTCCCGCCCCCTCTGGTGGAGTCCAGTCCAGTGCAGTCAATAAAGCAGTGCTTTCTGTGTACCCTACCTCTTGTGTCTGTTAATCACCCAGCCTTTCTTGGGTATCAAGCTATTAAAACCACCGCAGAACATTTGTGCTCTGTACTATAAGGTGGTGGTCCTGGTCCTGAAATAGCTGTAGGCTAATCATATATTTGCTCCCTTAATATCCTGAACCATCTGATTCCAATTTAATGCTAAGCTGTATTGGTTTTTGTGTGGTAATGTACATAAATACACATGAAATTATATGACATTAAAGCAGATCAAAGCGACTGGTTAACTTAAAGCGTAGGGCTCAGGCCAGACATCTGATTTCCTCAGGGCTCCAAAACATGACTGATGGACTGTCTCTTCTGTTTATGCTTTCCTCAGAACATTTAATCTGATCGCCCTCTCTCCAGTATACAATGTATCTCACCACCATGTCTCATTCACATGCTCTAACAAACAGACATATTGACAATTATGACAATTCATCCTAATAGTCGAGACTGGGTGCACATGGTTCCTGTAAATATGTTTTTCATAATTTCTCTTTGCTAAATCATCTACAATGTATATATCATTAAAGGTGTAGTGAGCGATTTTAAGATGATACACTTGTCAAACTCTGTTCTCCATCCATCATCTTGAACGCCTATCCATTAGGGTTGTGGTGGCAACAAGGTCATCGCAGCAGCCTAGGTATTCCTGTCTATACAGCAACATCCACCAGCTCCTCCCGGAGGATCCCCAGCCAGGGAGATATAATCCCTCCAGCATGTCTTGTGTCTTCCCAGTTGGTCGTGCTTGGTACACCTCTAGCAGTAGGCGGCCACCGCAGCCTGGAACACCCATAGCCGCTCCACCATCTCCCTTTGCCTGACTGGCATCGCATTGTTTCCCTAAAACATTTTCCCACCTCCCATGTTGCCTTTTCGGACTGCGCCCAGCCGGAGTACGTGGGCTGCCCGGCCACCAGGCGCTCACCTCCAAACTCTACCCCTAGGCCTAGCTCCAGGGGTAGGTCCTGATCCGGGCAAGGTAAACAGATTATTAGTATTTACCGCCATAGAGAATGTTTGGACTGTGTTTGTCTGAACCTCTCCCCCACAACCTTTTGACCTTAAGAGACTCTACTGGAAGATATAACTCCTGGCGACATAGCTGTGGGGATCATCAGGCTTTGCCAGTCCTTCCGCCACATCACGGCCACCATTCAGAAAGAGCTGTCCTTTCTGTGTGTGATCAATTCAATTGTTTGCCATAATATTGGTGCTAAACACTTCAAATGTCCTTTCATACAACGTATGATTGTACTTCCTACCATTTAAAATCAGTGATGATGGAAACCGAAACGTACTAACCTTGTTGTGTGGAAAATCTTCTCTGCATGGTCAACAAATGTGCCCTGCCTGCAGCAATGCTGTCTAATGTGGAGGGCGAAGCTTCTGAGGGAGCACCCAATAGCGGTGTTTTGTTTTGATCCAGTTCAAATATCAACAATATTTCTCCAGCATCCCTGACTCTACCTTTAATAGTTGGGTTTATCAGCAAATTTAGCAAACTTCCATGGAACATCCTGGTTGTTGGGTTAAGAGACATCTTGGTGTTTGATGTTAATGTAGGTGTTGTAGAATAATGTGTTCTTCCATGACCACCGCCATTTAAAATATTTGATTTCAGCTGATTGAGTGACTTTTATAGAGAATACATATTTCAAGTGACAAGACATCACTTTAATGGGCAGAAAATCTGACACTGTTGAAGAATCAATCAAAGGCAGAAAAGCTATTTGGAAAAACAGTTGGCAGCTGTAATGCACCACTGTGAACCGTGAAATCCACATCAGTTTCAGGACATCCAGCGAACAGGCGAGGAAAGAGCACAATTGGTCTCTCTCTCTTTCTCTCTCTCCCTCCCTCATATATATCACCAACACACAGTCTCTCTGAATCCATAGAGATCTTTATCAAGTAGGCTCTACACTATACGTGCAGACCAGACCAGTGTTTGCACATGTGAAGCCATCCATCACAACAGTGGGCTGCAATGTCAAGAGGCTGTTCAGTTTGAGTGTGTTCTTGATTCATTATAACTCATCTAGTTCCTCTTAAAGCAACAAACAGTGGACTCAGAAGCGAGTCTGTTTGGGAAGAAAAGTCCCACCAGACCCTTCAGACGGACATGAAAGATGTTTGTTATTGTTGCTTTTGGTCGATGTCCAGGCCACTTTGCTGTAAGTGACGCAGCGTTTCCAGTACGAGCCCACTTTAAATACCCCGTCTGGTCAAAGGAGGGTTGTTAGATGGGCTGGGGAGGTTGCCTTTGGGAAATTATACCAGATGCGGAGAGGACGGGTCATTACATATTTAGTAAGCTGTATTTGTTTGTCAGTTAGAGTGAACAATCTATCATTATGAACAGTTAAACAGTAAGAATAATTTAAATGTAATCTGTCAAGAAAGGACATAGGAAGCATTGTCAGCCCAAAACTGCACCTAGATATTCATATTTGAATCATGCCTGCCCTGGATATATATATGATACTTTCAAAGTAATGCTGATTACACAGGAACAATAGTTTAATGCCTAGCTTAGTCTTGTGTACTGTATTTTACCAGGACCTATTAGTTATTTATTTATGCACAGCCCTAAAACAGTCCAAATGTAATGTAAACCCTCCAGGTGAGTAGGGAGGCACTAGATGGTGTGATAGACTGCCAACTGCACTCCTATACTGCCATCTGGTGGTATCATTTTGCATGGCATTAGTCAGTTGCAGGCTCATTCCCTATAATTAGAAACTAAGTGAAAAAATATCAATTTATTGATCTTTTTCAATGTTATATCACAAAATGTGCACTAACATAGTAACTAACCATATCATTGATTAGAGGTGTATGTGAGAGAGAGGAGAGATATGTTCTTGTTGGGTGCTACCTGCCCTCTAGCTTTGGCAATACTGTTTCAATAACTGTCATGCTAAAAAAGCTCGAGGATATTAACTTGAGCTTGAGGGAGATCGACATAGAGGTTTTCTATTTCTATATTGAGCAGCTCCATGCTCAGTTTATCACAAAGGAAGGGGAGGTAACTCTTGCTGTCCCTCTACTAGAGGTAATGTGATCTATAATAATGTTGATAGCCTTCAGTCTTGTCTCTTATCTGCTGTTTAATATTGATGCATTTAGTGTCTTCTCGCTAGGGTAGCCTTAGCTTTAAGGAAGCAAGAAAAGAATGTGAATAAATATTTGACTAATCCTATGTGCATCATTCATCTTATGTGTACTTATACATTGTTAGTGAGTGCGCAAAGTATTATATGTGAAATTGTGTTTATGGTTGTGATTGCATGCATTTTTAAGATAGTGATTGGGGTTCCCAAACTTTTCAACTCGCGACCCCAAAAATCACAGTGCCAGAGACTCGCGACCCCCGCTACCACTAGAGGTGGTAGAAGAATAACAGCCATACAACAAAGTCATATAAACTGTGCAACTACTAACAATTATGGCTAAACTATGCAATATTTTATTCCAGCTCCAGCAAGGGACCCCAAACTTCCCTTTCCCGAGCCACATTATCCAGCTCTGACTGGGGGATCCCGAGACGTTCCCAGGCCAGTGTGGAGATACAGCTATGCGTAACGCCACCTTATATGAGGCTTCGGTTGCCTTTGTATTTGCAGTACTAAATGTCTCAATTACTTTCTTCTGAGATCGCAATTCTTCTAACTTCCTATCCAGTGGCTTGGTCATCAAACTTGGGTGCGTTGTCTCAATATTACGCCGGAGTTTACATGGTCTCATACTATCATTAGCTAGAGTCTCTTTACAAATTACACACTGTGGCAGTGACGTATCATCAGGACCAATCCAGGAAAATCCCAACTTTAAATAATCATGATCATACTTTCTCCGTTTTCTGCTCGTCATCGATTCTGTCTTTTCTCTCACTGTAGGTAGGGCTACTAAAAATCGATTAATTTTAACCAACGTAGTCTAAAACATATATTATGTACCAATGTACCGGTAGCCTACTGATGTCAATGTAACCAACTGTCAAAAGCAAATAGTCCTCTGCGTTATAAGCGTAGCCTAGTATGCATATACACACAAGAAATATCAACTGTGATTCGCCTTCAGGCTACAAGGTCGCAGGGCATAGGCGAAAATGAAAATTAAGTTTAGGCATAGTCTGCTTATTTTCATTATGATGCACTCCCTCTCACATAATATTGCTTTTTCACAACAGTCATACAAGAGCCATGTATGTGCTAAAACAGTAATAAGCAACAGCGACAATAATTTATTTGGCGCCGCCAATACAAATAGGTCCGGAGGACTGTTGCCAAGAAATTCATAAAACACGCTAGCATGCACGCTAGCATGCATGCTACTTCTATCACGCTTGTTTCATCATGTACATGTATCTTTACTTTTCAATTTATTGTGAATCCATTGAAATTTGTCTGTTGTCATTAGGTTTGCAGTAGTGGCATGTGTTATAATTCCGATTAGTTACTTACGGTCTGTAGCAGCTTTATCACAAGCAACAGCAGGTTGCTCGATTCACCCATCCGTCAACAGCAGTATGGGTACCGTAGCTGGAGCTAAAATGTAGCAATCCATCTTTCGTTCCCTTCATCTCATTGCAATTACCGGTATTACTACCTGTATTCAAATGCTATATGTGTAAAGTATGTTATTCTTTGTAGTGCGACGTTTGCGAAAATTATTCTTTGGACAACAATCGTTGTCAGTTAGAACGCCTGTAAAGCAGAATGATGCATACCGGTAGGCTATAACATGAGTATTTGCGTGCAAAGCACTGTACCGTACTTGGGTTGTGTTTCACTGATCTACTCTCCCAACACTGAACTGTTATTATATAGTTCTATGCACTGCACACTCGTTTTATAACACGATTTTTTTACATTTACTGTTCTAGACTCCAAGCTTACTCAAAATCCAAATGTTTCCTGTATTTGTTCTGGTTTATTTCTTCACACGCTTGCGCCTCCCCCGATGTCCTCTGGCGCCCCCCAGGGGAGGCGCGCCTCACACTCTGAAATATAAATATACTTTTTTGATAGTGATTAATTTGTTGGAGAATAATCTTCAGACTTGTCAGAAATAAGAAGTTTTATTTAAAGCGCCCGTTAGTGTGCTGGCATTACAGATGCGATTTCCCACAACTATAACGTAGGCCTACAGTCTTAACAGAATAAGCAGCATCCATAAAGCACTGTTTGATCAGATTGTGACTGCATGTTTTAATGCAGTTTAACAAATAAAAGCAATGTATGATATTTGAAAATTACACCAGCAATAGCCTACATACCTTGTCGTATCAAATGAGGCATAATTGCACGTTTCTGAAAGTTTGCATATATCTATATAATGAATAAGTGGTCTAAAAGTTACACAAAACAGCTTAGTCTATATTGTAGTTGGAATTATGTCGTCATACATCATCACACATTCTAATAGGCTTAATTATTCTTTAACACAAATATGGGGTGCACCGTTCCTGGAGATACTGCAATACCAGGTCGATGCGTGGAGTGGACGGAGCAAGCCCCTACTCCTGCTCCCTGATCCAAAAATCAATTTAATAAATGGTCCCCGGATAGAGGACGTATCAGATATTAAACTGATAAGAACAGATTTTTTTTTTTTTTTTTTCCTCAAAGAAATTTATTGGCACTTATAAACTAAAGCACATTCGCAGTAGTAAGACAAAAAGGATGCTTTTTTTACAACAATAAACTGCCATATGTAAAATCAGCTTATTTTTTCTTTTAAAACAATAAAAGTATTGTTCTAAAAGGGCTTTACAATCAAGTCAGATGGCATTTTCGTATGTTTCGTAGTTTCGTACTGATAAGAACAGATACTACACTTGATCTTAGCCAAAAGGCCGAGAAGCGATACCGTTGTAGAGTCCGGGGTAGGCAAGGCATTCCCGGCTATGTCACTTTTATTGACGGTTTTCTACACAAATATGTGTGTAAGGATATATCATAAAGGGTAAAATAGTACATGACAATGTTTAAATGTATAAGTGCTATTATAGCCAAGGAAACGCGTATATTAAAGAAATAACTTGGATTTAGAAATACGTTTTACGCGCTTTTGGGTCACGTGTGTTATGTTACTCCAATATAATTTACAGATTCCTAAATATCACATATTTCAAGTATGAAACACTAACTTTTACGATGCTATATTTGTATTAATCCATACATTATAACAAAAATATATGCCACTAGAAAAACCGACTTACCTACTCCACAACTGAAAGAAAAAGAAAAGAAACTCTCCGGGAACCATCACCTTATCGTGGTGGAGAGGTTTGGGTGCCCCCATGAACCTGAGGGCTGTGTTGTCTGGA
>JAODTR010000006.1:469088-484085 GCA_025399935.1 Amblyopsis rosae | reverse complement strand
GTTTGGGGTCCCCTGCTGGAGCTGCTGCCCCCGCGACCCGACTCTGGATAAGCGGATGAGGATGGATGGATGGAGAAAAGAAACTCGTCTGCACCGCTCCGGCTAACAATATGGCGATTTGGCACTCCCTGGTGAAGAACCTCTTGAACTGCACGTCATGCTGCATGACGACGTCAAAATTCTACAGGTATTTTGTTATTATTTGGTTGTAATTGTAAATATACGGAAAGTACGTACTGCTTTGAGTTGTAGAATATGATTTTTAAAATAGATTAAGCAAAGCGAAATAAACATAGATTTAAAATTACCAAAAATTAACATGGCCTTTTTTGCTGAACTTTTCAAGACCCATCTCTTCTCCACTCTCACTTGTACTCCAGTCCCAATACGCGTAGGCTAGTTTTTTATTTTACTTTTTTAAATTTAATTGCATATTGTTTCTATAATGTATGTTCCTGCCTTAGTCAAAAGTCCACAACTAATCCATGTACAATACATCCTTGAGTATTTTGAACGGCGTCTTGAAATTAAATTTATTTTCAGTAGTTTTCAGTTGAAATTAGAAATTTCATTATGTAATTTTCAACAAATATTGAAATAATAAAGGGGCTCAATGAAATATATGCATGCAGTATCCTATTTATATGGCAGTCTAGTGTAAAATGTTACATGACCAGAGGTGTTTACTTCTTGGTCCCTATGTTCCCCAAAACCATGAGGATGAGTTGAGAGGGAGTTGCTTGCAGGGTTCGGTCCTATGTTCACCAAGGACCCTGGGAGAGCACATATGTAGAACTGGGGAAAATAGGAATGACCACAAGCAAGCAGACCATGACTAACGTTTTCAGTGCTGATGACATGTCATATGCCAATGGCAGTGTTATATTTATTGTAGGATCAAACATTGAATATCAAACAAATCACTTATGTTGCATGTTGCTTAGTTTATTATTTAAAATGGTTAAATTGGTCTAATTGAAGAATTTCTATGAATTCTGACTTTGCTGTTTCCCACGGTCACTATTGTGGCAGAGTATAAAACCTAATATTTTATTTATTTAACCAACATAAAATCAAAAAGTGCAGTATAACAGCATAAATCTTGAGTGTTAGGGAGGTCTAATGAGTAAAATGCATTTACTCAAATTACAAGGAAAAATGTGGGGTTTAACGGACAAGAGGCTTCAAAAAGTGTAACTGCACCCTAACGTGTAATTTGAGCTGAAAATGAAAGGAATGATCTGTGATGAGACACATCAATGCTGGTGTTAATATTGACAAAATTACAGTTTTTATACAAATCTGCAATTTATAGGCTAAAAGCAGCCCAGTTTTAGTGGGTGGAGTCAGGCTCAGAGCTGGGGTGCAGTCTAACCACTGATGTGGCTGTGGGGGTCTTTCTGATGGGTATTGCAACAGGGAGTGGTAACAATCAATTTAATATAATTATGCAGTATGAGAGGACTAGAACTATGTATAGCGTAGGCTACACAAAGTATCACTAAATGCACTCATTGGATGGTGAATAATCGAAAGACCAATGCCACTGTTAAGGTGTCAAAACAGAATCAAATCATCACATGGCACCATTTTTAAGCCGGTTATTCATTGCAAACATTTATTCCAATTTTTTAATGATGCAAACAGCAAGTCCCTCCCTTGTTGGAACAGTTCATTAGTAATGAGGGAATACAAGAGACAGGAACAGAAAGGTTATGTATTTTGCGCCCCTTTAAGTTTCATAAAATAAAAATTAAATAAAAACAGCTCTTCCTTAACTGTAGAATTTGGCGTCTGCTACCATGCTGTTGTACTCTGACAAAAATAAATCTAATTAAAAATCAAAAGAACAAGGCATGCATAATAGTTGTGTGGTAATGCACATTGATCAATGGACACCTCTGATAAAAAATAAAAAAACATCCATGTACGATGTTTATGTACATTTCATATAGGTATACAGTATATGGTCCATTACGTACAGGTGTCATAAGCCTAGTTATCCTACAGGGACTCTTAGTTATTATGCATTGTTTGTATCTACCAATTGGTCAGCAGAGCATCACCCTGTAAAGATCTGATCTGGGGAAGTCGTGTGTGACTTAACGTTAGATGTGCCAAAACACTGTATTCATCCATGTCTTCTTCACATATTGCAAGCTACTTTATTTTCCTAAATTTCAGTCAGCAATAATAGTTTGTCTCTATTCCTGGTTTGTAATGTAGATATATATGCAATTTCAACTTTTGAAAGGAGAAGAAAAAAAAGTGTTCATGTATGTATGTATGTATGTATGTATGTATGTATGTATGTAGATAGAGAGATATTTCCCCCACCCAACGCTCAAAAAAGGGACCCAACATATTCCTTAAATCCAATCAATTTTACTATTCCCACAAGATAGAAAAGCTCTGTTCTAAAACAAAAGCATCAACAAAAGTAATGTGACATTTATCTTATTCCCAACAAACTGAGCTAATCGCACATGTAATAAATTGGTAGAATATCCACACAAACATTGGTAGAACACAAACGCTCACTTTAATGGTGAGGGCTGTAAAGGGTACGTTTGTGTATATGTATGTAAGCAAACATGAACAAAACAAGTCATATTAATGTTAACACTAATATACTCTGTCGAATTCTTTTTTGTGTATTGCATTGTGGACTTTTGCTCACTGTGTTGGGGAGGGGGTGTTCACAGCTGCAATACTAAGAATCATGTACAGATTTACAATTCTAATGCATTTATCATCACACTGGAGGAACGCAGAAAATAATGGACATAAAATAGAAAAGATTTTTATGTTTGAATTTGAAAACCTTCTCAGCAGAGTCGATGTCATGTTACTCTTAGAAAAAGAATGAGCAGGGGAAGAGACGTGTATGCATGTGTGTAACCAAGTGTTCCACCAATATAAGTCTATTGGGTTCAGGTTGTACTGGGCTCTCTGATGGTGGAGGCACACTTATTTAACCAAACTGAGAGTGGTGGTACTGGTGGTGGCAATGGTGGGCGCCGGTGGTCGATCTTTGGGCGCCCCCCGATGGTGATGGTAGATTACTGCGCATGGCTGCATTAGTCGATGTACTGGGAGAGCCAGCGGAAGCCCTCGCCGTAACCCTGCCTTTTCAGCACGCTGCACATGAAAACCTCCAATGGCCTTGTGTTCAGCTCCTTCATGGGAATGTTACCCTGGGAAGAAACAGCATTTAGGTCAGATGGTGCACAGTTTACAAAGAGCCTTTAGTCAAATATTCCCTTATTCACATGGGTTTCAATGCAGTCTTCATTCAGCCTTTGCTTTCACCTGCCGTTAATGTAGGCGTCATATTGCTGCTGAATTCAAAGTGACGTTTTCCGTAAATAGCAAACATTGGTGTAGGGATGCAGCGATTAACCGGTTTCACTATTAACCGGGATTAAAAACTCCACGGTTTTATAACCGTAAAGGCTTAGCTGTACCAAGTGTTTTCTTTCCTCACTAACAAAATAGGGACAGTTTGGTTGCACAGTGAGGGCAATAAAAGAAACATTGCCAGGCGCAATCTGCAGATGGAACAAATACAAAGTTACCTCGAAAAAGGCTGTGCGGCACATGCTGTCATGAGAGCAACATAATTGAATGTGATTCCTCTGCGTTCATTTAGTTGTGGTGCTGCGCCACGGCAGAATGACACCACACCAAAACAAACTGGTTGGTGGCTACCTATTTCTATTAAACATACCGGCAGTTTCAGTAAACCTTGGAAAGAACACTATGTTTTCGGTAAATAGAGAATGTATCCGTTTGAAACAACTCTGACGATAATTTTGCTCTGTGAAGTGTGAACTGGCAAGAAACAGCGTGCGAGTGACGTTCCGCAGTACATATAGATGTTCTGCAGGCTGCAGTGCAAAACTATTCACGTCAATCACTTCAGGAGTGCATGACAAACTGCTATAACCAACTAGTTATGCTAGCAGGCTAGTAGTTACCTTAAAAAGCAACATAATTTTGTTAATATATTGCTGTAGCACATATTACAATTATATGGTCTACATGCACGCGTATCACCTCCAGCCACAGTGATGAAACAAGTCGAGTATCAGGTAACTAACTAACTTAACATCAAATCTGCCTGAATTATATTTTTTTAGTAGGCCTACGTTAACTTCAGGTTGTCATTTGGTTTGAAAAGCGCAAACATCAAGCCAAAGTAGCCTACTAATTCCTGACTTCAATAATTCACTCATAATTCAATAAAAAATGCAGAGAAGACAGCAACGATGAATTCCGAATTGTTTAAACAAAGTCCACTGCGACCAGCTATTTTCTTTAAATGCGCTCTAAATTACAGTGATCGTTTTGGTTTTCCAGCAGCAGAGCTACGCGCATTTAGAGACCGTCAACAAAGTGCACTGTAGTGGAGAACGGATGATTTGATACATCAATACTGTTAATTTAATATCTATATGAAATACAGCTATATTTTCTATACATACCAGTGACCTTTCAGGCATCAAAATGCAATTAACATTAAGGTCATTTCTGGGGGATGGAAACTATATTTCAGATTTATTTGAATTTTATCCTTTTAAGAAATGTCACCAGAACCATTGTTATTAGTACATAGTCCAGGGGGAGGTCCGTGGAACCCCCCCATTCCCCCCCGAAAATAGGGGGACACCTGGGCGTCCCCATTATAATCGTACCATCAAAATTTCTAATCATTGCATCCCTACATTGGTGCAGACTGCACACAACAATATGTTAGCCATCCAATGTGTGGGGCGGAGCTTCTGAGGGAGCACCCTATGGCATTGAAGGGAGAGGTGTTTTTGATTTGGAGTTTGAATTTAGCAAAGTTTTCGAGAATGACTTCCTATGCTGACTTGTATCCATCATTAAGGTAGCCATTTCAGAAGCGGTACATTTCCCGTTTTGTCCACGATATTCTATGTGCAGTATATACACATGCATAAGAATTAATACAGACCGTCTCACCTTGCCTGTTGTCTGTCCATACAATACAAATAACTCCCTCAACTTCTCCTCGCTGATGGCCTCTGGTCTGTCGATCTTGTTGCCCAGGATAAGGATAGGCACATTTCCGATGGTCTCATCTGTCATTAGTGCCTGATCAGCAAAATAGACAGATATTATACCATCATATTGATATTGACTGTTCTTTCTTTAAGATCACACGGTGAGGTAAAGGAAGCCTGAGTGGCCATTTAAAATACTTACGTCAAGTTCTGTTTTTGATTCACCCAATCGGACAAGGTCTGCACAATCCACAAGGAAGACTATGCCGTTGATGGCTGGGAGGTAGTTTTTCCACACTCTGCGAGCTGGACGAACAGGCATGCAGTCAACAAAAGCTTACCAGCTCCACAGATAATATACATGTAACACAGTGACGACATGCACGTTTGCCTAATACAGTGTACCAGATACAATGGTATCAAACAGTGGACTGAACCCAAGCAATGTTAATTATTTGTAGAGAACCACACGTTGTTACACCATGATTTGATAACGCAAGTTATTGTGCATTTATTGCCAATCATTTGCAATCTGTATAATCTTTCACAAGGATGTCAAATACATTTAAATCTCTCCCCCTCTCTCATATTTCAGACAGGGTCATTTATGGATAGCATAAATAGTGCTTGGTTTCAGTGGGGAGGACTACTATTTAAACCAGTTCTTAAAGCTGCAACAACAAAAGCTTCCCTTCCCATATTTGGACACAATTACACACCAGCTCTTGGATTGGACATGTAGTGGGGAAGTAGTAATAGTATTTCCTCAAGCACAAACAAAATTAAAAAAGGTTATCATTATGACCAACCTTGTGCATGGCCTCCAAGATCAAAGGTGGTGAAGGTCATGCCAGCGATCGTCAACTCTTCCGATGCTGTAAGAGTAGGAAAGGTCAGTTACAGCCTAGAACATTCATTGTTTAGACCATCACCACCACTGACAATTGAGAAGTATAACCAGAGGTGGAAAGTAATAAATTACAATTACTCACGTTACTATAATTGAGTTGTTTTGTGTACTTTTCCTTTAACTAGTTTTTAAAATATGTAATTTTACTTAAGTCTGAGCATTGGCCGGAAACAGTATATTGTTTAGTGGTTGCCTTGGCGGCGCATGTGGATAGAGTGGTATGCATTTCGGTTACAGCACGCACGGTATAATGCTTATAACAAGCGTGACAGAAGATTGCAGGTCCGGACACTAAATGCTGAAATTATTGAGCTCTATTAGAACGCTTTCATAAGATGTGCTTCTGGAACGTGCAAATACGACGCAATATATCCTGACGGACTACTGTTACAGGGGGCTCATCTCTTTCCAAACCCTAACACACAGTTGGCTAAAGTGTTGACGGTGGGTTAAAGTTTGTTGGAGGCAGCTGAGTTGAACCGATTAGCCTATAGTTGTATAACGCGTGTGTACATAAGTTATGCACTGCACTAGAGTACTGTAGGCGTTTTCATGGAGGAAAGGTAACACAGGTGTTGGATCTAATTATGTATGAATACTGTGTATCTTTGACTAAAAAAGTTGATGCCTCTCTTTTAGATCTGTTTCACATGGTAGATGCATTTGGCAAAAAGCACACTGAAAAATTATGTTGTCTTGAGAGTAAGACTTACTTTTGACTTGTAAAACACTGACCTGTTCCCACCTGTGGAAGCTACTGTACAATCCTCTATACCTTACATATCCACATTAAATGTGGCAACATAGTAGCCTACTGTAGAATAGCCTATCTGACATTAATAACATGCAAATAAATATATATATATATATACACAGTAGCCAATGTGACCATGTCACAATTTTGAGCAAACCTCATTACAGATATTTTATGTAAAAAAAAAAAAACTACATGCCTGGCCAAACCAATCAGCCATATGCACAAACAAGTTAAATTATAAATACCTAAAAATAGATTTCAACTGCGCTCCCAATGTTTTTAATTTAGGGGCAAGTGCTCCTTGGGGGGAAAAGTAAGCGTAGAGCCCTGCACAGGCGACACCCCGCCACTGTTAAAAAAGTAACTAAAGTTTACTCTCAGTACGTTTTAAATTAGCTGCGTTTTACTTTTACTTGAGTAGATTTCTTTTTTTATACCAGCACCTTTACTTTAGTAAAATTGTATTAAAGTAATGGTACTTTTACTTTAACTGCAGATATAGGCAGACTAACCTTTTCAAGTGAAGTTATTAAGTGTATGTAAATCGACAGCAACTTACTTGGATGTAAAGTTGGCACATGCTGTCCCAATCTGTCATCTTTGAGCATGTGCAGTAGCGTCGTCTTGCCAGCATTGTCCAGGCCAAGAAAGACTAGCTTGCCGGATTTCTTGTACAGTCCTGAAACACCACCAGAAGCACAGGCTTTGTAATCACATCATTTAATATTTAAGCTCAGAAAATAGTCAATGGGCTGTCACTAACATAACAGTTTGCACATGTGATGTAAATTTAACACAAATAAATATTCTTAGGAAGATAAAATCTCATGTTTTGTCATAATGGGTGTAAAATTAGCTGCATCACATGTATTTTGCTGTAACATTTATACGCTCATTTGACTCCGGCAGAAGTGCTAGGCCCATATAGCTGTGGTGCCAAAACAATTAAGTCTGTATCTCACCTCACTATCTCACCAAGTCTGTAAATCCAGAGAATTACCCTTGTGGTTAAAAGCAGAATTGTTTTGGTTTATGAGAGTGGATGCCCGCCACCTACACTTGAGGTGGTTTACATTGGCAGTGAGTGGGGATCAACTCAATTGAGAAGAGGGTCTTTATGAAGGAATCTAGTTCCTTCAACATGAACTATATTCCCCTTGTACTTAGCAAGAGGTGCCCATTATGAGGCTGAAAAAGGGGGCTAGCCCAGGTCACCATATCACTGAGTCTGTAATAGCATTCCAAGTGGATGCCCATCACTGCTGCTTGACTCACTTATTCAGAGAGCGATGACAATGCGACCTGTCTGACAGGGTGAGCAGGAGCAACCACTTCACAGTGACGCACAAATTAGATTATAGTACTTCAGGGAGGAGAACTTCAGCTAGTAGCAAACGCACTACTGTTGCATTCACATGAACATGGCAGACGGCAACACAGATTATCAGGTATAGTGGACGAGAGCAGGATGAAAAAATTACAGTAGGTGGCACCGGCAGATAACATGTCGACCAAAAATTCTAATATTTGGATTTGAACTTCAAATTGTATGTCTTTTTTTGCTGTCCTCGTGACAACTGCATGTGGCATAGCTCCCTCACACATGGAGAAAACATCGTCAATCTGGACAATCATTTTGGTGAAATATCACTAGAATTCTAGTTACTAAAATACTAAATAATTATTATGTATTATTCCATTCTTTGTAAACAAGCAACACCATATCACCATAGCAACATAAAGTCACATGCTTTTCATTTTTGCCGCCGTGCTATTCATTCAGATATTATTGCTGTGCTGTTCAGAAGGTGTTTGCCGTCTGCCGTGTCCCATCGTGTGAATGCAGCTTAAATCCCAGAAAACATTTGGAAAAAGTTCAGTCAACAATTGGATTTTAATTGGTTTAAATCGATGTGGAAATACAACCCATATGTCGGGCAGTAACAGTGAAACACCCAGCGATACATGAGATGCCATGCCACTGATGAGGATTACACCACGGTGATGATGCAATACTAAAGGAATCACAAGTAAATATATAAAGACGTTTGTGTTTGTGTGTCCTTCTTGCACTATATAGCACACCAATGGATTTCACTGATGAGATCAAAAACTATTTGGCCATTTACCAGATGCTATGTAATTTGAAGCAAGTACAACTGCAAGTATTAAGTAGCAGTTACCTATTAGGGATCAGGCATCATGCTCACAGATGCTCATATAACCTCTAGAGTGAGAGTCGACTACAATAACCAAAGTTGTGCGCCTACTGTAGCAGTTAAAGAAAGTGGCTATCAAGAGCCATAACCTAGTATGTGGGACACACACTGAGGCTTCTTACAGCACTAAGGATACCATGTGACTAGGAACAAAGCCATCTTTTGTGCACTTGTGGCCCACCTTTTATCACTTATGGATTAAGACTGATGCCGGATCAGTTCTACAGTTCTAAAGGGATCAATAGAAATGACTGCTCAAGCTTGACTCCCAACTAGAAGGGATACGTTAATAGCACCCCCCTTCCCCCCCCTGGTGACAAATGAAAGTGGGATCTGCAGCTTCACAGTCTGCCATATTTGTAATGAAATGCTTGTCAATGAAGAGTGAGACAAATGGCAACCATAGGTTGAAACTTTTCCTGGCAGCATTCATTTGTATGTTGGCATGCCATAAATAAGTAATTGTAGTAAAACCTTTTTTTTTTAATTATCTCTCTCCATTGAGTAATGAAGTGAGATTCTTTCTACAGGAGATGTGAATGGGGAACTTCTACTAGCCACTAGCACAGTTATATTGCTGAGTGGTGTGTGTGCCAGATGATGGCAGACTTTGGCTGTCTATATACAAACCTATGTATTAATGTTCAGTACATTGACAGACAATTTAATTAGTAAGTAATTTGTGCTTTCAGTGGTGCCTGTCATGTTTGTCAAATCACAAGTACTCACCTAGAAACTGCAGTACGCTACTAAAACCACTATAAATCCAATCAAATATGAATGACATATCCGGAGCCGTTGAATCCTGAAATGCAGTAAAAAACACTAGTAAGAAAATGTACCAGGCACACAAGAGCCAGTGATTACATTTTGGCCACACTATCTATTTGTCTATTCTAAAAATATAAATGTAATAAATTAAGAGCATGTAAACTTGTTAAATTGCTTAAAATTATGTTGTTTGTGGTTTAATACAGCCATTAGATTGAGACTAAATCAGCAGTCATCTCTGCACCACATAAGTGAGGTGTGATATCACCATGTACAGAACAGATGTTATTTAACATATATGGAGGTTTACACAACAGATAAGATAGGTGACACAGTCAGTGTATAGCTTTCTAGATAATATTATAATCATCTTCTTGTAATTATTGGGACAGTAGGAAGGAACAGGAAATAATTGTAGAATCAATGCCCAACTATAAGTTTCAAAAAATAAAAGCGATCTAGGCCTATGTATTGCTAGCAAAATTATGTACAGTTGGCACACCCACAGAAACGGTATCCCCTTTACCAAATTACTCAAATCAGAGTGTAATTCAATATTCCAAACACCTGCATATTCTAAAATAGATTTTTTTTAATTAGATGTAGAAACACTTTAGTTTAATTTAAATGTATAAACAAGTAAAACACATAAAGCTTTTCAGTAAATAAAATGTAATAGCTCAAATCATAAAAAATGGAGCCGTGTGTTATTTTACTACAATGAACACCATTTGGCAGTTTTGACAAAAGCAGGGCCTCCTGTCTGTGACAAGTGAAACTGTAGTAGACCTAGTTGCACAAAGTGCAAACAATCCCACGGCTAAAGTATATAGGATCCAAGGTTCAAGAGCATTCACAGCTGAACTACACGTCAGCAGCAGCTTTGCTCTCTGAGCCCGCCCCAGATGGCAGCAGTGACAGCAGGGTGGGCTGACGTTATAGCCTCCCACGTGTGTGGACCCAAGATAGGATCAATGCCGGCAAAGCAAAACAGAAATCCACAATCAGTGTAACAATTACATTATTTACCATAAACGCCTGCACTATAAAACAAACAAAAAAACAGCATACACTAAAGAGCTTGTTACAAATGACTAAAAAGATGTCAAAAGAATCAAAGCTGCTGTAAACAGTACAAGCTATGAGTAATCATCCTAGCCCAGCAGTAACTTCAAAGATAAACCCAATCAAAACAGTCTTATTAGATAAGTTAAAAAATGAAAAACACATCACCACAACCCAAGATAAACTGAGACTCACGACAGTTTTAGTTCAAATGTCTCATTCAAATATTTTAGTTCAAATATCTTATTCAACACTACACAATACTTTAAGTGACACTTTTTTTGAAAGTACAAAGGTGTACATTTTTTGTCCCATAAGAATGTATTAAGCATAATATACATGTATCATTAATTTCTAACCCAACACAGTATTCAGCTGTCATTTCATTCTGGTAATTGATGCATATAAGCATACACATCATTTACTCACTCCACAAACAAGTGAACCGCTACGATAAATAAGAAAATACATTAAGTAATTAATGTATTTAACGTCCATCGTAGTGTCACGTCAACTATCTGGATGCTACGAAATACGTGTCATGTTCTCCGGGGGGCTGACATACAGTACGGTACAGAGGAGATGCATCAACAGGCTCCAAAAATGTAATGCGAGCCACGGGAATGTCACAAATTGCCAATAAAGATGTTAAAAGAAGCTATACGGGCTAATGTACATGTTAAATAAGATGAAGTATTTGAATAAACATGTACATTCTTTATGGAAACGTACTATACGTTACAATCACTTGGCTTTGTGAGCTAATCAGTGGCTAGAAAATAACATTTAATTTAAGCGGCGCCACTCCGGCTAACAAATACAGTACGGTACCGGTAGCCTACATAAAAAAATCAGACTGGGTTTATAGTGCAACCGTTAATTGGCTAAATGTAGATTTTCTACGATTCAAATCTTCTCGTCGTCTTGATGTTAACAACAACGTAGCATCGTTAGCTATCATGATAACTGGCTAGTCGCGTTAGCAGCCTTTGCTACCGTAGCAGATATGCCAACCTTTACGCACTCTATTCTAATATTTGACAATATGATTTATTGAAAGACTTACCCCTTGGTTATGTGTAGATAAATTCACTGAGTGCGTTCGCTCTAAAAACCATTAATATCGGTCCTTCTGACAATAGAGAGCCCGCAATTGAGCCTTTCCTCTCCTTTGGTATTTTGTTACTGAGCCACGACACTGCAATGGCTGTTCAACAACTCCCAGATTCAGCACAGCCGCTTCCTGTTTATGTTTCACACTCATCTTTCCGGCGGGGATACAAAATCATTTAGATGGAGCTGGTACTATTGTAATATCAGGAATTCAACAGAACAATCGAAACATTAAATGTAGTTGCAGTTAAATGTCTAACTAACAGACCACTTTACAGCTGTGTTGTAATCATTTAGTCTTATTTTGATAGATTGTGGCGTTTTGACCTGCGAAGTCAACCGAGTTCTCACTGTTCATCTTTTTATCTTGTACATGTGTTCATCTAGTACAAGATGAACTGCTGGGTGTATTATATTTTGTTAAGCATACTTACTGGGCGGTTTCGTATTCAATTCGACGATGAATTAAATAAGTAAAATAAGACAAATAAATTCTCCGATGCCAGCTCTCTTCTTGTTTCTAGTACACAAAAAAACGAGCACAAGAGGAAATGCCACGTGTACACACTGCGCTTGCGTGAAGAGGTCTCGTTTATCCTGCTGCTGGGTGATCTCAACTTCCTGTGAAAGACGAGAACTCTCTCGTAAAGCAAGATAATCTTCACAAGGCCTACACCCGTGTCTAGTTGAACGTGGAACGAACGACTACAGTTATGGTCCTGTGATACGTTAGTTCGGGTGTTGAACTTCCCACCCGCCAAGATATTTTACGGCGGCGATACAGTTGCTTCTTTAGTCGAAAACACTACTTACAAAATCTGGTTACGTTGACCCGTGCTAGCCAGCGAGCTAGCTGAAGACGCAGCTAGCACACCCTTTCTAACACACGTAGTTGTACATTTGCTTACGGACTATTTCAAGATGTCAAGTGCGGGCTTCAACACTCAGAATGGGGCAGGAGGACATGGTTATGTGAACGGTGAGTAAATATGTCGGTTCGGCGACTTAACATGAATTAGACACGCTGATGCCAACAGGTAACGTTAGCAGGCTAACGTTAGTTAATATTGACAGCCTCTCTGGAGTTTTCGCTGGACTTGGCAGCTACAATAAGCCTGATCATCTCGTACAGACATATATTCTAAATGTTTCGCGAGAATAACATGTTTGCTGTAGTTATCTTAGCGTTGTATTGTATCAACTATATCTATAGCTAGTTTTACTTGGCCACAAATTGATCTCGCTACATTACAGTAGGCTTAACGAACCATAGCGCAGTCAACGTTAACAATGGGCATGCCGCTACCGGAACATCTACCTTTTTTGTGGAAAAACGATCAACACAAGTTGTTTAACAAGTACCGGTATTGTATGTTCTCATCCCATCGTTATACTAAGTAATTGTCTGATCATGACGTCAGCTTGAATGAGCGTGTGGTGTAAACACATTTGGCGTAATCTCTTGTATCATGTTTAAAGAAAAGGCATGTCATTCGAGATAAGTATATGTATGTATGTATGTATGTATGTATATAGGTGCATAGTAGTCTGCGTAGCAATGGCGGGTTTCCTTTTATACGTTTTACTGTACATGTGGCACATTGAGGATGATCCAGATGTGTTGCCAAATACCTCCTCAGCCAGCCAATAACTTAAGGGACCAATTGATGTTTCTCACATACTAGCACAGTTTCAATCAAAACACATGGCATGTGTTGCCCCTGTCTTAATTACTATTAAAGGCAGCAACCCATGACACTTCTAGTCGTTTGCAGTTAGTTACAAGTCACTCTATTTAACCTCTCTTTACCTAAGAGCTTATATTGTAATACTGTTGTAATACTTTGAACTTTGATCTCAGAGTAATATTGCAGTAAATAGCAACAGTGAATAGCAACAGTCGAAAAGGTTAAGTTTGTAAACCACCCAAGAATTTTACTTTACAACTCCAAATCCCCATGAAATCAAGGTAGGCTCTCCTAATATTGTGACATTTTAATAGATTCCATCACATTACAAATTCAAGTTCTCTCATTTCCCACATTGAATTAATTTTAGACTAATTGTATATGGATGGTTAGTACAGAAAAGGATGGAAACCTCTTTGTCTGTTTTCATTGAAGATTATTCTCTAATCGTTTAACTTTACTCTTCTACATGCCACACACGAGTAAGTGGGTTGTATTGAATCTGTTACCGTTTCTGGTTATTGATTAAAAAAAAAAAAGTTTAATCATACTATCTTGTTAAATCTTACCAGTGGCCTGTATTCTACTGGTATGTACTTTTAGATTTTACACATGTATTTATATGCTGCAAGTCAGCGATTGTTTTGGTTTATTACATAGCTTAGCCCAAGTACTACATACTACATCAGCGTGTGAAACATATTTATCTAAAGAGTATATATGTGTGTGTGTGTGTGTGTGTGTGTGTGTGTGTGCGCGCGCACGCGCGCTAACAACTTCAGCATGACTTTCTAGCCTTGCCTGTGTTCCCCAGGTCCTTCCCACAACCCCGTAAGTGTGCAGCATCCACCAGGGGGCTACAGCACAGATCAACCAGCTCCATACACCTCTGTGCAGGGCAAGGCAGCGGCAGGCCCTGACATCTACAACGCGGGGCCGTACCAGGCCCCGTCCCTCCCGGTCAGTGGCTACCAGGCTCCTCCAGGCCAGCCACCCTTCACGAGGTCTCACCTGGGAGGTCTTCCCCCGCCCCACACCCCTCCCCAGTCAGCCAGCCCCGTCCCCCGGTTGCCCCCGACACAAGCCACCCCTCCCCCTCTCGTGTCCTCCACTAACTACTACCAGCCCCCACCTGCAGCCTGGCAGTACGCTGCCCCCCCAGCGATGGGGGCACCTGCTCCCACGACCACAGCGGCCCACGGCCTCATGGGTAATCATCACGCGGACCCGCCCGCGGCCTCGCCTCCTCTTCCGGCGGGGCACTCGTCTGCGCCGGCACTGCCGCTCGTCTCCCATAGTGCCACGCATGCTGCCAGGCTGGCCCCGCCCACAGCCTCCCTGCATAGCTACGCTCAGACAGGTATGGGTGCTTCTCTCTCTCTCTCTCTCTCTCTCTCTCTCTCTCTCTCTCTCTCTCTCTCTCTCTCTCTCTCTCTCTCTCTCT
>JAODTR010000006.1:424461-460572 GCA_025399935.1 Amblyopsis rosae | reverse complement strand
GCACAGACTCCGAAGTCAAATAGCCTCATCCAGTGTTGTATGACAATCACGGCGTAATAGCAGCAAAATGGCCCCTCAATAGCGGTGCGCAGGGAATGCTCTGTATCGCGGTTCCGCCGTCGGGTGTTTCTGATTATTTGAAATGGTGGTCTGTGAAATGTCAAGTCAAATTAGCTAGCTTTGACAGCTACAGCTTGTTGAGCCAGTCGAGGTTGGCTGTTCTTGCTGGCTGGCTGGCTGACCCATATGCCTGCGAAGTGTGGCCCACACAATACAACAAGGTAAACAAAGGCATCTAAGAGGCACGGTCCTTGACCTCTGTTTACACAAGGCCTCACTTGGGACTTGAGGGTTTTATTTTCTTGTCTGGCCCAAGTGGAGGGTATGTAGGGTGACCTCTAGTAACAGACAGCTCCTTCACCTCACTGGTGTTGTGAACAACTACTCTCTTTACTGCCCATGGGGGAAGAAGGGTATTTTTTTTGGAAGATTTGATGTATTATAAACCCCACTGATTTCAGTAATCAGCACTTTTTGTTTCTGTTTAGATAATAATAGAAACCAAACCACAATACAATACCAATGAGTTCTCAATCATGTCTAATGGACGGAAAATGACAACCTCCTTGTGCCAAATGTTGGCTTTTGAAGAAAGTGTACTTTGTGAACTGAAACTGAACTGATGCAACTCTGGGGTTGGGTAGATTTTCAAACCTGATATTAATAAGGGTATAACTACAGTATGACTACATTTCTGTAGTTACAGATCCACTCTCATATAACTGATCCTGTGAAATGTGTTGCTGTGATGAATAATATACAGTGTGGGTTGAAGGGTAATTTATATAGCTTAGCTAGTATCAGTGGTTTTCACTGGGGGATTGACCGATGGAACTATATATTGGACAGGGGGGTTGTGGTTGGTTATGTAAAAATGGTTCTGTAGTATTAAATGTATTAAATCTAGTTTAAAATCTATACATTTAGTGCAATTACAATATACTCAAGACTTCTTTAATCTACTTTAAAATGTTTAGTAAAAATGCATGCATGCATGTACATTGGGAGGACCTTGTGCTTTCTCTGGGCCACTGGTCCCAGAGAAACGTTTGTTGCTCAGAATATTGAAAGCCTCTAAATGTCTTGTCTAAATGGACTAGCTGTCAGTCTGTGTTCCACTAGCAGCAGATTAGTTGGTGCGCAGCCTCTATGAGAGGCGACATGTTTGGGCAACACCTGACACACATGACAGGCTGCTTAGCCATCTCCATTAGAGCCAATGGGAGTTGAGAAAAAGCAGACAGCTTCAGCCCTCAAATTGGTGCCAGTAAGGGTCAAGTTGCAGGAATATGCCAATTACTTAAATTGATCAGGGGGACTGTTTCCATGATAACCATGATTTGATCAAGCTGACGATCGTGTTACGTGCCTCGCGCGGCGCGGGCAGCTGAACAGGAGGTCTTCCAAATTGGTTACACACTAAAAAGGCTAAGCGCAATTTCCTTTCCCCAAGTAATTCTGTTCTGTCAGAAAGGGGATGGGGCCAACAGATATGGCTGCAAAGATGGTCAATAAACAATAGCCTTTCAGTTGATTTAATTAGGCAGGGAGGAAGTATTTAGGGTCTTAATTGAGATTGCAGTGGGAAATTGCGCTGAAATGGCTCTACCTGATTTATTTTCTCTCCCTTTTTTCTTTTTCCTCACAATAAGCATGACAGGGAATTTCACTCTCCCCTTTGTAGATGACTAGAATAACAATAATCACTCCCTGGATGGGCTATGATTATTGAACAGAGCCAACTGCCCCAAACACGAAGAGGGTGTCTGTTTCTCTGTGTGTGTAGACATTCTGTGCAGTGTAATGTTTGAATTTTGTCTTTTCGTTTCTGTCTTTATTAGATGTGTATATCATATCAAGTGCATATCATTGCTTCAGCACTTTGGTTATCCTTTTATGACATATGTTTATTGTGATAACCTGGTTGTCCTTTGCAGCTGTATAGGTCATTCTCTGTTCACTCAGTTGAAATACAATTCAACTTTTGTAAATAGTAGCTTAACTTAGTTGTATACGTTCTGCAAAAGCCTTTTTATGGTAAGTGGTGATTTGTTTTAGGTTGAAATGCAAGCAGTTTGACCTTAATGTATGCTGCTTTTCCCTGTGTTTTTCGCTGAAGGCCTTTGGCTTCATGTCACGCGTGGCCCTGCAGGCAGAGAAGATGAACCATCACCCAGAATGGTTTAATGTTTATAATAAGGTATGTACACCCCCTGAACTAGAGTGAGTTCTACTGCATGTCACTGTTAAAGGTATAGTAAGTGTAAGCTAACACACGTCATGTCAAATTCACCAAATATCTACTCGCACTCCGCTAGCTTGTACTGTTCTCTGTGCGTGCTGAAAAAACTATCCGGTACTTCTACACAGCCCTGGCTCCGGTGAACACAAAGTGGTAAACTCGGCTCACAAAAACACTATAGTTTCGGATGTGTGGGACAGAGCTTCTGAGGGAGCACCATTTGTCATTGAAGGAAGAGGTGTTACTGAGTTTGATGTTAACAAGCGTTCTCGAGAATGACAGACCCTGCCTTTAAATCAGCTAGTAGGTGGTATGTACCTATAGGCCCGTATAGTGCATACATACTGCATGGGCCTATCAGTCCCTGTGTATACACTGGTGCCCTTGTGTGCTTTGACCAGTTGTCTGATTGTGATTCATATTCAAAGTAAATGTGGCGTGACCTCTTCTGGCTTCAAAATTCAGGCTTTAGTCACTGCCATATTTAGCATGTCTATGCCCTCACCACCACCACCACCATATCAAACAATGTGAGATGGTGTCAAACAGCTCTACAATGTTCCACTCCAGAGCCTGAACCAGTCAGTTTGCCAGCGCCACAAGGGAGTCAAAAAGCACCAGTATCTTAAAACTGTAATCGCCTAGTTTTTCTTGTGAAAAGCTCTGCAAATATCACCACTCTGCAACCTCCTCCACACACGCACACCTACACATACACGCACGCGTGCTTACTTCCTGAAGCAGTGTTTGATATGACATACCCAGTCGGTGGTGAAAATGTGCATTAGTTGTGCAGCCGCTGAGTTACTGTGTGGCAGGCTCTGCTACTCCTAGAAGAATGTGCACCCTAATCCACTCTTTATTAAAGTGGCCGTAGGACAGTATACAGTTAGGTCTCTGCTCCCCCACACTGCGCTCGCAGAAGGTTTGGAAATAAACCCTACAGCCACCCAGGTTTCCCCAGTGCACTTTGTACATTGTTGTTATAAACTCACCACGTGTTATTACTTGATTTTATAATATGAAATCTAATAGTTATTAGAAAAGCTGTATTCTTTTATTTTAGAAAATATCTATGTATTTATGTACAGTATACATTTTCACAGTTCCTTGTGCAAATTTATTACAGGCTAATTTGATGGTTGATCCTGTTATTGACATCCAGACATTATGTTTTGCATGTCTGTGTTCTCTACAGGTCCAGATAACATTGACGACACATGACTGCGGTGGACTGTCAAAGCGGGATGTTGAAATGGCCAAGTTTATTGATAAAATTGCACTCACCATGTAATGTGTCGGTTATTTATCATATCATACCAATTGTGTCATTTTAGTAGTAGTAGTAGTAGTAGTAGTAGTAGAAGTAGCTTGAATAAAGTCTGAGTTTTTTTTTTTTTTTTTTGTATTTTCATATCGGGTGTCTTGTGCTCATTTTGCTGATAAGCATATCACATACACCGTAAATCTAGTATAAAGAGGGGATTACTGTATCTGATGGGCAAATGTTTCTGTTTGCTTTAATGTTTAGCTTTCCATTTGAAATCAATATAATAGATTATACTGTTGTTCTAGTGATGTCGTTACTTCTCCATTATTTTTAACGGCCTTAAACCCCCTTTAGAATTATGTAATATAACTTATTATAAATGATAGTGAATTCTTAGAAAAATATCTATGTATTGTTGAATCATTGAAGAATTCATTATAATTTTAAATAATTCCAAGTAATTCTAAGCATTTTTTTGGGGGGGGTATTTTTAACAATAACTCACATTTTCATTTAGGCATTATTACAGAATAAAGCAAAGATTGAAATGGATCAAAAAAGTTAGGTGAAGATTTGTTCAATGTATATATTTTTTGTCAAAAATAAGACAGATTCGTCTGAGTTTGTTTTCTGACTCAGTTTTAAAAAAGGAGACTGAACGAAACTGCCACAACAGTGAGATTTTTTTTATTGTGGCAACTGATGAGTAAATATAAATCTATATGCAAGTGATTGAAGCGAGTAAAGTTAACACTGCTGTCTATACTGTACATATCCTATCAATAATAAAAAAAGAATTCTCAAGTTAAAATGCTTCGGGAACATGGTGACATACAATTTAGGAACTTCAGGAATATTTGGGAAGTGGAGCTGTGTTTTCTTTGTCAGAAAACCAGATGCCATAGTTATTGTTAGATAACTGCCCTAGTTATGGAGTGGTTGTATGTTTCGGCTTAAACCTATAAAACAAATTCACAATAATGTACTCTATACCTCCACCCAAAACTAAAATAACACCGGGTTCTATTGCTAGAATACGCCAATCCACAAGCCTCTTATATCAAAGACCGCTTGGAGGTTCTGATTAACATTAACGCAAAAGCCAGAGGCATTCAGTTCATGTTTGAGAGAAGCAGACTTTACTTAACTTACCCTTTTCTTTTCAGTGATTGTGTGTTTGATTAAACTCATCTCTCACCTTAGGTAGACGCTTTCCTCCCCAATTGAGGACCACATTATTTACAGTATATTGTTTTCATGCCACTATACCCTGAATGATGTGTGCAAGATATTTATAAACCATATTTATTTAAAATATATGACTTTATATTATTACGGTATTGTTGAAAAATTGTTAAGGGAAAGCACAAACTGACACTTTTTTTTCTCTCAATCGCTTTGGTTCATTTGTTGACTTTTGAATATTGACTTTCTTGAATGAAAGAGAATGTGTGAAGAAATATGTAAACCAATAATCAACCAGCATCTCATTAATTAACCTTCAATTGGTAAGCACCCCCTTTATATTCCTAAACTTGTATCATGTTTTCTTTCATGCTACTGTATAGTCTTGGCTTTTTCTTTACTGTATAAATCACAATGACATGGTATGTCAACAAAGTACAGTACAAACATTAGCCTACTGTAAAAGTGAAAATGTGTACCCTGTCCAATCTCTTGCACTCAATCTCAAAATGTATTATATGTATGTATTTATGTATGTATGTATATATGTACGTATGTGTATACTGTACTGTATATGCTTTACAGATAAAGTGCAGCCTTGTGCATGTTCATTTATTGTCATCAAAACCTTAGCCATATAGTTTCCATCAGAAAATGTATTGAGAGACCATGGCTAAGGATTTTGACTAGCTTGTTGGTGTTGCAACCGATAAACAATGACTTGTCATTCTGATGGCACTGACATTCTGTGACATGCACATGTACTTTTGAGAGATAGACTAAGGATGTAGAGCAAGTTATGGGCTTTTGCAGGAAATCCATTGTGTGATGCTGATTTCTTATAGATATTGACTATGACTAACTGGTTTGAAAATATTCAAGATGAGTCAAAACATGTACAAATCGATTTAGGAAAAACTAATAGCTATTAAATATAACATTAAAGCATAAAAATCTCATTATAAATGGCATTGCAATGTGTATGGACAATTAAAAAAAATTCTTAACATCTTCATCGCGTGTGCTCCAAAAAGCACCTTCACACACGCACACACTTTGGAAAACTTATTTTATAGGCCTATAAGGTAAAATTTTGCAACAATTACTGTTATAAAACCACTTTAAACAGCATCTGGACCAATGCACATGGTGATCAACACAAAGCATATGACTATATGATATATATATCACATAACATGAGTGATTTGTGTATGACCCCATACACATGCATCCATCAGTTATGGCAAATATTGGACAGTTATTGCGTCTGGTTCACATTAAATAGTGTAACATCAGCCCACAGACCCTGTATCTTTTCTCGCTAAGCAAGACGACTTCAAGACTTGAAGTAATACCAGACAGTGCAAGTACTACACGTATTACTAACACAAATAACTCTGTCTGCTCCTTTCTGTGTATCTGTGTGTGGATCTTTCTGTCTGTAAGTGACCGACTGCCCCTCTGCGTGTCTGTCCACATGTATCCAAATGTACGTATGTTCTTGCGACTACAGGAAAATATATCCGTCCACTTTTGCTAAGAGATCTGTGTAAGTGACGCTTGAGTTTTATGAGTTAGATGTCTTACTACAAACAGTTCTCTTGAGGTTAATTAATAATCAAATTAGACAACTAACAGCTGGAAATAAAGACCCTGATTATTCTTTTTATTGCTTGCTCCAGATTAATATAGTGGCTGTCAACCACTGTAAAATAAGTGAGGTGAAGAAGCAAGCGCACACACACACACAAACACACACACACACAGGGATAATAAGAAGTTCTGACCAACCCCGCTGGATACAGCCCATTTATTGGTTATATACTTTTTTTGTCAAATGTATGTATGTATAGTATTTTCAAATGAAGTCTATCAGATTCTTTTAAAGTTCAGAATTGATGATGTGTCAGGGAGTGAAAGTAATGCCTTCAGTTGCCTTATTGTCTTATTTCCTTTCTCCTTGGTCAAGCTTTCCGGTTGTCATGAATAGTACGGTGCATATAAGTGACCATACAGCTGTTTTTCATGGAGACGTGTGCCAGGGAAGAGCAAATGTGCTCGCCACTAAACTCTTCAGCTGACGGCCTGAAGAGGAGGCAGGTCTCCCTTTTGACCGCTACCATCTAACCTCCTTAATGAATCCACTTTCAGCTTCACCTCCTGGCCTGCTTGGGGAGGGGGGGTGTATGGGAGTCAAGGAAGTGAGGGCAGCTGGACGGCACAACTTCTTTTTCATTTTTTATAAATGTACCTTGAGATGGAAAACAGTAAAACAGTTGAGTACTGCTGAGAGCGGCAAAAGGAAATGTTGGGAGGGGGGAGGGGGAGGGGGGAGAGTGGAGGGGGAGAGGTCAAGTGACATAGAGAGAAATGTGAATGGGAGAGAGAGGGTCTCCGGTTTTTTTTCTAGCTGGCTGCTACGGTATGCGTGGTAGTGGCTCATAATTTTCCTCAGATATGAAGGGCAGGTTTCCTCATGGCCCAGTGTCTCATGGGAGGGGCCGCTGCCTGCTATCTGATAGTGTCAAATAAAGATAACAAGGTTATACAAAGTCGATTTGAATTTAAGCCTAATCTCTGGGGGAGTGTATACTGTAGTGTGGCCTTGTTTGTTGTGGTATCTGTTTTAGGTCTGTTTTACGGCATAAAAGCACAGGGACGAGGCTTAAAGGAACACTGTGTATTATTTGGCCACATGGGGGCAAAGTAATACAAGGGTTGGTCCTCGTTATCCACAATCATTTGTGTGTGTGTGTGTGTTTGCATGTGCATGCGTGTGTCCGTGCGTACGTGTATGTATACAGTCCATGGTGTGTGCATGCGCTCAACCTCTCATTGTTGGAATGGAATTCTGGATCTTCTCAAACAGATTCCATTTTGATTGGAGAAAATCAATATTCATAATACATGTGTACAGTACATAACCTCTGCTGAAATGGTTGAAACCTGTTGAATTAGTAAACTAATACAGTTTTGTTCTGTTGTTGCCTGGGTCACATAAATGCAAAATCGTGCTTACTGAGTCACCATGATGCCCCAGGGTGTTTGACATGCTGCGGCTCTGTGGTGTAACCATGTTACCGTTAGTTAATTTCCCTCGCTTGTCTTTACAGGGCCATTGGCTCAATGCTATACAGCCGAAGGGCATTCAAAGTGTTTTAGAGTCAGAGCGTCACAGGGCAAAATGAGTTACAGCTTCTGTGAACAGGTGAGTCAGAGAAAACGATATATATATATATATATATATATATATATATATATATATGAGAGCGAGAGAGAGGGTGGGGTACAGATGAAGAGGCTGAAGGGAGGGAGAACATTTTGATTATAGCCCAAGAAATATTCTCAGGATGTTTAGCGCAGTTTTGCCGAATAGTACTTTGAGCACACTGGCTGGTTTCAAGCAGATAAACTCTACAGTGAGGTAGTAGTATGCCCAGACTAGACTCAGCATGGTTGGTAATCCTAAAATGACTGTCATGTGTCAGCTTTGTTAGAATTACCCTGGTACAGAGAGCAGTCTATGGGGCAATTACATCATTTTCTCAAGATGTGTATGATTATAGTAATTTATGCTGTTGTACTTGGGCTTGCAGCAACATGCACTTATTGGCAAAAATGCTCATTTGACTGCATGAGAACCATCCAATCAGCTTTGCTCTCTGATTTCAAACAGGTTGTTAAAAATATTACATTTTAAATCTAGGAACATTCCACCATGCACTTCAATTTGTCCTGTGCTGTAATGTGGAAAACACTTTACCATTTAAAACGAATGCATTTTATTGATCTTATTTGGTCCTATAAAGTCTGAGAAATTATGTGTGATCCCACACTACCAAATAGTCTGAATGTTTATAGAGCCTATTTTCTATGGAGCCTGTGCTTGCAGAGTAGGCCTGCTATTGATCAGATTTTAATTTCGAGTTAACATTAGTAATGTGCATTTCTTGACCAGAGGAAAAAAGATAAGCTGTATTGAATTGTATCTCAGTGGTGTTGTGGCTTCTAGACAATTTCTTATAAATTTATTTCATGGTGATAAAATGTAACACAGTTTACTCAAATCCTACGATATAAATCAAAATACCATTATCAAAGATCTACATTTTCAAAGGTTCTCAAATATCCTTCATTAAGGTACTTAGTTTTTTTTAATGTGTTGTTCATTTGTGCTCTCATAATCAAATAGAGTAGATGTTAATGATCTGAGAATATAGTCCTGTCTTTGAATAACAGACAGAGACATTTAGTTTTTGTCCACTCTGAATGTTTTGAAACCCAAATATTTCCTGTGGACACTATCAATCTGAGAGTTTAGGAAGGCTTATATTTTAATAGTATCATTTCTCTGATAGGCACAGATAACAAGTCCCACCCATCTGACATTATAGGAGACAAAAAAACTTTTTGGCATATACTTGAGAGATTTTGTATTAAATTACATTTATTACATACCATATAACTAAGGCTATGCTATTTCATTTTGCAGGAAATTTGCCCATTTGCCTCTATCCTTTTTGGATCAAACTGTCTTTGTGTGGGTGCGTGCATGCGTGCATGTGCGTGTGCCTGTGTGTGCGTGTGTGCGTGTGTGTGTGTGAGAGAACCTAAAACCAACCCTCCCTCTACTGGTGAGAGACACACATAACACACATATCACACACACACACACACACACACACACACACACACACACACACACACACACCTCACCTATTTTATGGATGTACAATTTTATGGATGTGCAATTTCTGTCATCTGAATTGTCCAATAGTCTCTATACTTGTAGACTATACGATGACTTGATTCACTTCTGGGGAAGTTGTAATCAAGTCATCCCTTCCCTCTACAATATAGTTCAAATATTGACAGGCTATAAGTGATTTTGAACTTTACCCTCGATGTTATAGCCTCTTCCCTGCATATTGCTTTTAAGTGACGTAGTCTAATTACAAAGTAGTTTAATAGATAGTGCTTTGTTTTTGTTATTAATCTCACCATTGTATTATCTTGTCAAACATTTCCAAATCAATGCAGATAAGTAGGCTTAGACTACAATTGCGCGTGTGTTTCTAGAGTAAACATTATTGCCTGCGCACTATGCGGTTTCTGTCGTGCACATAAAAATGTAACGTAATGTAAATTAATTAGGCTATTGTTTGTTATAAAAATGTCAAATTGCGCTATTGTGAAATTACATAACATCTAAAAATATCCTAACAGTAGTCTACATAAATAACTGTGGAACAATTGTGTTGATATGGGAATTATTATTATCACTTTCCTATTGATTTAAATCCCTTAAAAAGGCTACTTGAGCTTTTGCTTTTGTGAAGGAGCATTACGCATTACGCTTTTACGCACAGTCGTTTAATTTAAGATACACATATAAAAGCTTTTGTTGTATGCTGTTTTGAAATATTACCTACTGAAAAAATACGGAAATTAAATAACTGACCTAAAAACTAAGGAGATTAAATCACAGTGGCATCTCTTATAGGTCATTCCATAATATATAGGCTGCTGCTTGCAAACCAGTTCTCTATGTTGAACTCTGTAGACAAGGCCGTTGGCAACAGAAAACATTAAGCGAATAAAAATGTAGACCTTTCGAGAAAAACAGTTAACACAAAAATGACTAGGCCTTCAACACAAAACAGATATTTGTGAAATGGTGTAGTTTGAAGGCTATATAAGCATGTTAATTTAAATGGCATTAGCTGTTGAAGCTTCACGTCAGTCTTTTGGTATAGTTAACTTTAACAAGTTTGATAAACAAGTAGCCCATTGTAAAATACAATGCTTATAAAAAAGAATAGGCTAAACATATATATAAACCTATATGTCTGCAGTTTATTCCAACAAACATTAACAATAAACACGTGTAGACGTTTTTATCACGTTGATGGGTCTTAGAATAACAAACTTACTCCTGCGATTCTTACATTATCAACATCTTGTACAAAACACGTTGCACTCAAGTTTAACATGCGTGGTTTGTATTTCATCAAACAAGTACAACAAAAATTATTTAGGCAACACATAGAAAATTAAAGTCACTGAAGGGACACATGAGTAGCCTAAACGGGCCCGTGGCACCCCTGCATAGACGGTAAAGCACACATAAGCCAAAGTCTACTTAACTATTTACAACTATATAGATTAGATTTCTTCTTTTACCGGGTCCAGATTTATGTTACGTTTGACATTATTCTTCCTAATCCGATAGGTCGAAACCCAAAAGTATGTTCAAATCGGTGAGTCTTCAAAGCAAGCAAGCGAGAGAAAAGAAATGCAGACGGTTCACTGTCTGTTTATAAGCCTGTACAATTCAGCAATGTAACACGTCTTCATCACTTAAAATCCAGAAATTGGACACTTTAATTGCTGTGCAAGTTCATTGGTAAACACACACAACCCGCATAATCCACTTTGAAAATAAATGATTGCAACTAATCCAGTTTAGTTGTCTTTTTTCCCCCCATTCATTTTACACTTTGTCCCCTATGACGACTCTTTCGGGGGCATTTATGACCCGTCAACTGTTGTATTGACAGGCGTTCAGGCTCGTGCCAGGGCTCTGTAAGCCACTGTATCCGAAGGTGGGATGTTGTTTGGATTTTAGTCTCAGGGTGGCGAGGCTTGAGTTACAAGTGTCCCTGTATACGCTGTACGGGGAGCCCGGGGGGCCATAAGGGCATGTTGAGGACGTCATGGCCGAGTTGATCGTGGAGGAGCCGATGCCGTTCAGATTGCTGATGTTATTCAGGCCTGCGGTTGGCATGCCGGGCACGGCCGAGTGGCCCATGCCTGACGCCATGGTCATGGAGGAGATGGAGTTGGGAGCTGAGAACATGGACTGCGTGGTGAGCGGGCTCATCGAGTTAAAAAAGGTAAAGTTCTTGGTAGACAGGGGCGCCGGGGCCAAGCCCTTGTTGGTCCAGTTGTTGTATGTATAGGCGGGGTACATGTCGTCGTAGGGCTGCATGAGTCCGCTGAATTGCGGCAGGTAGCTGTTCTTGCACAGGTCCATCTGCTGGTTGCGTTCGCGCTTCCTCCACTTGGCTCTCCGGTTCTTGAACCACACCTAAATGATATTTAAAAAAAAAACAAGAAGCAATACTTTTAACCTTCAAAACCTCTCAATATGATACGATTTTAACTAATGCATTAGCCTATGTCTTGTTAAATTTTACGGCAAAATTTTAGGCAATGCATATAATAATAAAAAATACAGGCTACATTGAAAATGTTTTAAATTAATACAAAAAAATATTATATTGATGTCCAGCATTACGCTATATGTGAAATAATGTAGGACTATTGAGCGTTTATCATTATGATTTAGGCCTATCTGAGTGAAAACAAGCATGCTATGTAAATCCGCGCATGCGCGATATAGGCTATCCACGCACGCACACATGGCCCTATACACACACAATGCACAATTATAATAATTGTGAGGCATTGTAGCAAATGCATAAAAGTGTCCATTAATTATCATAGCACATTTTCTGTTAGTGTAATATAGCCTAACGAAAGATTGCAAGTGTATTGTTAAACAAAACAGCATTGTTGTCAAAATTAGCCAGCACATATTTTAGAAATTGTAAATATGAGAGAGTGAGTGTGTGAAGCATCTTATAAGGCTACAGTAATTTATTATAATTTAAAGAATGAGGAGCAGGGCATATACAGGTATTTTATTTTACAGCAAACGTTCTAATAGGCTATTTGGTTTAATGTAGTCTATAAATTATGTCGATAATCTATATTAACATATGGATTTTAGTTCCAAAGGCTAAGTAATACCAAAGTAATGTCAAAATGTATTGCCTTGAAATCCAATTTAAATATTGGAAATAATTAATATGGAAATAATTAAATTATAGTTACATAAAAAATATATTATAAATATAGCCCATAATACAACAAATTATAATGTAATGTGTTAAATGTTTACAAATTAAAATTAAATAATAAATATTTAAATTAAATATAAATACCACCTAATATATCACTCTTTCCTTGAGTGGACACTTTGACAATATATATAGTTTAGATCTGGGCACAAACAAAAAATATTCCTTAAATAAATGCATAAATATGTCAACGCAGCTTACTGTCGCCTAAAACTGTGGGTATGGAGGACTATGCAGTATAAAGTAAGTGAAATTATAGCCTAAAATACCTTATTTATTATGATGCCTATATTTGTGTATCCTTCAGAAGTATTCAATAGGGGGTCCCGGACCTATAGGCGGTCCTCAGAGGCACTGAAGGTAGTCCTCCAAATTATTTAAACCCAAACTTTATTTTGGGATAAATAAATAATACAAAATATACAACCTGCGCTATAAATATATGAATATGTCAATTTTTTTTTTTTTTTGGATGGCCTACTTTTTCACAAGGCACTCTGGCTTCCATACATAGGCCTACACATTATTGTTGGCCTGGCAACTAAATATTTTATACCATATGTGTCATGTCTCTATCAGCGAAGGAGTCCTTGGCAGAAAATCTTTGAAGACCATTCATTATTTGGTAGGCAGGCTGGTCACCTTCATTTTTGCTGCTCAATTTCCTGCAATATGCTTATTTCTCAAATGTTTTGACAGTTGACATAAATTAGGCTATTGATAAAAAAAGTATGTTGGTGATGGTATTAAACATATAACACGTTCATGTTATTACATTTGTGTTAAAATGTAATAACATGAACATGTTACAATTAATCTTGTTTTAATTATGCAGGCGTGTCGCATTGTAGGAATATGCCTAATAGCCTCTACTGTTTATCCCATAGAGTGTTTGCAATTTATTTGAAGGCCTAAATAAAACATGAGTTGAACATTGCATGGTAGGCAGTGCCCAGACTGCAGTGTCATATGAGGAGAACCAGCTGCCTCATAGACACCGTCACGGTAACTATGAGGGTCACGGTCGCAGAAAGCCAAAATTAAAGTAAATGGTGTCTAAATAAACGAAATCAAATCGCCGTTTACGCATTAAGCATCAACATTGAAACATGTTGCATGCAACATGCTTTTATCTAATATGGGCCTATATAAATTTCACTTGTTAGTCACAAATTTTACACACGGCCGTTGGTGTCCAGCGACCCTTACCCGTACTCTAGCCTCTGTGAGGTTGGTCCAAACTGCGATCTCCTCCCGTGTGCTCATGTCAGGGTAACGGTTCCGCTGGAACGTTGCCTCTAGCTCCTGCAGCTGCTGGCTAGTAAAATGAGTCCTCTGCCGCCTCTGCTTCTTCTTCTTGGGATCATCCACGTTCCCATCATCGCTTCTGTGTTCAACGACACGCTCTTTTTCTACGGAGGACAAAGCGGGATATTACTGCATAAAGGTTATCATAAATAGCAACAATTGGCTGAACGTATATATGGCTAGCACAGTTGCAGCAATTTAGGCATTTTAAATGTGAATGTTTTTAGGATATAAAATTACAGCAAAGTTGTAGATGACTAAACAGTTATGCTCTGAGACAAATTGATATGCGACCTTTAAAATGATGCGTTGGTAGATCAATATTTTATGACATCCCAAATGCGCAGTTCTATTTGTGGCATATTAGTGCAAGATACGATCGTTAAATCTTAGGTATGTTGTGAAATATGCTATAAGATGCGGCACTTTGCCACATGGAAATTTTATAAACAAATAACGTTTTAACATTCCATTAAAATATATTTCATCCGGGTAAACCGATGATGGGTGCGCACAAACTACAAATAGCCTATTTATTAACTCATACCGCTCAACTATGTTTTGCCCTATGAGACACATTTTAGCAAATAATCGAAAAAAACTAAATATCCAAAGGTTTGTTGAATTATAGGCTGCTTCACGTTCATATATTTGTGCTTGAATGCTAGAGGTTATAGTTAATCAGACATGTTGGGCTACATATTTTTTTGAAAATCAAAATGAGCGCAAGGACACAGGTAATGGAAACAGTCTGGGTGTGTATTATGTTCGGAAGTCACACGATGCCTAACTGTAGACAAAAACCTTGGTTACACATAAAGCACAAAGTGTAGAATAATGAGCGATAGCTTGTGTAAGACGCATAAGGCGTGCTTGGAGACAGAAAACAATAGCATTGTAAAATGTATTGTAGTAATAATTATAGTGAGTTGTCACTAATGCACAATGTAATACCTGCCAGTTCTGTGTCTGACGACTCGCTGCTTGAGTTCTCTAACGTGTCTCGAGCGCCGTTCGACTGTCTCGGCAAATGAAACGTAGAGGCCACGTCGCGCGGTGGCGGTGGCGATCTCACGGCCTCTGCAATTCTGTCCAAATTCATTCCACCTTGAAAGAAATAGTGCGTATAAAAGGAAGACGATGTGAATCCTAGGCTATGTGGCGCTTTCTTCAAGAACTATGTATACTGTGGAAAACGCCATCCGTTGCCGCATATGCTATATGCCAGTGCACGAGAAAGTAAACTTTAAAAAACGGGGTTCGACCAGATAAATGTTCATATAATGGGGCAACAGGCTATCCCCGCTTTCCTTCCAGCAACAACAGCCCGTATGTCTCCACTGCAGGGAAGTCTCCACTGCGTACTGCGACCGAGGCACAGATCAGACCCACCCATCTTCTGCGTATAGCCTCCCATAAACGATAGTTCCACCCACCGTTCAACTGGAGAGAATAGTTCACGTTGGGGGAGGGAGGGGTTATCTTGTGGGAGCGCGCAAATCTACACTCCTCACGAGACACTGGAAAATGAGGAGTATAAATTATATTTTTCTCCATGCATGCATGTTTGAAATAGCTATAAGTTCCGCGCAACGCAATGGAGAGTACAGCTGGGTGTGCTTATTACGCTACACACTCGCACATAATGCCTATCTCGAATATGTGCTGAGCTGAATGCCACCCTGGCCATTTTTTTACAAATTCGTGCATTAATAGTGAGTGACGTAATACCTTATCGTATGTGGTAAACTGAGAGGTGTCGTTTTGCCACTTAATTTGTTTCATACTGCGACATCTAAGTAATAAATGAGTGCAGGCCCTATCCGGTAGTCTACTCGCAACTTCGCTGACATGACGTGACCCATGTAGGCCTATGCATATATTTTACTGACAGCCATACGTCTAGTAAATATAATGATTGCCAGTTGACGTGTTCGATGTGGCACACCAAGTTTTTCAGAGGCACACCCAAAGTCATCTTTCTGGCTACGCTACAGATACATGAATATATATCCATCTCTCTCCCTCCCCGCGTGTGACCTAAACATCAATGCTTGTCTTGTCCAGGTGCTCCATCGTTTATTAAACGACATTTTGTATGTTACATTTTAATAAATCGCAACGAATACTCGGACACTTAAGCAAATAGAATTTTTTTGAAAATAGATAAACGAGTCTCATGGGCACTCCAAATTTGTTTAGACCGACAACTAGATAATTCCATCATATTACATACACGAGTCTTTATATGCTACACTTCTGTTCTAAATACAGTGATACTGTTACAAGACGTGAACATGTGAAATATGACATTTATGACTAAAGGCCTGCCAATTTGTGATTATATGTTCACATGCACATTCAAAAATCTATATCATCAGCTGAACTTTATTATGCAAACATTAGGTTATTATGTGTAGTCGTACACGTGTGCACACTTATATTTTGCATACCAATTATATTTGGAGTGTTGATTTGATGGTTTATTGATAAATTGGGAATATTTGCCGTGGGTAGGCCTACAAGTTGTTGGGCACTCACTCATGTATTGCAAACAATACAAAAAAATTTAAATAATAAAAAATAACATAAACATTTACATCCATTAATATTCTCCGACTATATCTGGATATCATAGTCAACATGTCAAATTCGGAATATCAATGGAATATTAGTTTGCTTGACCAGTTATAATGACATGCTGATTATTGACATTGACATTGACATTCTGAATATGCTGTGCCAATCTGTTATCATATGATACTGGTTTGAAACTTATACAGACCTATAGATGAAAATATAATTATTTTACATTACGTAATAAAATGACTGAACACCAAGTTATTAAATGCACCATTTAATCGCAATAAAATAGTCCTAACAGATTACAATAGGCTACATGGAGCAAGTGTATTCCGGGTAGGCTGCCATGCTCTCACTTACAATTCCACTTTAGTGTAATATATGATGTAATATTGCAAATGCCTGTTTTGTCTTAGTATATCAAATGTCTTATGTGAGAGATGAAAAACCCAGTGGAGTGGATTTGGCCTTACTCTGTTAGGCCTACATCGTGTAATTGTGATGACCTCAAGATGGCACCACAGTGTGTGTAGGCCTTAGAATCATATGCCTGTGGGGAAAATGGGGATGTGTATTTGTACGTCCAGATATAGGGCATAGCCAATGTCTAGATATACAGTATAGGTCCGATTTGTTACAATATAACCTAGGGTATTTAAAACAACAAATGTCTTTGAAAAGGTGAATCGCCTTAATATGAATCGCCTTAATTTCGCAAGTCCACATGTTTGAGAAAAGATTTAAGACTATTAAAATTTAAAATCTATAATTTTTTGGACTGTATGGAATATCGTGTTCACCTAGATGTATGCCAGGTCCTATTATGAAACATTTTTTCTGTCCATACAGGCTGACCCCAGGTCTGTCACGGCGCCAGAGCACAGAATTTTGGGCCTTGGTATGACAATGTATTTTGACACGAGACCCCGTCCGACCGGAAAACTCCCCCGAAGGCTTTTTTAAAAGGCATTTGCTAAAGCTTTTAGCGATCACTTGCCTTTTTTGTCTGTTAGGTTTCTAACCAGAACCATTTGCACATTCTTTTAAACACCCGATTGCCACATGGGCTTTTATGCCAATTAAAATTCCCTGCATAACGTTAAGATATATTCGTTTAATTCTACTTAATATTTTTATTTATTTTGTAAGTTTTTCAATTGGCATACTTTCTCAACAGTCAACATCCACATGCGCATGAGTCTCTGGATTAATTTTGTTATGGCCGTTTGATCATTTGTGACCTCAAGGGCACGCTCATCCATATGACGCGTCCTTAGGCCTACAGTGTGTCACCATGTGTTTTACAGGCGTCTTTGTGTAGCACATGCATAGCACGCCAAATGAAATTAACTCATCTGCCTAGCCTATAGGTCGATAGAAACCAAAGATAAGGGTTGGGATGAAATACGCAGATAATATATAATCTTGCCCTTTATTTTACATGTAATGAGAAAGCCTAATGTGCTCCTGGAGCTTTAGGCCTGCAACCTTTGCATGTGATTGATTCGAGCCATTTCATCCGGCAGAACAGGTTAAAGGTCATCTGCGACATCAACAGTAATATTTTTCTCCAAGCAGAAAATATAAATTAATGTTTACTTACGCGCATGAACACATTTGTGTACATACACATATCATTGTATCGCCATTGCATTTTTAGCCCATTATGTTCAAATTATGAGGCCACAAATACATATACCTCAATTAAACCTACAGTCAAAGAAAATAAAGACGTGATAACACATGTAACGGGACACGCTGGGTAACTGAAGAAGGACAGTGCTAATTACATTATTGCCTTGGTGACCGTTTCACCTTGGTCCTCCATATTGGGCTATAAGGAGGGGCCTAACAATTGGGTATTAGTGTTCACGTCGCAAAACGAGGGAATTTAATTTGTAAACTCAGACATTAATATCAGTTCACCAGGAAATTCAACAACAATTGCCTATATCGTCAATCATATGTCCAATAGTTGTTGTGTTATGGTTATGGATGTCATGATGGCACATATCAGTCAAGGTTTTGCGCATCCTCTTAGTTTTATGCCCATCGTATTTTAATTTTAGACTAGACCTACATAACTGTTTGGCTACTTCATTAATAGTTTTTTACCATTTAAATATGATATACTTTCAGATAAAAACCACTGCTTTTAAATTCCAATTACATATAAATATAATTTCTACAATGATTTCTCTTACCTCCATCCCCACATGAAATAACATTCTTCGACAGATTGAGTTCCATTCCAGTGCCTGCAGAAGAGAACACATTATATGAAACGAATATTCCTGTATGTTAAACGACTGCTTGTGTATTAGTCTGCCTCATATTTAATCATATACAGGCCTTCCAATAGTTTTATTGTTCTATCTATAGGATAATCAGAGGTCTTCAACAGGGGGTCCGGGACCCCTAGGGTCCTCAGAGGTACTACAGGAGGTCCTCCAAATGATTTGATTGTTATTTGAAATTATGTATTGTTCTTCCAATATTTAAACTATACATTAACACAAATACAACCTGTGCTATAAATATCTGTCAATGATACTCGTGCTTTATTTGTATACTTCCATTGCGCTCTACACATTATGTTTGCCCGGTAACAAAATATGTTATATGTGAAAGGGGGTCCCTGTGCCGTGTTTCGATCAGCCAAGGGGTGCCCGAAATTTGTTGAAGACCTCTGAGATAATCTATAGCCTATACGAGTTGGTTTGAAATGTCAAACACGTGATATAGTCTAACAAAATGTATTTAACCTCCATAAAATATTCCCCCATCCTAGCTGACTATGTTGGTCTTTTTGTGACACTCAGATCTTAATCTCAGTTTTGGTCAAAAAAGTTTATCTTTGCCATGATATATAGACATAACCTTTATCACAGAGGAGTCTCTGTGCATGTTTTACGTCAACACTAAATCTCGACGAAGCTAATTATCTTCGTTCAGCCGTGCCCATCCGCGCGCAGGGGCGCGTAATAAACAGTTGTCGATTGTTCTAATCTTGGTTAGTTTACAGTGTCAGCCAGATATTGTTGTTACATATTCGTGCAGTGATACACACCGGCGCACCGTGTTACCCGGAAATCTGATTGATTTATTTGGGAATACAAATATTTAGGCATGTTGTTGTTGTCTCAACAGTTTGGGTTTGGTTTGCACCTTACAAAGTTATACTGTAAAGATAATAAAAAAAGATGTATATATCCTCGTTTAATTCTGGACATTACCACATGCGCAATAGTCCATATTAACATATTTATTGAACTGGCTGATTATTTGGCTCCGCTAAAAGAAACACCAAAATAAGCAATCAACTTTAACTCTACATATACGCACCTCAGCAATGACCGTGAATGCATTAATATTTGTAGTTTTTAACACGTCATTCAGTCACATATTTGCAGTAACGTGTCCGAAAAACATATTTGATTGACACGTAAACACAGAATCCAGCAAGCATCCGTGTTGATCATGAGTCCAATAATAAGGGCAGAGAACTTGTCATAGATGTGACAGTGAATAGGCTATATTTACCAGTTGGTTCCTAGCAGAGGCAGACAAAAAAGTGAATAAAACCTCAGAATTTCTCCATGCAGGTGTTCAATATATCCACTTTAGCACGAGCCGTTTATGCTATACGTTCGAGATATTGCGCGCTCTGGTCGGCTCTCTACAGCGGTACCTTGGTTTTCTTCGGGAGCTCGCTGCTTGCCTTGTGGTGACGTCATTCCACACACCACACACACACACACACACACACACACATACACACACACACACACACACCATCATCATCATCATCATCATCATCATCATCACCATCTTCTGGCTCTCAGCCTCAACACACCACTGTGAAGATATAAGAAATCACAATGTGGTATGGGGGTTATTTAAATTAATTTAGGTGTAAAATGAAATGGTTTAGAATTGGTACCCTTTCAGATATTTGGTCATGTTTAACTCAACAAGGCCAAATCGTTTAGGCTAATTTTCACATATCTAATATATGGAGTGAAATGTTACAAAGGGGTGTGAAACATACGCGGGTTATAAGGAAAAATACAATAGACCTATAGTTACAGTATTTTAAAAATATTTTTCAAAGTAGGCATACGCATACATTTGCAGGTGGATGTTACAACTAATTTGGCTGGTCTATACATTACGATATACATTTTCTATGATGTTAATAGTTTGTATATAGGCTATGCATTTATGTTCCCAATATAGCCGAGATAAATTAATTGTTCATTTGAAAATTTACACATATTGTGCATGTGTCTTTTATTGGCCTATATTATACATTTTTATTATTATTATTATTATTATTATTATTATTATTATTATTATATTTTGTATGTATAATATAAAAATTGCCTATTTAACCTTACATACTTGCATGTTTTCATATCTTAAGTGTTTATTGATCGCCACGTCAGAAAAGATAGACTATGATTACAATTAAGCTTTTTTGAAAATCCATACATTTAATTAATTTAATATTTATGTATGACAAACGAAGGGTTGATATACCAACACCATGCGCTTTTCTTTTTTGCCGTCATCATTTCACATTGGATTTTCAGTTTTGGGCTAGCCTATTTTCTAAGTAATTTCATACCGTAGTTTATTTAATTTCTCGTGTGGATTGAAGTTGAATCCTATGAATGCTTGATACGTTTTTTCGTCCAAATGCAATTATAAATAGCACATATTATATGTAAATAAAAATAAATTAAGCAAATTAATGTTGGACTGCCTCTAAAATGACAAAGATACATATCAAGGGGCTATAATATAATCAAAATAAAATTGCAAATAGACTGCATGGCATTTTGGAGTGCTGTCCTAAATTGATCATTTAAAGTTGATTAGGCCTATATTAGTGAGGTTAATGAAACGTTTAACATCACTTTAAAACAGATTATAAATGGCATAATCTAGACTGGCCTTCATGACCAAGTAGATATATCTATTAGTATACAATGCCAATTCAAATAACACAAAGAGGCTACCCTACAACATTTAACATTTTTAATTTGCACTCTGATTTTAAATGGCATCTGCTTCCGCGTGGCACAAACACATTTTAGCGTGTTACTCGGGTCTATTTTGCCCTATAGGCTATATTATAGGCTACCATCCATGGCCTTCACACACGCAGTCACTGCTATTTTGCTTGGGACATGGTGTAAAAGCAGTATCTTCATTCAGTATCTTCATTAGGTCTCACATCCGTTTTCATCTCAGCCAAGAGCTATTTCCTGTGAGCAGGATTGCAGAAGGATTAGGCTAAAGCAGAGCTGCTGGACTCAGAGCTCGAGAAGGAATTCCCATAGTGCGTTTAGTCTCAAATAATCCCACTCGCCTATTCTCACGACAGAATATCCAGAGCACAGGGCTGCTCACAAAACAACATTTGCATTATTTGTTCTTTACATACACAATTTGCATCTAAATGATGTAATGTAACTGAACAGATATGTACGGGTGGCTACAGGCACACTTCATCATAGGGCCACTTCTGAATTAGCTACCTAGGTACAATCTATGCCATGTCAATAGCCCAAGAAGCTTCTAAAAACACATAGTCTGAATCAAGATTAATTATGAACACCAAATAGTCAACATCAATTATTGAACAAAATGTATACTTTTTGTATACAGAGCTGGAGCAACATGTTTATCATTACAATACACAGGTAGAATAAAACAAAAAACAAAAAAAAAACAATATTGTAAAATAAATACTCATGTCTTACCTGCATTAGTCTACATTTAAACTATTAACAGGTAGACCATGCAAATGTATTTTAGTGTAAGTTATTTAAAATATATAATAAATACGTAACTACATTTAGTTCTTATTGCATGTTAAATCTTCATGTTTTAACATTTTACATTCAAGGTAGGGCAGTGGTTCTTCAGATTATTTCAGACCCCCCTCCCCAATCTCCTAATTTTGAGAGCTAGGTTTGTGCCATGATATAACCCCCCACCCAGCTGTGATTTGACCCTGGTAACAACGAAACTGACCCAGGCTAGATAGCATGCAACTGTGTCCGCAAAACAGTAATAATAGCAGTTGGCCTGTATAATTGCCAACCTGTAAGGTCTACATTTCCAAACAGTGAGTCCTGAACAAACACATGCACAAACACACATACACACACGCACATGCACACGCACACACAGACCAAGAAAGTCACACACACACACACGCACACACGTGCGCACACGCGCACACACACACACACACACACATGCACACACACATAAGCGCACACACACACACACACACACACACACACACACACACACACACACACACACACAGACACACAGACACATTCTCTATAATTAGGCAGTAAGTAAATGCTGTGATTAGCCAACGAGTGACTAGGAATGACTAGGAGCTAAATACTAGCCTGGAGGTGAGGCAGTGGCCCCATCTCTCCTGTGTAAATAGGTGGAGGGATTTAACACGTTTGGTGTGGGGGGCCCTCACTGTCTGTAGCCAGGGCATGTCTGACAACAGATGGTCACCTCCATACTGTAAATACTTATTCTCAATAACAGAATGGGTCATACATGCTGGATAGGTGGAAAACTGGTCACACCCCATTGTGTGTGTGTGTTTGTGTGTGTGTGTGTGTTTGGAGCAGGTGAAAACTGGTTTTCTGCTTGTGTGTGTGTGTGTGTGTGTGTGTGTGTGTGTGTGAGAGAGAGAGAGAGAGAGAGAGAGAGAGAGAGAGAGAGAGAGAGAGCATGGGAAGGCCAATACGATATATTAAATGTTATAACCTGTGTACACACACACGTTGACATCACACTCATTCCACATCATTGTGCTGTAGATGGAAATGGAAATATTCACATGCAAATGCAAATTGCCTTGTACAGAATGCAGGCTACTGGACCTATAAGTATACAGTATGTATTGGCTGTCTGAAGTGGCACAATAAATGACAGAGATACAGTAATAGTGTCACTGCGGCCCATCAACTAGTTTACCCAGAGTCCAATAATCATCATATTCAGGACAATCATAATAAAAGAAAGCTTGTGGCATTAGTGTGTAAGGCCTGTTACCGTAGAGCAAAGAGCAGAGAAGTGGTTTTGAACTCCGTCTCTCTCTGCAGAATCAATCAGTGGGTTTCCTGAGCTCGATGCTGGGCAGCTCTGTGGATTGTAAAGTCTGGTGTGACATCACAGTCATTCTTCTAACTCAGAACAGAACAGGGGAGAACAGAAATGGCGTCTGCCTGTCAACAAGCCAAACATAAAGTCAGCCTGCCGGACACACACACAAATACACACACGCACATACACACATAACCACACACAGCCAGCTACCAAGCTAGACAGCCGGGGATATTTACTTCAGAAAGTTTACACTATGAATATACACTTCAAAACATCTGAGCATGGTGAAATTAAGTCACCCTCCCATCATTGGGACTTATGGATGTTTCCCTGTTTAAAATAAAAGTCACCCTTGAAGTGTGTTGAACATGCATATGTCACAGTTTCCAATCGGCAGTGAAATTAGTGATGTTTTGATTATGCAGGGCTCAAAGATTACTAATGTAAACAGCTATGGTGCACAGATCATTATTTCAAAAGGAGGCATCATGCCTTTTTTCCGCTTGCTCCAAACTTTACTCGGCCTCTTGGCTTAGCAGTGATGAGAGTCGGACATCCAGCTTCCAGTGTTTTGTCTGGGCATAAACCTAATTCTAGTTAAAAACCAATTTCCCACTGGTACAACATTTTAATGGCCAACCTTTAAACCTGGATGCTTAAACAAAATTGTTTTATGACTTTACTATAATAACACCTTGCCTCTGTTGCAATTCACATACATTTACACAAAAAAGTAAACATATATAATGAATTATTAAATCAGATATTATTACAGTTTAACTTCCCAAGACCTATACATTTGTCTTTATGCATAATATTGAAGGAAACCCATTGTATTAGCATGCTAGCTATAATGTTTGAATACTGTATTAGCAAAAGTGAAAATATTAATGTTCAGAAAGCTAAATTGTCTATATCAGCATAGCGTTCAATAGAGATCAAAATCTATTAAACTACTGTTTTTGATTTCAAATGACTAATAATAAAATGTCTCCAACAAACAGAATAATATTACATATTTAAATAGGATAATGCCAAAATGCTGACCAAATTATTGATCCATATCTCTACGACCTTGGCTGAGTAGGGAATATGGAGACATTTTAGATCTGAGCAACCACTAGCTATCCACAACCACAGTGCTATCCACTGGGCAACATGGTGGCCCAGTGGATAGCACTGTGGCCTCACAGCAAGAACCCCAGTCGACCCGGCCTTTCTGTGTGGAGTTTGCATGTTCTCCCCGTGAGAACAGGCCTGTTTTGTATTCACAAGCACAATCCAAGGTGCACAAAGCGCCATAATATGAGCGGTGTCCCAAATGGGATTAAAGTACTGATTTCTCTCAATGAGAGAACACTGGACATGGTGTGTGCTTGTTTTCAGTAATCCACTACTGTCGATGGCCCAGATCATCTTTCTTGATTATCACTTAATTGTTCTTTTTAACTTCAGTATCACATGCACACAAAAAGGGACCTATTTTAAACTGGACCTTTTTAGTCTCAACTGGTATTTCCCCAAAAAACGTGTGATATATTTTATTTATCCTTTCTCTCCAACATCTGGATTCTGGCCTCTTGTGCGACAATCGCAGAACAGCTTGGCTGTGGTTCTGCAGGCTCAGAGATTTATGGAGGAGGCTTATAGCACTCTGCTGTGTTTGGGATAGCATTGCCATGCACCATCCTACTAACATTACCCCAACCACCACTCTGCTGTGTTTGGGATAGCATTGCCATGCACCATCCTACTAACATTACCCCAACCACCACTCTCTCAGTCCAACATTTGGCTCACACAGCAAAAGTGTTTTTATTACAATAAAACTTTACAATAATGGACAACCATCCTAACTTTTTAATAGGCCTAATGTAACTTAATGTCAATAATGCTTGTAAATATAAATTGTTTGAACTAAGTATAGCCGAGAAGAAGGTTTGCATATAACATAATTATCTTAGAAATATACTGTACATTTATTGCAATTTGACCAAAAATGCAGGCTTACATCATGAAAACAATGCAGAGCTATACATGATGTTGGATGACTATAGCTAACTAAAATACTTAACTGTAACATTAGTCATTGACAGCTAATCCCTGGTCCAAAGAAAAGTTATTTGATTGGCTCAAAGGAAAATAATTCTTTCAGATCAAATTATTTTAAGATTGCCTCACTTATACTGGAGGCAATTATTTAAATTTAGTGTTGTAGTACTTGTTATTTTGTTTACAAAATGTGTGCAGCAATCACAATCGATAAACAAATAACCTATAGGCCTATATCTACTGTAGCTATTGGACCCTGTCGAAATGTCAAGGGAACCCTGATTTTAACAAAATTGTACTTGTGTCGGGTTACTGAGTTGGTCAGTGTGTATCTCTGTACGTTCTCTGCCTCCACGGGCCAGGCAGAGTAAAAGCCTGGGGCATGCAAACTGTCAGAGGTTACCCAGTGGAAGGCAGCTCCAGTCTCTGTTTAGGGTCTGATACATGTCTGTTTAAACCCACTGACAGCAGGCAGAACAAACAGCCTGAGAGAGAGAAAGTTGAAGGATGGAAAGACAGAGAAATGGTGAGAAAGAAGGGCAGGGCGGACAGACGGTGGTGGCCATAAAGCAAATGGAAAGGAGTAAATAGGAGCAAGACAGCGAGACATGGAAAGGAGAGCTGCTATGAGGAGGCAGAGCGTGCGCTCCAACCAAACACGCCCAGGTTTCGACCTATAGCTACATTGTATTCCCCTTGACACCAAGATTTATCATGCAAACATTACCGTTTGCGAAAATACATATTGAAACAATTTTTGGTCAAACACGGGAGACAAAAGTGAGCGTCCTGCTCTGTCACGGAAGTTTGGCAATGCAGGGCGGGGCCCCGTGAGACGGCATGGGCAACAGCGAGCGCATTAGTCGGCCAGTCTCGCTTCAAGAGCCCTGAAAAGGTGAGCAGGCTGGGGCGGCTTGCGGAGCGCCACACAAGAGCGAAAGACTGTCAAAAGAGACAAAAAGAAGGGGCCAGATGATTAAGAAGCTGCCACAGCCTCGCCTCGCGACCTGTTTAGTGGAAAGAGGCTGGGCGAAGGCATGTGTACCGCAAGGGTAAATAATATGTTTGTGATGGACAAACACACATGCTCCCACACACATGTATTCATAGTATTGCGCCTACACGCTCAGATATGCTGCAGATACTTGTCCAGACAAACATTTTCCCTTAAAAATCACGCACACAAACAATTAAAGGGATACTAATAGGATTTTCATCTCCACTTATTATAATTGACACTATACATACTCTAAAGATGTGTTTGAAGAAAATAAAAATGTCACTTTTGTAGCTGATTGAGATAATATTGTTCAATTTGTAGTTTTAGAATCTGGTGTCTGTGTTGAACTCAGTGTTTTGAGTATTGGACCGTATATTGGAGAGGGGCTAGGGTGAAGACAGCAGTGTTCCCAACAGTGCTGCACATTGGACTTTAAACAGAATGAATAGAACAAACACAGAAGTCACACTTTTAAAATGCACTACTGCTACAGAGTTAATCTGATGCCAGTTAGAATTGTTCGGAAAATCCCACATGGCACTAATGCTGAAATAACACTTAAAGGGTGGGGAGGCTGTACAATGGCTACCATTGTATCCCATATAGTCCATATCTTGCCAGAAATATCCAAACCTGTACAATTTTATTTTTCTCTGTAGGCAGGACCCATTACGTCATTGAAGACATTCAATTTGCCTAGCACTGAATCATATGTACTGGATTTTAGGCCACTTGATATACAGTTTAGAGGAAATTGTATTATATTAATTTTACTTTCCATGCTTTTTTTTTAAGGCATAACTTCAAATCAGTTATGGATCCATCACTCTCTTATTCATGCTGGTTGAAAACCAACAGTTAAATTGACCATCACACATCTTTGTTAAAACAGCTGTAGACGTTATTTCTTTCACAGAAAGATCAATTTATCAAAAAGATATGATGTATTTTTGGCACGGGCTGAACTTCCCCTGAACACCGGTCGTAAGTTAGCGTCACGTATTGATTAACAGAAAACACAGAGGCTGAATGAGATCTAGCTACATGTTTGTTCTGTGACCTCAGCCATGTTTGTTCATCAACAATAGGTCAACCGCCTATGTCATTTTCTCACAAAGCTCTGCACACCCGGTTGAATTGATGTGGATAGTTATTGGACTGTTGCTCTCAAATAATAGGCCAACACACAGGTACACACATGCACACGTGCAGGCACGCACTGCAGGGAACCCACACGCACACATGCACGTATGACATGCACGTAGCACACACACACACACACACACACACTCAACTCTTTGGTCAACCACCCCTCCTCAAGAGACATGATGTATGTGCTTTTCAGAAAGGACATATCGCTGATACACAACATTCCTCTCTTCAGAGTATTCAGGAGGAAGACGAGAAGGAGACAATTTACTGCCGTCTCTGGGAATTCCACATGATCCAGTATGGGACTGGGAAGGGGGCAGAAGCAAGAGATGTGAGCCGAGACTGCCACTTTTATCTACTTTGTCAGATAAAATGGTATCTGCGACCATAAAGCTGTATATGCAAGTCTTTAGCAAAACGCACTTTAGCTTCTTTTTACTTTCTGGTGCCTGATAAACACTGGCTAAACACCGCTAGTAAAAACACACCAAGACACTGAGAGAGGATCATTGGAACAGCCACAGTTGAAAGGCTACAAATGGATTTTAGATTTAAAAAGAGATTACTTGAACATCCTGATTCTCTTAAATTCAGGGCCAAGCGCCCTTTATTTTGACAAATTTAAGATTTGGTTTGAGTGATTAATGGTTTACAGTAATGGGCTGTGTTTACAGTAGTTATTTTCTGGCCACTAGGGGGAAAGCAATGAAAAGACGCTTCCCTTAATGCTCACACTTTTATTGGACATTTGCATATAGGCATGAGTTTTCTATTCAAAACCAAACAGCAAGGTAAGTTGTAATATACTTACTGATTTTACGCAATGCTGATTATATGATCAGATAAAGCACATCATTGTAACTCTGTTGAGGTTTAGAAACAAACCTGAGCACCATGAGCATCTGAATTTTGAGGAAAACTATAGGATCACTTTAACGAAGACATCTACGGTGGCCCTGAAGTGCAAAACAATGTATATTTTAGATAACATTGCACGATTGACAACACATTAACAAATGCAAAATACTTGTACCATCCTGAAATACATTTACAAATGCGAAACACTTACTAGTCCTGAAACATATTTACAAATGCGAGAAAAAGATTACAAACTCCCAATACAAATTTAGAAGTTGGTAAAACCTTTTGCAAACACCCCATACACATTTACAAGTTGCAAGTTTGACGAAAAGGGTAGGGACTACACAGGAAGTACTTGTTACTGACCTTTTGTATCAAACAAACTGTTTCACAGAATAGTCTATGGCTGCATCTGCCTTTTTCGCTTAGGAACCTTCTTATCTGAGTGAATGACATTTTGTGGAGTATGCTATTTCTATTCTTGACTGTCACAAACTCCAGTGACTAGGCTATCACATAGGCTTCATAAGAACAGTCAAAAAAATTCCTATGTCCTTTAGCCACTTTTCCTTGACTTCGAGGGAAGATGTCATCGGGTCAAGGAAAGCTGTTAAGGAGAATTCTAAAGGATTTACGAATAGGAACTGTGGTCGCAGGAGAATTCGACTGCACTTTGGATACGTAAATAGGCGACGTGAATGTTAATGGCATGGGTCTGCCGCGGTGAAATGGACTGTAGGCAAAATAAAAGCGCACCTTCACAGCCAAATTTGCGCTGTGCGTTCTAACTTCTTACCATGTTGTTTCATGCAAGCTATGTATACATGGACAGCCCCGTGAAAAATATGACTTCATTACCAAAGTTGTAACTGAAATAAAAAAATCTAACAATCACAAAATATAAAGTATAAATAAAATATAATATATATATATATAAATAGTTTTAGAGTAACAAATGGTGTAAAATCTATAAAAATAAATGTTAATTGGTCATGTTTTTAGCCAATGTTATATACTGATCTAATGTAATTTAGAGAAGTCTCTTCCCATCCAGCAATAAAAGGAGCAATTGTTATTGCCTACTGTATAGCAATGCACTGTCAAGTAGCGCTTAGGAAAATTGTCTATGGGAATGCACATCATCCAGTATATACAGTCGGATTAAGGTGGAACATTCTGTAATGATGTATTATCAATATCGCAACTGCTGCACAATAAATATAATATTTACTCTTCCCCGACACACTGAAGATAATAATGCCAACATTAAAGTGAAAATGCACGTTTTATACTTAATTTCAGCATGAACTACACACAAAACTCTCGGAGCTCTGGGAAATATTTTTAATAGAGCGAGAGATGTTTTCTACAATGTAGAATTGTCTTGAAGTTCAGGGAGCTGAAAAGAAAGAGTGTAGAATGTAATGTTTAGACATGAATACCAATTGTATAAAAATAACTGCTGCCAAATGTATTTTACTATGTAAGATAGGCCTATACATTTGACATTATGACGATTGTTTTCGTGATTGACCGAATGATGCGTCGCAAGGAATTGTGGGGTGGCATATCTCCTTTCCTTTCGTAAAGGATGATCTTGTGTACGCTATGCTAAAGTACGCAAGAAAGGAAGCATTGAAACAACTTTCCTTATAATAATAGAATAGAAATGGCTGCGACCTAGAAACTTCCGGGTCATTCACTCAGATAGGAAGGTTCCTAAGCGAAAAAGGCGGATGCATCCATAGACTATTCTGTGAAACAGTTTGTTTGATACAAACGGTCAGTAACAAGTACTTCCTGTGTAGTCCCAACCTTTTCCGTCAAACTTACAACTTGTATACAGTATCAGGAGTATGTAAACATTTTTCACAACTTAAAAATGTGTATAGATAGTTTGTAAAAAAAATTCACAACTTGTCAAATTTGTCTTTTGCATTTGTAAATGTGTTTTGTGACTTGATTTGTTTTTACTCTTGTAATGTTGTTTTTTAAATGTACAAAATGACACTGGACATAGTACGAAACAACAGTATGCCAATTATTTAGTACAAATGTATTTAGTTTAGGCTTCAGAGAAAAAAGCCATAAGAATTACAACCATAGCCTTAGGGAATACGCCACTGGCTTCTCTTCTATGACTCCTTTCCTTTTTCCATCCACGTCTGTTCCTCTCCTTCATTCTTTCCCACCACACGTGTACACACACACACACACACACACACACACATGCACGCACAAATGCACACAACACACACAGACAAGGAACATAGGTGTGCAGAGACATGTGCACAAACTCTGACACACATGCTCGCGCACACACACACACACACACAACAAGCGAACAGTAGTCCCGTCTACGTCACGTCAGCTGGGATGAATGGTGGAGGAGGACGAGATGGAGGATGAAGGGAGGTGTAGGAGGCAGCCCTGAAGCTCTGGATAGCCTCACGGCAGAATGTTCCAGGCTGTTTTCCCACCACAACGCACGCAAAGGGCCAAGCGTTCACCTGCTGTCCTATAGGTCAGAAAGAGGTAGCAACATGCACAACATGTCACAGCAGAAACCTCCACAGTCTGTCTGTCTGTCTGTCTATCTCTGTATGTATGTGCTGTATGACTGACTGACTGATGGCCATGTGTGTTTATTATTTTCTTTTCAGCAGGAGGTTCATTCTCTATCCTATCTTCTTCCTCGTTCACTTCTCTGTCAAAACACCGGTAGGAGCTCTGAAAAGCTTTGACCCACAGACTGAGTCTGTGGGTTGCCGAAAGAGTTTCCCCTCAGGGATAATAAAGATTTATTGAATTGGTAGGGCAATGGACCTTTTCCTTTACTGTAAGTGCATTACATAACAGCAGTATGTCTCGTGACTCGACCACCAGTGGAAGTAAATGGCTTATTTCCTACCTCCTCTTTACACTTACACCAACTTTAAAAGAAATTTGATATTTATTTGTAATTTTACAAAACCTGCATTAATTTGCAATAGTGTCCGTGGTTATTTATACTACACCCCATACATTTCTCATCATTCTCCATGCAGCATTGTTCTAATGAAACAATCAAACCCATGCTGACACCACACAGAAAGGCCGGGACGACCGGGGTTCGAGCCCGGGACCTTCTTGCTGTGAGGCCATAGTCCTATCCTGGGCCACTGCGTTGCCCAGTGGAGAACGTGCGTGCGTCCGACGTGCGTGCGTGTCATATGCGTGCGTGCGCGTGCGTGTGTGTGTGTGTGTGTGTATTACGACTCTGTGTACTTGTGTGCAACTGTGTGGATAAGAAAATGTGCGTAAGTGTGTGTGTGTGTGTGTGTGTGTGTGTGTGTGTGTGTTTGTGCATGTTTGAGGCCCAGGGGCTAGAGAGAGAAAATGAAAAGGTGTTCTTTTGATGGAACTAGGTTTTGCCAGATTTACCATTTGGACTGAAACATTTTCCCGCTTAGCCACAGAATCTATAAGGTGCTTTGAGACTTGATGTCACATGTATACATTGACCAGTCTTTACCATTAATAATTGCAGCTTCTTCAAAACTGCTACATGCATCTTGCTAGCCTAATCTCCTTGCTCTGTGTTTGCTTTTGGAGATACTGCTTGATCTAGGCAATGTACGGTCTGGGTGGATTCTACAGACGGTCCACTTCTTGATGAAGGTCTTGACTGTGCTCCATAGGATAAGTACAGCTTTTGAAATCATGTTCTACATATCTATTGACTTGTGCTTTTCCCCATCTTTATATCTAAATTCTTTGAAAAGCTCCATTGTGGATAGTTTGCTTTGAAATGCACTTCCAATCCTCCCTTCATCATCCATATATTTTAAAGGTTGGAAAATAACAGGCCAGTTTGATAGTTGTATGATCTGTAAGTTGACTGCTTACACGTATATGGTCACTGTGCGTAAATAATAATGAAAAAAGTGTTATTTGGTTTTGTTAAGGGCCATCCAACAAAAGATGCATTTTGAAAGAGGTTTTCAAAATGCTGTTTGTGCTTTATGCTGTTTAAATCTTTTGTTTTGCGCTTTTGTTCATGTCTCAAACTATCTTTAACATTTGCAGTTAGTCCATTTCTTGAAACAATATTTTACAAAAAGCATCACATCTTGCATCTTGCTCAAAATCCTTAGTCTACCTCTTAAAAGTAAATGCCAATCTATCTATCTATCTATCTATCTATCTATCTATCTATTTATATATGCAGTGTACACAGTACAAGTATTTTCTAATATAAGATATTCTAAGGATTTGATAACAATGAACTAAAATGCACTTATACAGTCTACGTATACAATATTTCAAAAACACAAAGTTACACATCACTGTATGTGATTGCAAGAGATTTAACATAATTCACATATATGCTATTACATACTGTAATATTTTTTTCCTTTTATAATATTTTCATTGTAATTGAAAAGGGGTTCTCAGTTACTGAGATATACATAAACACAGTGGTTGTTAGCACACATTGTAACTAATACTATACAGGAGTTGGCCAGGAACACAGATTATCTAGTTGGCAATATAGAACAGAACAATGTTTGTTAAACGTTTATATTATTATATTACTGTAAACATAGCAAGACCAAAGTCAAAGCAGTTTCATTGTGTTTAATGGATTGCGATAATGGTGGTAAATAGAAGCAGCTGCGTAAAATACTAGCTTCTATCTGGCCGCCAGGGGTTAGCTCTCTTCACCTTAGGAATGCGGCCCTGCTTCAATTAGCTTACCTGGTTAAATAAAAGACATTTTGTGTGCAAGTGTGTGTGTGTTGGGGATGGGGGGTGGCTGAATGGGTGGCGGTGTTATGGGGCAGGGTTGAGAGGGGTTAGAGCCTTTCCCAGGTAGGTTTGCCCAAACATGACGCCTGTTTACCTGTGGGCTTGTAGCTTTTGTCTGGGCCTCCCATGAAACACAAAGACATAGAGATTTAGCTCCTCTTTAAGCAAGACCACCAGTGTAGCAAGCGACATGTTTGTGTGTGTGTGTGTGTATTTGTCTCTGGGTGTGTATCGAAGTATGTGTTTGTGTGAGTGCGTTTTGTGTTGCACTTGTCTGTGATTGCCTTCATATGGCCTATGTATGTGTTTATGTATGTATGAGGCTGTGCTTGTTGCTGGGCGTGTCTGTGTACACATGCAACTGTGTGACTTATTAGTTTTTGGGAGCAGTAGACACACAGTAGACGACTAAGGAATTGGGTTTAGGGTGAACGGGTGTGTGTTTGTATATAGAAGGGTGTGTGCTGTTGTGTTTGAGCATGCACACATCATACATACACACACACACACACACACACACAAGCATGCACACACACACATACACGCACGCACGCCCTTGCTCGCACATGCACACACATACACAAAGTACACATACATTGAAATCATATATTTAATATTCTATTATTCTAACAGCCTGGACTATACATTGCTCTTCATTGATATTGGGATACATACAAGTCTTGAAAGTAATTCTATAGTGCTATTTCTCTATCATGCTTTGTGTTATGTTGACCATTGAATGCTGTGATGTTTGTAGTTCATTTGGCAGTGTTGAAAATGTTGTTTAAAATCATGTTGAACATGATTATTTCTATTTTACGGAATAGAATACATGTAGTATATGTTGTACTGCAGTATTACAGTAATGTCCTTTACAGGTCTGTGAAGGAATACGAATGGTGTGCCTCAGTGAAGAATAGTGAAAATGCAGAAAACCGTGCTATTCACAGTTACAGTAATAATACATTTGGACACATTGATTATCCTGAATATTGTATTGGAAACTATGAATACAACATATAATCACAATTAGAATAGAACGGTGACTGACACAGAAATATACTTTACTTGACTTTTTATGGTTTTCTATCTAAAACATGCTTTTTTGTTCATCAGACAACAGATTATTTAAAGGTTGATTCAAAGTATTTTTTCTTCTTTTTCTTCTTATAATAATAATAATAATAATAATAATAATATAATATTATTATTGTTGTTGTTGGTATAATAATAATAATAATAATAATAATAATAATAATAATTATTATTATTATTGTTGTTGTTATTATTATTATTATTATTATTATTATTATTATTATTATTATTATTTCAAAATACCAGGCCTACAATATACTATTTTTATATACTGTAAGCAGCAACTTTTCCTTTTACTGTAACAGTACGAATAACTAATATAAAATATTGCTTATTCCTTCTGATATTTGATCGAAAAACATGACTAATACCTGTACATTTGAAACTGACTGTGTTTAAAATATATTTTTTAATAAATCATGAAGTATGATCATGTTTCATTCATATTGCTGCAGTTTGTTTCAATGATGGCCTGTTTAAGGCTAGTCATGAAAACTTCAGTGAGCATCAGTTAAGAGTGATTGCCACAGTCCTGGGTGAGTTCTGTCTCATGTCTCTTTGCAATCGTGTGTTTTGGGCTTTAGCTACAGTCTGCAAACTGCTGTGTGTGTAATATGGGGTTGTGCATATGCCTGTGTGTTACAATGTTGACTTACTGTGTGTGATATATCTATATGTATGTGTATCCACACACTGCGTGGGTGCACTGTGAGTGTGTGAGTCTGCATGGCATCTACCTGTGTGGCGGTGTCCCTAAGCCCAGTAATCTCTGTTTGTCTCAGTCTGAGAGCAATAATGCTCATGACTCATATTCTTATAAGGGGTGTGCTAAACCCAAAGGCTTCACCACCATACGCAGCAATCCCTGCTGATACGTACAGCGCTAATCTTCAAATGACATTCGTTAATATGTTCGGAATATGTAAGGAAAGTGGGCAGACCCCTTATGTTTAGCGTTCCTTTTCTTCATGTATAATGAAGAAGATTTGTGAAGATTTGTGGCAGACTGTGTATGGGAGGGCCGGGGAGACCATTGCAATGGGAATCCAGTTTGACATGTGGTTTGCTTGGGGTGGGTATATACTATCACATGACTATCTCTAGAAACATAAGTACCTGTAGGATTAAATGATCTTAAAGATGTTTTCAGACTCGGTCAGCGGGGGTGAGATCAGTATAGGGCTGTTACAAGAGTGTGGGTTCCATTTTAACATCGACAAATAGTTTTTACTGGCATTTACTTAAATGTTTGAGGGAGGCGATAGCTTCAGTAAAGCACACCGTTATAGTGTGTTACTGGGCATGCAGCTGAAACACACTGGCCGCTATAACACAGCATAACATGCTTACATATTTGTACAAACTAGATAGTAAAACTAGGTAGTAAAAGTAATGAGAATTGGGACACCTGATTGGTCCTGAGATACTTGTG
>JAODTR010000006.1:381983-424361 GCA_025399935.1 Amblyopsis rosae | reverse complement strand
ACACATATATATATATATATATATACATACACACATATATACACATATATACACACATATATATACACACACATACATATATATACATACACATACATACATACATACATACATACATATATATATATATGTATACATACATACATACACACATATATATATATATATACACACACACACACACACACACACACACACATACAATTATTATTTTTAAATCAAGATAACAAAGCTTGTTTTCTCATATGACCACACCTGATTGATTTTAGGCATGCACACAAGCTGCAGAGGAGCATAGTGATGTGGCCCAACAACAGCCAAAAATATGATGCACTATTTATTCAATGGAAGATCCTGACATTTTCAGATTTAAGTAGCACCACAATTCATTAAGACTCAATCTATGCATGCTGCCAAGGCACTCCTGATCTGACAATTAGAAGTAATAGGAGGAAACCACCTTTTGTTTGAGTTTGTGGTTAACAAACCTTTGAACTTATCTAGAGAAAACTGGGTTTGTTATCACAACATAAATAAAATATTTCACATCTTGATCTTGAGATAATGGTATTTAAAAAAATATATATATTGTAAGCGCTGCCTTTCTCGGCTTTTGAACAAATCACAAGCACACACATTTTTTTCCATAACCTGACATGCCAGATGGATTGTTGTCACAACTCCATCTGGGGAGCCGCACATTTAAACTGTTTGTAAAGGGCAGGTACTTAAAAAAAATACTTGGCAAATGATTGGATGAACCATCTGGTTGTCTTCCTTGTCGGCAAACCTAAACCACGCCTGTAACACGACGCTGATTGGGAAGTTCAGTTGCTACTCGGACACATAAAAAATGATTCAGAGGCTTTCCAGACTGATTCTCACGGCGAAATAATACGTTTTTCCCACCCCCGTGTAAAGCAATAAATACATTAATCTGCAGAGAAACCTTATGAAAATACTCACCGAGTAATGTAGGGTAATGACTAGATTAGATTTAGATGCCTGTCCAAAAACCCGTTTCATTAGTATGTATTTTATTTAGAATCACAGATTGAAATTTACATGAAACATTTTTCTAAGATGGACTAAAATTTTAGGGCTACCAGTGGCTACCCCTGGTAGACCAATTATTTCAATAGAGCAGGAGAGCAGGCGGAGGTCCCTGGTTACATTTTACATTGTGGAGTCATTGAACCTTCAAGGATTTTTGTTGCTAACCCACGCTGGGCCATAGAGGCAGGGGAGGGGGCTCACCTAGATCATCTTTAAGGTCAAGATCACCATTAGTCGGGTTGATAACCCCTTCCACGTCAAAGCCAGCCAAGTTGCTGACCTCGCTGTGGATAAGGTTGAGCTGCGGACGGGGGAGGGGGGAGGGTGGGACGAGGAAATGGGGGGGCAGGCGTAAGGAGAGAGGCATGCAATGGTAAGAGTGGGCAAAGAAGGAAGGAGGAAGCAAAGCAGTTAAAAGACAAGAAAGAGACCCCCCCACATGCTAAGGGATACCGATTTGGCCTTACTAATACTGTAGTCTAACACCGAACATCTCTGGTGCAATGCTCACTGTGTCGAATTGCAATGTACGATGTACATCTGTTATAGTACGGTAGTTATTTCACTTATTTTAACTGCAGAGACTGGCTTAGCAGAGAGACTGATGCACAGCATTCGCGTCCCTTAAAAACCAAAGTGTCTGGGTACCCTTTACATGGTAGGAATAAAGGTTAGAAGCAAGAAACAGCCACACACCTAGGGTGCCAACTAATGTGGAACACAAAGGGCTCAGCCATTCCTAGGAAGGACAGACGCTTCCCTGAAAACAGGATTTGAGACATGTGGCATTTCTTACCCAATTGCTTTTGCAACTATAAATAATAAGCGAACAATAAACTGTGCAGTGTACAGGAATTACTGTGTATTTTAGCTGATAGATACAATACTGTTTGTGATGGATAGGCGTGAATGAGGACTGTCTAATTACCGTTTTAAAGCATTGTGATCATGCATTTCAGTGCAAGTGTGTGTCTGGGTAAATAACTGTGTAAACCTGGAGGAGTACTTGTCCTGATCCAATAATTATACTATAAAAATAAACTGTACAATCAGAGGGAGGATAATTAAATTAATCTGAGTCATTATATTCAATTGATTTTAGCAGCTACAGTATCTGATTACTTACCCAATCAAGTACAGTACCTTTCTGGTTTACAACTGAGGCAAAACTGTCTATAAAATTACCTTTATCTTTCCAATGAATACATTCTCTTGAGTTTAAAGCCATGTAACGGAATCTATCCACTAGCTCAAATGTAATGTTCCATTAAAATGTACATAAATCAATACAGTTGCAAAGTTGTAGATATTTTCTGAAATGAACAGATGGCCACAGCCCGGCCAGCCTGCAAGCCTTGTAATACCACTTTGTATTGCCCCTAACCAATACAACAAAAAAATAATCTATCTATGGATGAGAGCTAATGTTCCTGCTTGTTAACCCTAAGCCGTAAAAATATTTCTTTCCAGCTAATTACACAAATACATTAAAATATACAATAAATTGGAATCACTTCATAGAAAAGTATTTTAAAATGAGTGCTGATTGCACAAGGAAGTGAAGTCTGAGAGAATATGTAGCCTACAGTAATATGCTATAAAACTTCAAATCTGTTAATTACACCAACATTGTTCTACTGAAACTATAGCCTAGTGTGTTCATGTAGCCTACAAGACATAGTTACAGCCAGATCACCATCTATGCCCAATGCTCTGGAGACACTACTGCTGGATATTATACAGATGTGAGTAGCAACCTAAATGGATTATGTTTGATGCCTACTCAAAGTGTCTTCTGGACCCGTACGTAAACCGTTAAATGCAAATTGAGGGTAGCTTATAGGTTTATCATGTGTTCCATCTTCCTTTTACCGTTTGTCCACACTGCGACCGTGTGCATGTGTTCAGTTTTCTGTCGGGTTGCCTACTGCGTGTATTAAACACTGTGCAAGGATTGTTCATGGATCACCTGGTTTTTCCTGTTTCTTGTCTGGCCTGCACTCTGCCTCTGAAACATTGCAGTTGCCTGCAAACCATAGCATACCGTTGCATATGCCATTGATACTGTTTGGCTGACTGTGCCTGTTTTCTTGTGGATAGTCTTGCTCAAAACTAACCAGTCACGCAGGAATACTATAAAATAGCAGTGTTGTCTTCTCTCAGGTGTAAGCAGCAGTTGAATTGTGGTGTTCTTGCCTTGCTGTTATAAACAGATCACGTAAGTAGCCTATTGGCTTCTGTGTGTGGACCAGACACACCATTTTATACATACACAGTATAGCACCTTTAATGAGTCAAAGTCAATTTGCTATACTGTAGATGCTGACAAGGCTAATGTAGATTTTTCTTTAATATCCGTTGAACGTATACTATTCACGGTTAGTTATTCAAAACTGCATCAATACCTGGCTGGTTCTGTTGCAACATAGTTAAGCTTTAAATTAAACGGTTTAAATGAACACAGTTTACCTTCTGGCCCAAGAACAGGCTCTTAGAAGAAAGCACAGTGAAGCTGTCAGCTGTTCCCTCTGTAGTGCTGTCTGCCGATGCAGCCTTGCTCACCTCTCCTTGTTTCTGTGGGAAGCAATAAATTAGTCTTAGAGGCATACTGAATGTTAGCACATTCACTTAGCCTTAAAGGGATACTGAATGTTAGCACATTCACTTAGCCTTAAAGGGATACTGAACGTTAGCACATTCACTTAGCCTTAAAGGGATACTGAACGTTAGCACATTCACTTAGCCTTAAAGGGATACTGAATGTTGGCACATTCACTTATCCTTAAAGGGAAATTGAATGTTAGAACATTCACTTAGCCTTAAAGGGATACTGAATGTTAGCACATTCACAATGGTTTCTTTATTTATTTTGGATGGTTTATTTTTTGGTTTTCAGCTCTACCAGGCTCCAATATGACCAGAATATTTAGTATATTCTCTATAAGAATTCAAGGTGTCAAGTGGCAAGGTGACAATTTGCATACAGTACAGACTGCTCACACTGCACAGATAGTACACAATGCCCGTGCATCAGTTTGTGTGTGCAGGGCCTTTGTACCAGCCAGCAGGGAGTTTGTACAGTACACAACAAGTCAAAATGTGTCATGGGGCTACAAAGAGTAGGCGTCAAATAAAAATGGATGACTAGCATAAATACGACCTCTGCCCTAGTCAGATAATGCTAATTACCTTGGTCTTTCCTCCGCCTTTTTTCCCACCGAGTTTCTTGGTGACTGGCTTCTTGGCCGTCTTGGGTTTATTCTCGGGGGTTGGCGTGGCAGGAGTTTCCAGCTTGCCCTTTGCTCCTCTCTTCTTAGCCAGTAGCTCTGGGTGGATGTTGGGCAACACGCCTCCTGCTGCTATGGTCACACCCTTCAGCAGCTAGGACAGGCATATAGATGGAGGCATTTGGTCCAACTTCTTACATCAGGCATAATAATGTATAATCATATCTAGGTTTTAACAAAGGTAGGCTTGTAGAGCTATACATTCAGGGGAATGTGTTACAAAATGCCATAGTTTGTTTGTGATTGGAGGGTTGGGATGATGAGTGTAACATGAGTGGTGATATTACTTTTTTTTTATATATTGTATTGTTTTTACTAATTTTGTATTGTTTTTAATGACGTTGTAGTGTGAAGCACTTTGTGTTACATTAATTTGTATGAAAAGTGCTATATAAATAAAGATTGATTGATAGACATCAATCAGCTCATAGAGAGTGAAATGCTCTGTGAGAATATCTGCTCTCATTGATAGCCCCTGCCTCTGTATTAAGTACATTTAGATTTCCACCAGGCCCAAAGGTTCTGACCAAGTAGGGCCTCTTTTACCTGATTGGTCCAGCAAATACTCAGTACCTTGCCTGTCAATCACATGCATGCACACACACAGCTACAACAGGTTTTTCTATGGGCTTTGCAGTGGCCAGTCCACACAAATGACAGCCCAATAAGAGCAGTATTTCGTGGGATAGAGCCCCAGACAAATGGTTGTGGATTCGAGCCTCTGAGTTGGCCTACCTGTAAGCATCCTTGAGCAAGATACCCAACCCATAGCTCCTTGTAATACGTATTGTAACAAATAGAATGTAGATGTAATCCGCACAGTACATCACTTTGGGAAAAAGGCTTTTGCTAAATGCTAAACTACCTAGTTGTAATTTGGGCAACAACTGACCTGGTTCAGTTCTTCATCGTTTGCGATGGCCAGTAGGATGTGTCGTGGCGTTACACGACCTTTCTTGTTGTCCCGGGCTGCATTTCCTGCCAACTCCAGGATTTCAGCTAGTGACAAAGAAGAAATTCTCCTCATGTCTCAAAATGTTGTGCATGCATTGAATCATAAAATCATATTGAAATAAGTAGGCTGCGAATTGTAAAATCAAGTCACCACACTGGCTTAGCTATTGTTAATCATTGACTTATAGCTGAAGAGCTAGGTCTAAGAGAGTCAATATATCATACCAATAACAGTTACTTATAAATAACATAAAAATACAACAATTGGAAAACCCACGTTTCAAGCATGAAATTTACAATTCACTCGTCAATAATTGCTGCTTTACCACCCCCCTATTGGAACATTTACATATTATTCTAAATATTTCTATATTTAAAGTGTAAAGTTGTGTTTACTGTTCTGATTCTCTGATGACTGTAATGAATCCCATTCTCACCAGTGAGATACTCCAGAACTGCAGCCATGTAGACCGGTGCGCCAACACCAATGCGATACTTGGGCAGGCCTCTCTTGATGTAGCGCAACATGCGCCCAACTGGGAAGATGACCCCGGCCTTGGTCGACCTGGAGGTCTTGGTCATCTTCTTCTTTCCTCCTCGGCTGGACATGGTGCTGGTGGTACCACTACCAGTTTGAGGCTCTGCCGAGATTCAAGGCAACGGTATACAAAATTACTGGAATTATTGGGGGCCTTTAAGCTTTCACATACTGGACAATGTTTGGATATTTCAGTTCTTGTTGCCACAGGTTGTGGATGACAAACAACCAGATATTCTTTCATAATTTTTTTGTTTTAAAAAGCCTAGAACAAACAGCCATTCAGATTTGTAAGTCAGAGTTACATATGCATTTTACCACAGAAAGAAAGATGCTAACGGTACTAAAGTAATTTCATAAGGATATCCTAAATGTGTGGGAATAGGGAAGGAAGGGGGTATGAGCCAACACAGCAGATACATTAGTGCTAAAATGTGATTTTATTCCTTGGATTGAGGAGGTATATTGAGTGATCAAGGGAAGATTCATTTAGTGTGACCCTATTCATTAATTTACCCTGGATAAGATCAATCATTTCACAGCACAAAATCATTAATTAAAACCCACTGACCTGTAATTATTTTATGTAAAGACTATATTTAGTTACAGTGGGGTGCAAACATCTGAGGCTACTAACCAAGTTTATTTACAAACTGACATATTTTAAACTCATTTGTTTTCACATTAATTCCCTCACAACTAACGTAAATGTTTTTGAGAGAGAGAGAGAGAGAGAGAGAGAGAGAGAGAGAGAGAGAGAGAGAGAGAGAGAGAGAGAGAGAGAGAGAGAGAGAATAGGAATAACAAAAAGGAAATATATGGAAATATGCTTAGTGGCGTTACAATTCGCCAGGGATGTCGCGTCGTGCTATGATTAGGCTACTATAGATTCATTATGTTATGTTCATTCAATTATATTTCATCTCCCCCAAACCTTAGGCTAGATATATTTTGTAACCATCTAAAAACAGGCCACCCATCCGAATCTATACAGATTCTATTGAATAACGCAGCCTATCAGGTCGCGGGGTTACAATGACAGCTCCGTTTATTTAGCAGCGCACCATTGACAGAGAAACGATTTCCGCGTGCCAGAATTCTAGTAGATCACGTCACGTGCATATTCCCATATCGGCAGATTTATTCCCATTCGAGATAGTAACTGTAACACGCGTCGTACCAATAAGGTTGTTTCCCTTGGGCATTAGCTTGTTCGCCTAGCCACGTTTTCCTCGGGATTTCTGAACAAACCAAAACGTCAGTCGCGGATCTGCCCACTCCTTCCTCTCCACACTCTAGTCTCGGCCTCCGCGCAAGGAAAAGACGAAATGGCAACATTCACGAACAATTCGAAAAATATGCAACATATTCGACCATTCCGGTAGAACGGCGAGTGACCCTGTCTGCTTTTACTTAAATCCATTAAATGACTTACAGAATATGAGACAGCGATTCGTCTCTGATCCAGTGGTAGCCCTCGGTAACAAGACAGGGTAGTGTCCTCCCAGAATCCACAGCGAACTAAATATTGAACTGAGTGAACGCCGCTGTTGCCATGTGTTTGCTATCCAGTTCAGTCACAATGATAAGCCTCACCTACACTATTCGACACCAATCAGTGAACCCTGCATTATTTGGCTACTTTAAAAACACGTGACATATTGATTTAAACTCAAGCAGATATTGCATAGACCTAATTTGTTAGTTACACGTCTAACCTATTGATATATTCAACTAAAACTTTTATTTTAAAGATAGTCTTTCATTAAGTTAATATTGTAGTACCCTGTGATAAGGGCACAAAATGACGTTCACTTAGCGTTAGAGACATAATAAACGGCTTGTAATTGGGCACGGTACGGGCACCATGCAGATTATATCTGCAAATAGGCTATCCTGTAGTCTAGGCATATGTTGCTGCTATCCATATAATGCGCTGTCAGCATCCCGTCATTCACGGGTACTGAGATGGCAGTAGGCATGTTATAACTTATTTCAACACTGGAGGTCAGAGCTGAATTGTGCATTACACAATGTGTCTGTTTCTGTGATTCTGAAAACCCACTTAAAAAACGTGTTAGCGTTATGAATCTATGTAAATAATCATTGATATTTGATAGGCCTACCAGACTAATGCTAATTAATTTAATGCTAATTAATTTAATTTGATTTTGTGTTATTGCAATATATTCATGCACGTTGATCAAATTTGTAAGTACAAGCATATTTGCAATATAAAGCATTTCCCACCAAGGAGGTGGATCTCTAAGGCATTATTATGGTATTACCGTGTCCATATTAAAAGATGGCTATTTCTGGTTATTTTCTTGTACGCTAAAATAAGATAATTTTGTTAATAATTATCTACTGCTATGGGGCCCTATTCTCAGCATTGCCAGTGCCTCCAAGAAAACATTCAAAGCAGTGCATGTGAGGAAGCATGTGAGGAAGTGATAGAACCACATTGGCTGATGCTTCTTCTCACACTGTCTGAAACTGCATTGTGTTTTTACCATATCTTTTTACAGACCAGGATAAGGTTTCTTCTCTCGGGAGACAAATGGCAATATGCATTTTGAAAATGGCGCAATATGTGGAGATGCGTCTTTTGAACCTTTTGAATGATTGTAGTTTCTTTGGCATCTATTAGGTGGCCACTAGGTGGAGACTTTTAGACAGCAAAATAGATGGAAGGGTGTAAAGACGTCGAAATAGAAGACCAGCAGCAGCCACTACTTCCCAGTTGCATGCAGGTGATGTGTCTTTGGTTTCGAAAGCGAACTGCGTTGGGGAGTGGGTAGCCTAGCTGTTATAAAACTAAAGGTCGCTATACGATTATAATATTTAACCTTGGTAGGCCTACACACACCTTTGAATGCCCATGACATTAAACCAGACATTATCCTATAGGCTAGTATATTAGGCAGCATTAATATACTATAGGGCAGCCTAGCCTATTTCACAAATAAGATGTTAATTCCAGTATTAATTGGTTTCAGATGATTGACACCCGCATTTAACTTGTTATCGAACAAGGACCAAATTGATTCATCTTCCTAATATGACACGATAAACAGGGAACGACGCGCTTTCCGTCTCTAGTCAGCTGACGAAAGATGCACCAATCATGATACGTAGGCTATCACATTGTAAATATATACACAGTTTGGCTCAAAGTAGAAATTGTATTCAGTGCTGTTTATTTTCCACAGATGAAGATGAACACTGGCACAGGAAGTAAGTATAACAATGCTATCTATGATATGGATTATTTCCAAGTAAACTCGATGAGACTATCAGGATGCAGGCTCATGCAGCGTTAAAATATTCATTCAGTTTAGCCGATCACTATGACAGTTAGAAAGTTTGAAATATTAATGATGGTTTGGTTGATATAAATTACAACGCGTTTATTTGTAGTTTGTAAGTAACATCCTATATTATTCATATTCTAACTAAACATGCTATTTAAACCTTTAGAAGGTAGGACAGGTGTTTTCCACATAGGCTAATGGAAGAGTATTATCTATCAAAATCACCTTTACACAAAGCAATTCACTCCATTATGATGTATCACGAAAATGTTTTTAAGTAGCAAAATACACGTAGGCTAAATAAACACTTAATCTTGTTCATTCATTCATTATTCCATTCAATCATTCATTTTAGGCATTATCTTCAATTTTAAAAAGAACAGGTTAAAACAAAAACAACAAAAGTTATTTATCTTTAGGTTTTCATTAAACGTAATTGATTAGCCTACTAAATATTTTCTCGAAAGGCATCTAAAAATAAAATGCAAACAGTTATATTGACTGCACGTTGTCTGTTTTTGCAGACATGAAGGAGGAACGTATCGACAGCAAAGGAAGACCGGTAGGATCACAACATATAATGTATTCTATAATACAATTGGAGCTATAAGTATACAATCACATTAATTATGCATTTGCAATTTTAGCATTTATTTTACATTTCAGGCTGTTTGCTTTGATAGATTAGTAATCCTTTCTATTGCACTTAATATATGAAGTAGCCTACTATTTTTGCTTAGACGTTGTTTTTGTTAATCAAGTTGTGCAGTAGTTTGGATCAGTTACATTTACTACAGTAAATATTACTGCTCTTTTATTTTCAGTATAGATAGTTAACAATGTAAATGTTGAGACTATAATGTGAAATCATCTTACATTAGAAAATAATGTTACTGTAACTGACTTCTTTGGGGGAATTTCGTAATTGGCAACCACAATGTTGAATAACAATACTGACATGTTCAGGTACATTGCTGATATACACATTGTACGTAAACAATATGTAAAGTATTTTCATAAATAAGTACACTTTAACTAAGTTCACTGGTTTTAAAACTTCTTGAGCAAATGGTAAAAATACTAATAATAGCATTAGCCCTACTGAAAAATGTACACATTTTAAAACTATAACAAAAACAAAACATTGCTCATCTTGTGACATCCTCAGTGGAACTTAACTCCCATTTTAACGACCACAGCATTAACTGTTGTTTTTCAGTCTGAACCAAACTTAGTGAGGGCAATTATGTCAAGACAAGCCTAACCTGACAAGCTACATTTCTTTCTATTAACAGTGGAGAGCGATGTGAACAGTGATTCAGGGATTTTAATGAACATTAAAGTGGTAAAAGTTCTTGAATAAGCAAGGTGGCTATGAGCTGATAAAGATGTGATAAAGAAGTGTTACAATGAAAAAAACTGAAGTTGACACAGAATTGGGAAACACCGCTTTTACAAGTGCTACCTGAGGTCAAATGCATTGTATAGTGAAGATGACCTTGAAGATCAGCCCTAAAATGTTCTCCCTCTGAAGTAATTGAGGAATCCTGTATCCTGTAGCTCTCAGCTCAAATGTTTTTGAAGACATTATAGTCTGTAAACCCTGCTCACAATAGTGTATTCACAGCCACCCTGCTGGCGGAGCATTTAGGGAGGGCAAGTGCGATGACTATTGAAGTCTAGCGCGTTTCAAAATGATGGTCGAGCTAGATGAGGCAAATCAGCCCATCAAAACAGTTGTGGTAACGCTGTCCAATAGTTTCAAAATTAACCAGAGGACTGTTCCCTACACTTTCCAATGGAGCGTACGTGGCCAGACTATATTCACAAAGTGAATATGGTCTGGTCACACCAAGCCAGCAAAATGTACCCCATCAATGGATTACTGTTGAAAACCTGTGTTCGCTGGAGGCTTGTGTTCTGAATGATTTGTTACTTTCAGGGGCCATACCACTCTTGAAAGCCCTGAACAGGGCGAGAGGGAAGATGGCACCCTGGGGTTTAGCTGCATTGTATTTTAGTTCTCACCGGTAATCCTAACCGTGTCTCTTCCCTGCAGGACGGCTCTGGTGAGCTGTGGGACTCAGTGAAGAAAGCAGCTGTTGTGATCGGCTCCGGCCTGCTTTTCTTGGCCGCGTTCGGGAACTCGTTGACATGGTAGCCCCCCCCCTTTTCCCACCCTCCCAATTTACACTTCTCCTGTAGCCTACTGACCCTGAGAGATGCTAATGCTGTGAGCGCTACAACAGTAGTGCGGACCAGCCATGCTAGCCTGAAAGCACACTTGATCACTACAGCAGGTTAACCCATGGCAGTTTACATCAGTACACAAATAAATAGAGTCAATGTGGCAGGCATCCAGTGCTGCCCAACCTTAACTGTTGACTTGTAAATCCACTGTAGCCTTGTCAAGTCAGGTTATACAACCTTTCATCACAGTTGCACTTTCAAAGGCTTTTAATGCCTGCGTTTCATACAGGAAGCCACAACAGCAACATGATGGTTCACATGTTATAGAAGCCAGCTTGTAAATATTACTGTACATTATTGCATACATTTACATTAACAAATGAATTTAATGAAATTGTAGTACTGAGTGATTCATCTATTTAAATGTTTAAATTATTTTTATATTCCAACCCTTGCTGTTATGCTGTTATATGCCCTCAAGATGAATATTAATATTGTAATTTTGCTCACATACTTTGTGATGTCTCGAAGGATAAATGTTTTATTTTTTTTTGTAATGTTGGATTTGATTGGTGATTCAGGCATCTGCAGAGATTCTGGGGCGCTTCAGGAGATTTCTGGCAAAACCTATGGACCAGGCTGTACGTGCATTACGAAGGCCATGATGCTGCCTTGTTCTACTTGGGTGAGGAACTGTTTATCTCTTAACCCTCAAGCTGAGCTTGACTTGTCACTCAGTGGAGTTTTAACAAGCAAGGCAGTAACGGCAATAATATTGGACCACATTAGGTGTTTTAGTGAAGTGGTTGTTTATTGTACAAGTATGTCACAATGGTCATACTCTACTGACTCAGCCAATGGTGTACTGCATATTGACATGTTGCTTTGCAGACTGGATGGGGATTTGAGTGTACAGCGCATATTTGAAATGGCTTGGCTAAAAGGGGAAATCTATGATTTCCTTTGGCTGTCAGAGAGACGACGACGCTCTGTTGGTTTAGCAGTGAGAAACCACTACCACACCCGCAAACACAACACAACTCCCTAACCTGTGGTGTCCCAGAGCACGAGCATTAGCCCCGACCTCCTTGAAATGACCCTGCATGCACCTTCTTCTGTGTTATCAAAGCAAGTCAGATCGCAGTAGAACATTTCATGTTTTGAGGGACGTTATATACACAGTGGGACAAAATGTTGGCTTGTCCCTTTGGAAACGTTCATTTACAGAATAGGTGTGTGAGGTATTGCTTTTTAACATTTCGGTCAATTTTGCAGTGTCATTGTAGCCACAATCAGGCTGTTGTGTGTGTGTGTGCAATATTGTATAGTGTCCATTCTGAGCCTTGTACTGTGCATTGCTCCTCACATGCAGAACTCTTTGGACGTAATGAGACCAGAATGTGTTTGTCTACCTCTTCATATCCAGTGGTACATCATTATTAGGGGTGCACAATATATCGACTCAGTATCCAATATCACCTTGCGCAATATCATATCGAAAAAACTTTGCAGGAAGTGCAATATTCAGTTTATTTTGTGGAGAGAGTTGGCTGTTTAGCTTCGTTGTGTTTGATTTAAACATAAAAGTAAGATTTGTGGCTGAGGAAGCTAATTACATACTAGAGATCGAAGAGGAAACATTAGTGGCCAAAAATAAATGCCTCCTCTGTAGCTTGGAATTACTGTTGTAACAGTCCAATATGACTCAGTTGTTTTGATATGTTATGAATATATTTTGATGCATTTTCCCATAACCTTTGTGTTTTTACTTATGTTTAAAAATATATAAATTAATATCGATATTGCAATTTTCATGGTCAATTTTTGCAATATCAAATTTGATCAATATCATGCACCCCTTGTATACATACACAGCCTTCACACTGTACCGAACTACAATGCCTAGTTATCAAGTCATTTCTGGTCCGTTATCTGTCTCTGTTTTATCTGTACTTATTGCTGTTCCTTTGCACTCTCTTCTTATGTCAACAGGGACAATGCTGTGTCCTACAGTAGCCTTCTGGGGAACCAATGCTCTGCTGCTAATTGTAGACATCACTGGAAAGCCATCCTTCATCACTCGCTACCGCATCCAGGTGGACAAGAACAACCCGGTAAGCCGCGGGCCCAGATCCGTCACCAGTAGGGGTAGAGCAGTGGCTCTTACAGTGTAGGGCGTGCCACAACATGCTTCAGGGGTGCTGAGATCATCGTAAAGGCAGGGTCCGTCATTCTCCAGAACGCTTGCCAACTTCGAGCTCAAACCAAAACAAGTCCCTCAGAAGCTCCGTGCCCCACACACTCTGCAACGCATTGCAAAGCCTATCTCGCTGTTGTTGTTGTGTGCAGGTATGCACAACTTTGTTTGTATTCCTATTTCTGGAGCCAGGGCTTCAGCACAAAACGATAAACTAACAGAATTTTAGGATACATTTAGTGAATTTGACTACTGTGCCTTTTTAAGAATTTGGATGTTTATTTAGAATGTGTACTTTCGATGTGAATCTCCCTGCAACAGCTTGTTTTATTCCTATCTTTCACTTTTTATGTACAATATAATTTGTATACAAGGCTTTTGAAAGCAGGCTCTAAAGTTGACCAATACTTCCCATTCTGTTAGATGATGCTTGGCAACAGTTGGACATATTTTTAATGCTATATTAATCTTGTTTTGTAACTTCTGCAGTACGTGGATTAATGAATGATGAGCAGGTAAATCCAATTGTATATTAGTTTCACCTGACATCAAAACATGCTGTTCCCTTCGCTTCCATCTATCCAAAGTCCACTAACTGTTGTTTGATTAGTGGATGTTTTCTGACGCTAGCAAGATAATGGAAGCCCTCTGAGATAACTGGAGGTTTAATGTACTGAATGTACCTATCAAACCATATCATGTATGCTTAGCCTATGCTTAGACAGCCTTACTGTCTACCTGTATAGTGGCACAGTGCTGGGTGACAGGTTATCAGAAAGCGATACAATCATGTTAAGTGGCCGGTAGCTTAGAAAAGTGCTATAAACGCAGTCCATTTACCATCAAACCTCACTTAATAGTTGATGTTCCCCTATCTATATTAATTTACAATATAGGTCCAAAGTTAAAATGGGTACAGCGGAACTCCTCTGCTCCGCTGTTTAACTGAGTCTATCTGATGCTGTGCGTGACAAGATGTAACCCCTAGATAACCATTTTGCCTCTAGCATCCTATAGCAATAACGCCATGACCCAAGTTATGCAAGAAACAATCTTATCAGTCATAACAACTGTGAGTCTAGGCAAATGTCAAGTGATGGATAAACATGTCGGACAACATGCTTTGATGTATACACTGTGTGCACAATACACACGATGTGTATTTGTTATAATCAGATGGAATATACCCTAAACCCATTCTCTCTCTCTCTCTGCCTGCAGGTGGACCCAGTGAAGCTTTGCCATGCTGCGATGGTCGTGTTCTTCAACCATTTTTTCATCTCAGGAGCCATGGTGGTGGGGGTGTACCACTTCATGAGATGGAGGGGGGACCCTTGTGGTCCTGAGCTTCCAACCTTCCACTGGGGCCTGATGGACCTAGCCCTCTGCAGCCTCGTGGAGGAGGTTATGTTCTACTACTCACACAGGTTGGACATGGCCTGTGGGTGTTGGTCTGGGCTAGTTGGAACTAGTGTTAGGTTGGGTTCTAGAGCTTATCAACTCAGATGGGTTGTTTGGTTTGGATTTGGGGGGGCTGGGTTTTGGAGTGGAGCTAGATCTGGCTCTGAATATGGTTTGGGATCGTCTCTGGCTCCGTTTTGTTCTTTGTCTGGGTTTATGAATGGTTCTTGTTAAGATATGGGGGTTAAAGGCAAAGGTTGCAGGCGCAATGCTGAAGGAGGAGTGGACTAAGGGGTGTGTGTGGTGGCTGTAGGTTGGAGTGGGGGTGGCTATTGAAAGGGGGGATAAAGGTTAGGTTAGCGCTGATGCTTTCCTGACTGTAAAGGAACAGGACAGAGTGGCCAAGTGTAACAAAGGTTGTAAATAACATGCGTCATTCTATATTCTCAGACTGTTCCACCATCCTGCACTTTACAAACACTTTCACAAACAGCATCATGAGTGGACTGCTCCCATCGGACTGGTATCCATCTATGCTCACCCACTAGAGCATGTGGTAATTTAAATCTATAGTTGTTTTGAGAAGAATACAAAATACACAATGAAAGAAAATGCATACTGTATGTAGCTATCATAACCATATTGAAAACTATGTAAAGCCATACCATCTGTCACTTTAAAGCCATTTTTTTACAGCAGTCTGCAAAACATGTGAATGAAAGGGACATTCTGGCTTCAAATGTTTCTGTGAAGAAGCTATAATCCTTCCCATCCCTCCCAGTTCTCCAACATGCTGCCGGCGGTGATGGGGCCAATGATCCTGGGCTCTCACCTGGCAACCACCAGCCTGTGGTATTGCCTGGCACTGGTCAGCACCTCCATCTCCCACTGTGGCTACCACCTGCCCTTCCTCCCCTCGCCAGAGTTCCACGACTACCACCACCTAAAGTGAGTCCACTCTTCTTCAGTCTATAACAGCGTTTCATAACACTGGTCCTGGAGGACCCCTGCCCTGCACGTCCTTGCTCCAACACACCGGGTTTCTAATCATTCGGTGCCTGATGACAACTCGCTCGTTTGAATCAGGTGCTGGTTGAACACGCAGGGCAGAAAATGTATTTTGTTGTTTTACCATGTCTTTAGCTATTTGGCTGTTATGCCTGTTCTACTCAGCATTTAGCACCAAGGGATTTCATGTGTTTCTGGTAAAGCCCCCTTGTGTTCCTCTTTACAGAGCCAGGCCATCAGATTCTATTTTTTAAATCATGCACAGAGAACGGGCAGCTAGTCGACCGTGATGATATATTTGGTGAAATAGACAATGTGTATTGGCTTACAATCGCTTAACTATACCACACTATTTTTAATGGTTTAAAGACTGGCATGTATTAAGTCAGTACTTGTATTGTAAGTCAGTACTGATATTGAAGACAAATCTATCATTTCTAACTGTTGCAGGTTTAACCAGTGTTTTGGAGTCCTGGGTGTGTTGGACAGACTCCACAGTACCGATGCCAAGTTCAGACAGACAAAGCATTATGAGCGCCACATATTGCTAACCAGCCTCACCCCACTGAGTGAGAGCATTCCAGATGAACCCAATAAGTCCCAGTGATGACCTCTAAGCTACCGGCCCTTGGCCCAAAAATTAGTCTGTGAAGTGTGTGCCTTTTATGAAAACCCTCTACCTTCCAACCAGTTTAAAATGGTATTTAAAATTTGAAATGCTTTGTGGATGCACACATGCTACCGTTAAGCATTCCCTTACAGATATTTGCGTATTTAACCATTTACAACTGTTGTTGGTATGCACTTAATTGTAAATTGCATCCATTAGAAATACCCTGTTGTCCCCTATTATGTAGACTAAGTCTCTAATTGCTGTATGGTTACTTAAAAGTAGCCATTTTCTGTGTCTTGGAGAACTATGTCACTGTTTCTCATGTGTCTAGACTGGTGTTATGGACAATACATCATTGCTGGCAGGATACCATCTAGTATCCTAACCAATCTGATATTATAACAAAACATCACGACACCAGTCATGTTGGGAGTGACTCCAGATATGACACGGTCGGTGTTAACTCTGCTATGCAAGCTTGTTATCCAAACAAGTTTTTTTGTTTCGTCTCCAGTTTACCAGTATAGACATTGTGGTGGGAGATGACTTTACCATGCAGACCTCGTCTCTCAGATGTTGGGAGACTGTTTCTAAACAGGGACTAAAGTTAAATCGAATGTTATGCATTTGAATGAAAAGCTAATATGTAGGTAGGTAGGTATGTACTATGTATGCACTTGATACATCCTTGGACCATTAAAGGGTGGTTCAGCAAAGGTGATCCTCAGGAGTAATTAACAAGCATTTCTGGTGATTGACTGACATCATTAAAGAAATGTGTGCTCTTACTTGCATACTGTAGAATTTTGTTTCTGTCAAATGTTTCATTATAATGCTGGACTGTACTTCTGCAGTAGAAAAGCTGCTCAAATATGACAAACTGTCTTTTATGGTCCTATACATTTTATTAATTTTAAACAGTCTGTTAAATGTTAATAAATCTACTTTTATTATTATTTTTACCAGTAGTATAAAGGGATTGTTAAAGTATTTAAACCCATTATGTAGCATAATTGGTTAGCATGTCTGATTTTAATATTTTCATATAGGTGTAATGTGTAAAGTAAAAATAAACCTCAAAAGAAAATTAAAAGTACAAAGTTACCATTTCAAATTGGCAGTTTCCTACAAATGTTATCTTTTTAATTAAATATGCTTACAAATGAAATAAACAGGAAATGTGTAAAAATATTTTGCCAAAGTAATTCTGCACCCTATGCACTGATTTCACTTAGACTATAAATAATCACTGACAAATGTTTAAAGTTTTTTTGTCCATTTTGTTTTTTTTTATTTATTAAAGGAAAAGCATAATTACTACAAATTACAAATAACACTAATAGCGAATCACATCAGCCTACAAAGCAGATATTATGAATATTAAATGTTATAATACAAGATCTCATTCAAGTATTTTACATTTTCCATTTTATATTTTTTATCAATTTTTTCCAAATTTTTCCTCATGACAAGCATAGAATATCGTAATGATAATTAACTATTAACAAAAAAATTTTTATGGTTCATATAGAGCTAGTTATTTATATGGCTTTATGGAATTGTGTCCTCGTTTCCTCCAGACATGACCAGCCATATTCCACTGAGGGACATCACAAACCTAAGACAACTCTTCCTCTCAATCTCACTGTCTTCTCTCTGACTCCTATCCCATCACCCACCTCTCTAGTGTCCCGTCAGCCGGCAATGTCCGCGAGAAACTGTCAAGTGACGGGCATGGCGCCCCCGGCGTTTGTTTGCAGCGCTAGCCACAGCTCAGCAAAGAGCCAGTCACGTTGCTGAACATCAAGGCCCCCTGGATGCCCTCTTTTCTCACCCTAGTTCCAGAGAGCAGTGATGGCAAGGAGCAGAGGTTACGGGGGAAGGGGCACGTGGCTGTCAGAATAAGAGCGCCAACTGTACACCAGCATTGCCATTACAATGACGCTCTTGGTGACTTGATTTTGCCCCCTCCCCTTGTATTGACAGTTTGTTTTTTTACTTTAATCCTCACGTAAACAATTTTATAAGTGAATGATGTGTCAATTATAAAACTCTGGAATCATCCCAAAGCTCCCTGTAGTTAAGCCAACAAGACAGGGGAAAAATAATAAAAAGCTTAAAACAATTATGTTCCGGTTTTCCCCCCTCTAATGACAATGGTAGCTTCAAATAAACAAATAAAATAAAAGTTAAGCAAACAAAGATGGACATAACAATTAGACACCCTAACATCCGAGAACAACCAACCAAATCATCCTAATCCAGGACTTTTCAAATTGAGAGTAAAACTGGTAATGAGGCCAATTAAGTAAATTAAGAATTTTAAAAAGCGCTGTTCACTGAATAGTTGCAATATTTAAATTATGCTCAGTTAACACATGTAAATGTTTCAGAACATTAAAATGCTGGCAGTACAACATTATTAACCAACGTTTTCCTGTAAACAAATCATTCTCCATGAATTTTTTTCACTTGAAAATCTATCAATTAGGTAGGGCTGACTATAGCCACTTGCCAGATATTTAAAACCTTTACATTTCTCTGTTCAGGTATAAGAACTTTTTTTTTTTGTTGCCATTTCATCAGATGCCTACATCTGATTTGACCATTTCCCTTTTGCATAAAGCAGACTAATGCAGACAAACCCCAACTCTAAAACATAGCTAGAAACAATCTGATTGAAAATTAAAAAGCAATTAAAAGATAATCATAAAAGACCATAGAAATTAAAATGAGTATGCACGCGTGTAAGGCGAATATATCATCTGTTCTATAAACAATAACGCGTAGCAGGGAGTAATCATTTCTCTTCATCTGTCAAATTCACATTTACATTAGCGGAGGAAAAACAAATGTCTATTTGATATCATCAGTACTTGACTTGGACAAAGTGTCGATTATCCGCAGTTTATTTTACTCTGAATCAATGGCAGTCTGCTCAGACAGTGTGTAGAGACCAGACGTTGTCCCCCGCCGCCATATTTCCTTGACTGGAACGGCCTCTCCACACTGAGGCAGGCATGCAATTGTTTCCTATTGAGCTTCATCGTGTTATCCGTTGGTGTAGAAACCTGGAGCGGTGGCAAGCGTGACTGGGGGGGTCAGGCTGGGGGGCCTGGCCCTCTCAACGGGCATCTCTCCCCTACAGCACCCACAGAGCACCAGCCTTCCTCTGATAACCTTTGTTTCTTCAAGTAATCCGTATCGGCGATTCCAGTCATTTAGTCACTGTGTTGGTCAATGGATGGATGTCGAACAGATAGAAGGCTGGATACAAGGAGTCCACTTAACTTTTTTTTTTGGGGGGGGGTTTAAAGAGTCTGAAGGGGCAGGCGATGTGTACACCCCCTCCTCTTCTGGGTTCAAGCACACAATAAGCCAAGGCTTGCATTGCTCATGGATGAAAGGATTTGTAACAGGCCATGACACTTGGAAGACTGTTCAGAGAAGTGACAGCAGAGGGGATGGTGGGGAAGAAAAGATTGGGCAGATGTTTGGTGCCACCTAGTGGCTTCTGCTAGGAGGGTCAACCAATATTGCATGAGTTGTGTTTCCAATGCTTGTGCAATTGACATTAAGGTTGTGGGCACAAGTTATAAGCAGTAAAACCATTACAATAAGGCAACGTTCAATGATCATGTCCATTGTGAAGGATTATTTTCCCCCTTAATTTTAGTATTTGGTTGTTTTGTTTTTTTTCACGCCCGCCTTTGTCCAGCTCAAAAAAGTAAATCAGAAATGTATCTCACAATTTGTCCTTGTTTCCAATCCCACCACTCAACGTAAATGAATTAGCATCCATAAATTTGACACGCGAGTAAAGAATCATGTTATGTTTTCAGCCAGCAGGATAGTTCCAATCTAGATAGATGGGTTCATTGATCGAAAGGGGGGTCTGCAGATTTGACCACGCTGTCCTAAGAATTTCCCCACAAGCAGTCTGCCATCATTTATAAAAAAGACAAAAACGTAGGGATGCACAGGCACATGGTCCAGTCGTTCAGCTTTAACCTCATGAAGACAAATTATTTCTTTCTCACACAATTTCTTTTTTTCGTAAATATAATGGCAGAGCTGTACATTTTTTTTTCTCTTTGTCGTTTTAACCTCAAATCATAATTTTCCCAGGAAGATGGGAGGGACAAAAAACAAATGCAGTTTGCACCCCTTTCCCCTCTTGTGGTGCACAGAGAACCGGTGAACAGCGGAGTTGATCTGTGTGGCGTGGCCCGGTCAGTTACTTGGGTGCCTTGGTGTTTGGTGCAGGGCCAGCAGCCTTCTGGCTGCTGGTCTTGGCTCCCTCCCTGCTGACAGGACCCTGGGCTCCAGAGCCACCAGGGGCTCCAGAGCCACCAGGGGCTCCAGAGCCACCAGGGGCTCCAGAGCCACCAGGGGCTCCAGGTGCGGGGCTGGGGCCATAGCTGGCTTGGCTATGAGGCCGGCTGGAGGGCTGGGAGGGGTGTCGGCGCCGTCCGTCCCCGCTAGAAGAGTGTCTCCTGCGGCCCCCTTCTTCAGTGGGGGGCTGGAACCAACAGGGAACGTGTTACTACCTTACCGTGTGAATGTGAGGAAGTGGCTGCATTGTAATTCATAAACAAGCAGCAAACATTACATATCAAGTTGACTTTAAAACGTGCATGTGTTTACAGCTTCATTCATATTCTACTTACATCAATTCTGAAATCTTCTAGACGCTTAAACTTGCTCAGGTGCTCCTGTAACTTGGGATCAATTTCCATGCTCTTAGCTTTAGAGTATTTAAGGAAGGCCCAGAATTTCTCCAGTCCGTACAGCTGACCTGTGAATGACAAAAACAAGATGCAACTATTCTTTGCAGATCAACTACAGTATTTCTAGCACATCTAGGCTGGATGGTGGCCATTGATATAGCCATACTAGAAAGAGTTACAATCTATAGCAAAACATGTTGAGTCAGGGTTCGGGTATTGTAAAACTCACCAGCTTCATAGTCTTTGACGGTCTCCTCTTGGAAGTCCTTGAAGATGTCTGGTCTGAACTTTCTCTCCAGACCGTAGCTGTAGTACCTGAACAAGCACTCCAAACCGTACCTGAAGCACACATGCTTTTACTATTAAAGTGTAACTGCACCTTAGTGAGTGTTGGTCTATCATAGAAAATCCCAATAAAATACATTTACATGCATGATTGTAACGTGACAAAGGGGGCATGAATACTTTAGCAAGCCAATGCATATCTCGTAGCACACTAGCACAATAAACGCAAAGCTGATTATATATCCGTATTAGTACCGGCGGGGCGAGCACAATCCACCAGCAATCCTCAGTGTGTGATGCACGGTCGAGAAAAGATAACTGAAAACGCTGGAACTTTAGCTCTGCGTTCAGCCCTGTTCTGTTCACTTTGCTTTTTTTAAATGCAAGCTTCCAGGTTTTATTTGATGGGATTCAACATGCCCCAATCACGTGAAAACTCCACCTTCAGCGCTTCAAAACTGCAACCGGAGATATGGGGAATCATTATATTGAAAAGTAACTGTGGCAGTAAAAACTCACATAATGATCGTTAAACTTTGCAATTATTCCACAGTTCACGTGCGCGGTGAACCGTGGGGGTGATCTGTACGGGTCACGGATCAATAACGATCCGTTACACCACTAATACAGTATAGAAACAAAACAAAAAAATAGTAAAAGTAGTATTAATTTATTAAAAAAGGTAAAAAAGTTTAAGGATGATTTAGAGTATTAAAAACCATTACTATAGTTACTATAAAATATTTGCATTGCTTTAAATAGAACTATTGCTTTCTACGTTACTGTGTATATGTTCGTCTGGAACAGTATCACACATAAGTGGGTTTCACAACAGAGAACATAGGGAGGCGACTAGCAAGGAGCCATATACCTGTAACCCTCTTTTCCATCCTCCACCACCAACTGTCTGAACTCCTCGTACATCTTCCTGTTGAAGTGATCCCTCAGGAAAAACGACCAGAAACGGAACAGCGTGTTCATCTCCTGCGATTGGCCGATTCCCAGCCTCTTCCGCTCTGCGATGGGTGGAGATTGGACAGAGATAAAAGGAGGTATTAAACCAAGACGTGCTGTTGAGTTGAGGAACTTTAATTGTACTCGTTCTAAGTTGCTTTGGAAAAAAGGATCTGATAAATCACCAAACGGTATTTGTAATTTAGATGCTGCTTTATTAGATTTACATAAATTACATCAAAAGGCACGTTTGCTGGGGAGTGCTTCAGTGAGGTGTTGTGTAATTCATCAGTTATTATCAGTGAGTTTCACCAAGTAGAAATACCAACAAAGCGACAAGCTGTAAATATAAAAATGTTTGCAAATGGTGGGTTCCTGGAATAACCTGGAATTATTTGTCATGGCTGCAGGATGCATCCCAATTTGTTTTTTCCTTGTTAAATAACAGGTAAATAATAATCCCTTGTATCCTCAATGACTGGCATTGCCTCACCGTTAAGACAGCGTCGGCGGTACTTGTGGTAAACGTGTTGTGTGAAGCCGTTCTCTTTGAGCAGCTCGTGGGAGGGGTGCTGGAACTTGGGGAGGGACTGCGGTGTGCAGCCGATGTTCCCCAGGGCAGGGGTTCCCTCCAACGGGCTAGCGTTGGAACTGGACCGGGCAGAGAACAGACAGTTAGTAACCAACACGCGACAACTGCCGGCGGACGGATCTGAAGAACGGCCGCGCGTCTCTCACCTGACGGAAGCAGTGCGCGAGCGGTGCTCCCTGGAGTCCATCACCCAGCCGACGTGACACTCCATGGGAGGGTTGGAGCTGTGTCGGGTCTTCCTTTTCCGCGGGGTCTGGAGAAGGCATGCTCATTAAGTAAACAGTAAGGTTGAGGGGAGGAAGGACCAACACTCATCCAGGGTTCAAATGTGAAATTCTTTCTTTCACTGACTAATAATGAATTGCCATGATCTCTATACTGAATGGCTAAACATGCCACCAGAATGTTTGTGTAAAAAGGTACAGATGGCATGGCAACAATAATCCAGCTGGGAATTAATGTGACATTTCACAAAAGGTACAACGCACGTCAACATTCAGACTAGTGGTTCATCTTTTGTATGGGGAACTAACTTCTTTACATGTGTACGTGGCTCTTATTCACGTCACTGACAATGTGGCACTGTGACTGGAGCCATTTGTTGAGACCTAATCTAACACAATGTACAGCATCATTTTGAATGGCAAATCTAATTTGAACATTTATACATTTACACATGCTGCAAATACAATTCCCTGACATTGCTGATTGAACCCAAGCAAATGATACAACTCCCTGACTTTCCATGCCTGGAACAGACTTCTTTTTTTTTAATGCCATGCTCATGGGCAGCAGGCTGAAGGAAAACAAACATGTTTAAAAGAAAGAAGCTGGACGGCAACAGACAACGGCCAAACAACACGGTTCTGACCAGCAGCATGCACGTGTGTGAGTGTGTGCGTGCTCGCGTGTGTTCACCTTGGCGTCGACGGGCCGGCTCTCCTTCACCACAGGGTAGAAGCGCGGCGTCATGCCAGAGTCCTTGCGGTGGGGCGTGCGAGGCGTGCGGGGCGTTCGTGCGCTGCTGCGGTAGTTGGGCGAGTCGGGCACGGCGGTGGGCAGTGAGCGGGCCATGGCGGAAGGCTCCGGGGCCCCGAAGAGCTTGTTTGCCAAGGCGTCTGTGGGGACTGCAGAGGAGGGGGGCTGAGGAGGACACGGCTGCTTTGAACAATCGGATACCTGCCTGATTGGGAGGGTGGCTACTTACTCTGCTGGGGTCTCGGGGGTCCGGGGGGAACCTCCTGGTTGGGGTCAACGGGCGGCTCCGGCGTCAGGCAGTCAAACTGTTCCCTGCTTATCAGGTGAACCTTCTTGAAGTTCTCCACCTCTTGCTGCAAACAAAACAACATCCATAGGTCACAAGATGGCAGCCCAGACAGTTACTTCTAGAAGTCAATTATTTTCTTTGTTTTAATATTATATAAAAACATTAAAGACTTATGAGACAACATACACTGTAAAATTCTGTATTTTGAACAGAAGTTTAATAAATAAATTAAAAAAGTACACAAACCCTTAAGTATACAAAAGAAAAGAAAGTACATATTAGCCAGTAACGCACCTTTTCTGGAAAAATGTAGTGCGAGAAACACAACAGCAGAACATTGTTACCAGGACAACCTTTCCCCACTTCATCTTGGCTCTATGACTAGTGAACCAACTCCATGTGGCTGAACAAACAGACCAGGCGGATGCCCTGAAAGTTCTCCACACTAACACCAGCTGATAGCCACCTGCTCCAAACCCATAGAAACCCTTACATCACACATAACACAAACACAATACGACCAATAGAGGCCTAATGGTCTGTGTGTTTGACGATTAGTTTAACAGCTTAATGCCAAGAGCTTCCCTGTATATATCCTACCCATACTAAGCTGTACAGTAACATCACCCTCCTTATTAGCCTTGTGGACGCTATAATTGTACTCTTTAATAAATAACTGTAGCTGTCCCTTCAGTACAAGACGCCTAAATGGCATTCAACACATCAAGACCAGGGTGGTGCATCAGCAACTCAATGAGCATCACTCACAATATTCCCTGCGTTGAACCAACAGCCCGATCTCTGAACGTCCATCTTGTGGTTTCGCTTCCCCCAGAATCCCGTCTGCTAGACCTCTCAGGACGAGGCCTTGTGCCCGGGTTTATTTATAAACAAGGGGCTGGATGTGTGCTGGCAGCACGTGAAAGACCCACAGTTCAACAATGCCACAATGGACACTGGCGTCAACAAAACGCAGGACAGGAGCTTTCTGTACTGTGGGGTTCACCATATCCAGAAACAACTCAAGCGAAAGCAGAATAATATACCTATACTTCAATTGGTCTAAAGCAGAAACACCTCCAACAGGAGAACACACACACAAACACACCACTGGAAACCAGTCAGATGACAGCACTTTGTTGCCGTTAAATCACACTACTCAGCATTTAACCTTATACTAAATGTTCCATCTTTTTAAATATACAATACCCCACCATTGTGATAGGACAGGTACAAAAGGCCCTTGCTATATCTTTGCAACAACAAACCGCCTATGAATGAAACTCACATCGTGGCGTTCACTTCATTAAACCGTCAACTTGTTGTGTACAGGGCTCCAGACTGCGACCAATTAGTCGCATTTTGCCACCATTTTTGGAGAGAGTGCAACTACATTTTATAACTAGGCGCACCAGTGCGACTTATTGTTACCGCCGCGCTGTTGCTTCATGCAGTCTCAAATCAGCGGTGAAACAGTACTATGCTTCACTCATCGTGTTTTTTTTTCTCTCTTCATGCTTTGTGGCTTATTCCAATTTCAGGAGTTAATATCAGAAAATTTTGTGAAGGCTTTGCGCTCCACACAGTATTAGAATACAGTTGCATAATGGAAATGGCAATGCGGCCAAAAGACAATACATTGCCAAGTTTGTCAAGCCGCTGTTAGCCACTATTAGCAACATACTCTTATCACCTCACAAACAGTAAATGTGATGGAATACAAATAGGAATACCAATAACGTTTGTGACTACAGTTGTAAGGTTCAAGGCTAGTACTTTTAGAGGCATTCTCTCTAGGCACTGATATGATGGTAAAAGCAAGCGGGGGATCCATATTATGAACAAAAGGACGGACAGTACCGTACGAGTCAAAGAGAGACGAGTACAGAGCAATTAAACACTGGAATCAAGGTATGTCTTCTTACCGGAGAGAAATACTACTCTCCAAATATCCCAACAACAGGGAAGCACTGGATGTCGCTCGCTTTACTACAGTGGCGGACACATAAATTCTAGCGAGTCACTACAGAGCCTCTCATACACGTAGCTGTTAACGCTGCTACACATAGTTGTTCAGCTGTTATGCTAACATTAACAGCTTAACGTTATGTAGTCTACCTGCCTAGCTAGCGAACACGCCGACCGGTTCCCATACACCCCCACACGCGAGCGTACACAGTATGCCGTTCGACCGAATAATTTTAAGTATTTACTTTTAAGTATTGCTGTTACATAATGTTGTGTGCCATTGTTTGCCATGTAAGAGTGTAAGTTGTGGATAATTAATTAGTTTGTTTGTAAGAAGGGTATGCTAAGTTAACGGGTCCCCACTCAATAGTACACGCTAGTTTCAGCTGTGCTACGGTATGGCGGTATGTGAAAAATGCACACCATACGGGAAATTAAAACCGGTATACCGCCCACCCCTACTTGACACCCAGTGTCACAGCACAAAGCCACTAGAATACCCTCGTCGTTGCCATGGCGGTGAGCTCACCTTGATGGTGGCGTACTCGGGTTCGTAGGTGTCGTCCCACAGGTCCTGCTCGTAGTAGAAGAGGCCATCGTTGATCACCTTGACCAGCTCGCTGGTCAGCTTGGAGCGCGAGACGTGGTGGCCCGTGCGGTCCCCACCCGGGTGCTTGCGCAGGTACGGTGGGGTCTGAGTCACGATTAGGATCTTGTTGACGTCGCTGTCATCCAGCTCGCCGTCCGAGTCCTCGTCCGACCAGTCCGTGAAGGTGTTGCGCCGGCCGTCTATCTGCTCCATTTCCTCGTCGAACATGAAGTCCAGCTCCTCTGGCTCGTCGGGCTCCGCCCCCTCCTTCTTGATGGAAAGGGGTTTCAAGTTATTTGATTTCATTTAAGAAAAGCACAACCCCATACATGCACAAAGCACAGGCTGGATGTAGTGGAAGATCGTAGGAAAACAACAGACTACTAGTTCCAGATTGCATTGCATTCTTTCTAAATATATTCAATTTATGAATGCAGTCACTATATAAATCTATATATACATAACTGTGCCCTCTGGTGGACAGTACGTGCAATGGCAGCAGGAAATGTACCTTTGCTCCTGAGGCGGCGGGGGAGGGTGAAGGACCAGACTGAGGCACTGGGGAGCGATCCATATCGTCCTTCTCCTTTTGCTGAAACAACGGGATCTACATCAGTCAACCAACACCGGCCAGAGAGGGTGGAGGAGCAGATGGAAGACAGGATGGTTCGATGAGTGGATGGACAATGAGCCCAAGGTGAATGTACCATGTTCAACCTCCCATTACATCTTACAGTAGCCTACACTGAGCAACCACAGAACTAAACCATTAAAGCCACATTGGGTCGTTCTGGTGTTATTTCACTACATACAAGTTAAACATTGTATTTTAAATACAACGGGTTAAGAAAATGACTGGGTAGATGGAAAATCATACATGCGTTGACCACAGAGCACACAATCAATACAAGGGTGAAGTCATAGATCGATAGCTGTGCTGAGCCACCTCGGTTTCTCCACCGACCTTGTGTCTCGCTGGGGAGGGCCTCGGCCTCTTCTTGACCTCAATCCAGGACTCAGAGTCCAGGTCTGGGAGGCTAGCAGACAGGCCCTTTGGCATAGTCTTCAGATTGGAGGTGTCCTGGTCTGACTTGGCCAGCATGGTCGAGGAGGACCTGGGAGATCCTGGAGCACAGACGGGTTCACTTGCAACTGAAGCAACAGGTTCTACAGAACACTAGGGCAGCTCGATTATAGAAAAAGATCAGACTTTCTTCTTTTTTAAATCACCATTATTTAAAACGATAACTCATTGACTCTGGATAGATGTTGCCGTTACTGCACTTAAAAAACAATGAAACAAATCAACAGTGAAAACACCTAGACACAAAGACAATACAAGAGTTTACTTGAAAAACAATGTGCAGAATAATCGTCATTTCTCAATTACATCGTTTTTGCAATGGTTGGGAGATAAAATTCGATTACATTTCGATTAATTGCACAGCCCTACAGTACACCAGTCTCTCATAGAGCCGAGTATGCATTTTCTAGGTAGGCATTGCCAAGCCGACGGCACTTTTTGCAAATCAGCACATTTACGCAACCAGTGGCGACAACTAATCGTCCCGGCACTAGTTAGCTTTGCATTTCGTTTCGGCGCTGAGATCAGAGGCATACGTGCTCTCTCCATGTGGTTTAGTCAGAGAAGAGACATGGCAGCACAGCGGCATCGCTTAAGCGTAGAGCAGGGTGCAGGCTGCATGCTATTCAGAATAGAGCGTCACCACCGGCCAACTGTGGTGGTTATTTAACGCATCTTTTTCAGCCTGTGCCCGATTGAATTAAGCTATTCCAACAGCTCAAAACCATGCACTAGCATGGCTGGGTAACTGGGGTGATTCACAGAGAATTACGATACAGTGGTTGATTGACCTGGGAGGGGAGGATAGGTGGAACCAACAGCATAAGCACCCCCCCCACCCCACCCAAACTGGCATACATGGCAGCCATACATTCATCAAGTGTCGTGAGTGAGCTCATACCTGAATGATCCGTCGTCTGTCTGGGGACAAACTCGGGACAGTTGATGAGCTGGGAGAAGTCTGTCTGGGTGTGGTCTGGCACCATAAAGCCTGGCAGAGGCCATTTCTCTGGCTCCACCTTACGGCGGATCTTCATATCAATGATCTCCACCTCCTTGCTGTCCTTCAAAGCCTGACCGGAGAGCAGGTATTTAAGATATAATCTTAACACACACGTCAATATGTTCCACTGTCATTTGGCCGACATTAGGATGATGCTACAATGAGTCAGACTAGTAAATGTAAAGTATAACTTTCTGCTCCCTGTCATAAGGATGTAGGTTCCATCCACAACTTGCATGACCTCTACCTGCTCATTAATGTTTTACCTAGGCCTATACCTACCAAACCCTACCAAAAGGTTTCAATTAAGTTCTGTAAAGCACATTCTCTTCTCCTCTGTAATTACAGAATCTGTTTCCGTTTTTCATAGCTGATCTGGCCGTGCATACATTTTGGTGCATGTGTGTGGGGCCCAAGAAGCATTCATTTTGGACTGAGATGCTGGTGCTTAGGGTGACACCTAGTGGCAGACAAGGTCATGAAGAATTCCTTTAATTACATAAAATTAGTCTTATTTCTCAGATGAGTTAATTGAAATAGCCAGAATTTCAGCCACAGCAGCGACGTTGAAAGGAACAATAGTGTAAAGTAACTAACTTAGCAAACCAACGTCAAATTGGTACATCAAGTTAAAGCAAAGTTGACAAGCGCAAGCTAGCTGAACAGTGAATTACCTGCAGGATCAGGTTGACGTCAGTGGTCAATGCCTGGACCCTGTGGAAGCTGGCGATCAGTGCAATAGGCAGGAAGCCCTCCTGGTCCATCTTCCTCCTCAAGAAGAAGTCTCTCTCCAGGTTGTCCAAGCTGAAGTAGTACTCACTATACAGGACAAAGAGTGGCAGAATCATTGACGTTTAGCAATCAACTGGCCTGGATGGAAGCTTTTGCTGTGCAGGTAAAAGCTTCATAATTAACACACACGTCTAAATCAACAGATCCATATCTGAGACAACATGGAAATCATGTAACAGTGCATCTGGAAAGTATTCAGTGCTTCACTTTTTCCACATTTTGTTATGTTTCAGCCTTATTCCAAAATAGATTGAAATATTAATATAAGCAAGTGAAATAAGTTTTTTTTTATGATAGATAGATAGATAGATAGATAGATAGATAGATAGATAGATATATATATATATATATGCGCGGGTGTGGGGATACTCACAAGTCTCCGGCTGAGCGCCGCTACAGGGGAGACTTCAACGCGCACATGGGCAATGATGTGATGATATATATATAAAATAATAATAAAATCACATGTACATAAGTATTCACAGCCTTTGGTCAAACTTTGTTGAAGCACCATTGGTACCTCTGGTGCCGAGTGTGCTGAGCTCAGTACCATACTTCCAGAACTGCTAGCAAGCAAGCCTGCAAATTGTGAAATTAGTTTTCTAGCGAGAAAAGCATCTAACTCCTAAAAGTAACTACAATAAGCAGCAAGGATGTCGCCATAGTAACACTAGTAATTTCACTCTTTAAAACATACTGCCACTAGTTTCAGTCTTGCAGAACATCAGGTGATCCAGATACTGCCCAGCGATTTCTGTTTGTATTGCACCTTGTGTATGCGTACGGATTCACTATAGGGATGGTAGTGACCAGGTGCCTGGTCAAGGTGCCTGGTTTCCTCCAGACACAACGCTTTGCATTCAGGCCAAAGAGTTCAATCTTTGTTTCATCAGACTAAAGAATATTCTCTCATGGACTGAGAGTCCTTCAGGTGCCATTTGGCAAACTCCAGGCGAGTTGTCATGTGCCTTTTACTGAAGAGTGGCTTCTGTCTGGCCACTCTACCATACAGGCCTGATTGGTGGAGTGCTGCAGACATGGTCCTTCTGGAAGGTTCTCTCTCTACGGAGCAATACTGGAGCTCTGTCAGTGTAACCATAGGATTCTTGATCACCTCCCTGACCCTCCCTAAAGCCCTTCTTTCCGGATCGCGCAGTTTGGCCGGGCGGCCAGCTCTAGGAAGAGTCCTGGTTGTTCCAAACTTCTTCTATTTACATATGGAGACCACTGTGCTCATTGGGACCTGCAATGCTGCAGAGATATTTCTGTAGCCTTCCCCAGATTTGTGCCGCGATACAATATCGGAGGTCTACATACAATTCCTTGGACTTCAAGGCTTGGTGTGTGCTCTGACATAGACAGTTGTGGGCCTTTCCAAATAATGTCCAAACAACTGAATTTGCTACAGGTGGACTCCAATCAAGTTGTAGAAACATCTTAAGGATGATCAGTGGAAACCATAAACCTATTATTAGGCACAGTGAAGAAAATGGCGGCTCGAGCTTACCAAGTAATTGCTCATTGTTGCAGTGAAGTGCGATATTCTAATTAAGTGTGTCATCATATTGGCCATTTTGTCATGGCAAAGACTGTGAATACTTATGTACATGTGATATTTAAAAGCCATACAGACAGGCTAGGGCTGATCAATTAACTGTTTCGAAACAATGCAATATGCAGATCGCAAGGCATGTGATTTATAAGCACGTCCTGTTGTTCAAATTCATGCCGTCTTCCTTGTTTGAGGGTAATTCTAACTAATCAGAAGTGCGTTGCTCCTCTACAAGTGAAAACGTATCAGAAATTCCCGATGGTGAATGCATACGCCCACCAACAAATGCGTGATAGGCAAGGTAAAATTAATGGCAGTTTTGTGGAAAAAATGCTGAGCTAGAAGAAACGTCAGAAACTGTCTCGTACACTTCGGTGTAGGCTATTTCGGGCTCGAGACGATAATGTGTAACTAATTAAGCTATTGTTAAAGGTAACGTGCTGGGGTGAGACTTGGAGAAACTTTAACAAGGCAGTCAGTGTTCAGTTCACAAGATGCATTTATTTTAAAAAGTATGACACGTACTAGGGCTGCACAATGAACCGCATCGCAAACGAAATCGTGATGTGGCGATTATGTAACCGCAAAAGCCTGCGATTATTTATAAATAATCTTCACTCACTGCGTGCATGGCAACCTGAGCGTATTTGCTGCATGCAAGGGCAACACCCATAATAAAGATGACCAATCAGATATTTAGACATAAGTCTCCTGTCTGTCAATTTAGGCCCCCCTGCCTTGAGAAGCGCAACGGGTTATAAAATCCACACCAACCGGGGAAAAGCAGTAGATAACTCTTTATTTGTTTTGCGTGAAGCCGGCTCGTTGCCTGTCTATTTTTGTCTCCTTAACGGCTGTTAAGGTTTCCGTGTTCGGGCAGATATACAACGCCATCTTCCTCGTCTTCCTTTATATTACATATTTTGAAAATGGATGCAAACTAGCATGCAGAGGCTGAATTGATGCCAGAGAAAAATGCAATAGGCCCCATGTTGTTTGGTGTTATATTGACATCAGTGACGTCGCAAAAAGGTAACCTGCCCATGCTGAGAATAGGTAGATTTATCGAATGTCACGTCAAAGTTACGGTTACGGTCTTGAGCTTTAAACCAAAGCTTTGTCTGCGTTTCAGTGCTTGGATCAGAGGTGTGCATATTCTCTCCATAATCAGTCAGAGAAGAGACATGGAACTCATCACATCCCAACAGCCAGATGTTGTGTTAACCGAAAATATTAAAATATGGATTTATATATACAATTGACTGTGTATTTTTTTTACAATGACGAAAAAATCTGAAGGCCGTCTGTCAATTTGACAGATTACACTGAGGAAAATTTACTAGTACTGAAGCAGGACGCCAATTTTCTAGTCTTTAATTGCATGTTAAATCAAACTACGCTGCGATCGTCACTACGGCGAGTGTTTGTAATAGGCACGCTAATTTTTAAAGCAGGGCATTCTAATCGAATCCTTTAATAAGAACTAAATAAACGCACAGATACCGCCCCCCGCTAAGGTGCAGTGATGTGAGTTATAAATATAAGTATATACATTTTTCCTAATTTATTAAACTATCAAACTAAGAAAATTCTATAATCTATCAAATCTATAGTCTAAAATCTATCAAATTAAATAAAATACTATAGGGAGGCCAGGCAGTACTTAAATGTTATGCCCATTCTCCCCTACTCACGTGTTTCCTTAAATTTTCTTCGTAACCCCTGTGCGTAAGCCTGCTCTTGTCTAGTCATATTGATCTGTAATAACGGTGTCAGAAAATGTAGTCTGTAAAAATGGTTCCACTTCGTCTGTCAGTAGCTACTTTGAGGTTATAGATTAAGAGTTTATAGCCTACCTACTGTAATGAAAGAACTCTTCTGAAGTGGTGTGCAGGATTTATTAAATATTTGAGCAAAGATGAACGGCGATTGTCGTCAGCTAGCGAATAACCGGTAGGCACTTTATACTAGGGATGTGCACGACTAGTCAGTTAAACAATTAAACGTTTCAAGCCTTGCTAGTCGGCGCCACAAAACTAGTCTGTTAAACGTATAATTTTATTTTGGAAAGTAGTCTTGTTAACTGGGTCAGTCTCTCCCTGTCTGTACGCAAAACGCTGTTGTCGCTATAAATTGGGAGCGCATCGGATTAAATTATTTCATTGTGGTCAAACTGCGGGGAAAGACACGGCTCACAGCGGAGAAACGAACTGATTGTCAAACCCCGCTCTCACAACTCGACTCTTAACTTTTGAAGCACAGCTAGAAACAGATACTCACCTCTTCTTTGTTGGACACAGCAGGTACAGTAGCTACTAGCTAATCAAACGAGTGTGGATTAAATGGAGTTAATCGTTATAGCAGCTAAATTCACTTCCTCTTTGCTTTGGACCATGTACAATAAAAGTCGATAAAAATTTAAATGTCAAATTTCAATGGAGTTTACAGTGTTTGTTTACCTGATAACAATTAGCCTGAAAATATTCATCCTTGTTGGCTAATCTATGGATTTATTGTAACAACAAAGCAACAAGACAGCAGTATTGTGGAACACTGTACCGTAGGCTTGCATAAACAATATAAAGTGAGATTTACGTAACGCACTTGGCCCGCTGCTCGTGAATATCGGAGTGGTAGTTCACAGTTAACACTCTGCTTTTGTCAAGACGATAATATAATTTAATATAAATACTTTTAGATAGTCTATAAGGAAAATGAGGAGAGGGAAAGTCTACCGGAAGTTGTCCCCACTCAGACATGAAGAGAGGTAGTATAAACTGCCCGAACACGGGAACATTTAAAATTTCTCAAAGTTACTACTTTTCCGTACACCATGCATCGCCAGCCAAGCGTGTTATCAAAACCAAGACAACAATATGACCAATGTCGCGGTGGCTGGCTGTGAATTATAACAACTGATGTGCCATACTGTCCCTACAATACCACTAAAAGACTAAGCTACATGTGGGTTTATTTTAAATCAATCTGATTCTGTCCTGCTAAACCAATGCTGGTTTGTTTAAGTGTAAAATGGAGACTAACGCGAAACTAAGAGACAGTTAATAATTAGGCCTAGTTTTGACGTAAAAAACATTTGACAGTTCAAAATGGATTATGATATTATAATATTAATATTTTCAAACCTGGCCGTCAAAATGACGCAACGATAAAGTCCACCGCAACCACTGACAACAGCATGTCTGGCACATGGGTAAACCAGCATAGGTACAGATGAAACACAAGTGTGTGGAGTTCGGGTTGGGGAGGTGCTTACATCTGCCTCTTGATGTAGTCTTTGAGGAGGTCCTGGTCCGCCGAGTACAGCTCGCTGCTGCTCATGTTGTCGTAATAGTAGGTCACCGTGCTGTTGAACTTCTGGCCATAGGCACCGTCTTTCGCGTCGTAGGACTTGTAGCCATAGTGGTAGTCATAGTGACCTGAAAAAGACAAAACGGTTTCAGGCTATTTGGTTACATTATGGGAGAGGTGTTTGCCACCTTTACAAAGTGCATAAAAGACCAAAAGTGTACAGCGCAAATGTTTATTTTATATATACGTACATGCATGCATATATGCATACACACACACATTACATTTCTCACATTTCTCCTTCTACACTAAGTTCACTTTGCAGACTTTTTCTTTAACACACAAAGCTTCAAAGCTTTGATCTTTTGGACTGAATGAAGCAATGCGTGTGCTCAAACAGGCTATCTATTTGCTTGTGTATCTACACTGGTTGAATAGGAAGGAACATACGGCTGCGCTGCGACTTGCCTTGTTGGATTGGAAAACATCATTCAGGCCTAATAGCGTAATATGAATGGTGTTTTACATGCAAAGCAATATCTGCAGTATTTTTTACATTTTATTTAAATCGGAAGGGAAGAGATACAGCGGCCAAATAAAAAATACAAATGGGGAAGGGAGAGAGAAGAAAGAATACGAGAAATAAAAGAGCAGAGTACAGGGAGCCTGCCAAAACTAACAGGCCTCAGGGTCAGCCTCCCCTTCTACTCTCCACCTTCTCAAACGGAACCCGAGGCCTTGCCTCATACCAACGCAAATTTGTTATTCCATGCCTATGTTTTCACTGGGGGCCAGACCAGGGGCTAAACCACCCTGGGCAGTGGCCCTTCACATGCCTGCCACAGCCTGTTCAGAAGGGGTGTGTCTAAAAACTAAATGCAAATGGAGAAGTTCTGCATTTGACATTGTCACTGTGACCTATGTCAGCCTCTTTGTAGAGCCTGGCTGTCAACAAGCACCCTCTCTGAGCACTGTTTCACGAGGCCCTGGTTAACCCTTTGAACCTTAAAGGTCTTTTGGCCATTTTTCTTTACTTTGATATTATGGATTATAAAAGCATTTCTGTAATAGGTATAATCAAGTATTTTATATCTCTGAAATCAGCACCCTCTCAGCTACAATTACAGCAATTGTAAAAAATTGTTTTTTATTATGTAGAGGATGGTAAACTAGTGTGTAAGACATTTTCATTGATGTCTTGACTAACTTCAAAACTCTTCAAAGATCAATAAATATACAAAATGTATTCAACTAGTTGCATTATATTTATTCAAGTGTATGCGCTTTTATTTATAAGCCCTGAGCTTCACTGGGTATGCCATTTTCTATTTCTATATCCATTATCATTTAGGCCGTTTTAGCAACAAAAAATGTATGTTTTACAATGTAGTTGTACCATTTTCAGTGTTTCGTTATTTACTGTCTATAACCAAATAATCCTTCCAGTGGAACGTAAAAGCAAATATTTCCAGGGGACATTTTACAAGGGTACATACACACACACACACACGTGTATCTTGATTTGATTAATTGGCTCATTTGCTAAAAGAACATTACAGGTGCAAATATGTGTGACTTGGCTGTGGTGTTGCAAAGTCCCTGTTATGTGGAAAAACACAATCCACATGGCGATCTCTTCAGCAGCGTGTCTGGATTATGATTTTCTTTTTAAACGTTTTTTCTGTTACCGTTCCGAACATATGACACAAAATATAAACCTATGGCATGAATAGAAGCATACGAGAATTCATTATGCAGAGCACATTGTATGTCTGACGTTGTCGCTGTGTTGTAGAGCCCCTCCTATGCATAAAAAGACAAGCTGTATACACACCATTCTCTTCAGCTAAATGTCAGGACTATGGGGGGAAAAACCTGATCTTATCGTTTTTATCGTTCTGAAGATGTGATACTCCGTGACAGACTCTTTATGCCGATATGCACTGGTTTCATAACATTCGCTGATTCTAGCATTAAAGCTAGATAGTGGTTTGCGCGTCCAGTGAGGCTTCTATTTCAGCGCTGAGATCAGAGGTGTGCGTGTTCTCTCCATTGATGTTTAGTCAGAGAAGAGACATGAGGAACTCATCATTTCTACAGCACGTCTTTGTTGCAGAGTGTGAACGGGTGTTCTTACCAAACACGCAATAGCAAAAGCCATGACAAGGCTCTGTATACAGCCCGTACAGGTCCACTTCCATGGGCCAAGTGGTTCATCATGATCTATGCACCACGTTTGGCTGCCATATGCGGAGCTAGAAACAGCGGCTAATGTAGTTGGGTCACAAATATACACCGTCAACATGCTGAACCCACCTCTGCTGCCGCCTCTCCCACGGCCCCGGCCTCGTCCTCTGCCGCGTCCCCGGCCTCTGAAGCCGCCGCGGAAGGGCGTTCCTTCGCTCTTCACGCTGGACACCTCGTCGTGGTCGTCGCGCCACTCGCGCTCGTACTTCTGACTGTGCCAGTCTGCACACAGTTAGGACGCGTCGCAAGACAATTACAATTGGCACAACAATTGGAAATTGCAAACAATTGTAAACAAGTTGTGGTTCAATTTTAACCTGAAAAGCAAAATAAAATCCTTCCTTTTTATCGTCACATTTACGGTTTTGATAACGGAATGGAACTGTCACATTTAATATTTGTATTTTTGAGACCTGGGTAACTTGAGTATACATACTATCAGCAGAGACTTCAATCAGCATGGAGTTTTCGTTCATCATGTAGTGCGAACAAAAGATTATTTTCATCCCAAACACCAGTGTGTTTCTCTTCTACTGAGGTAAGGAAGCTATAGAGTCGAGGGTCCAACAAAAGTTCAATATGGCTTTTTAAATATCCATAAAGATCTTGTGATATCGCATAGACAAAATCAAGGTCCGTCGCTGTGCGTTTAAATAATAGTTTTAGGCAAAATAGCCTTTGAGGTTTGACAAATAGCAATTGATATGCCTTTTAGGACAGCGCCAGTCCAGTCATTTTGATAACAGAAGTTTACTTTACTACTACTTGTAAAAACCATGTATTGGAAAGTCTCTCTGGCTTGTAAACACACGTGCAGTACTGGCACCCAGTGGCCAACATAGTCGCATGCTGCTGTCACATACTCACCTCTAAGATCATTGCGGGCATTGGGGGGAACTCGGGCATTCTCATTCTGTCTGCTGTTGTTTCTAGAAGCCGACCGCTCTCTGGGACCTTCAGACTTCACCTCGATCATCAGAGGAACCCACTTCTGTTTGGGTCCTGTATGGAGGAATACTGACCAAATTAGTCATAGATTCTCAAACATTTTAGTTACTGAAATTGTAATTTTAACAACTTGGGGAAAAACAAAAACACATTTTCAGATATACACAACAGCTATGACTATAATGTCCAATACATTATTTAATGGCTGTTGGTGATGGAAACTCCCAAAACAATATCCGTCAGTCTCTCCAGTGACCAGCAGGTGGTGTCAGCGTTCTGCCTGTCAAAAACGCAGCTATATATGTGGGCGTTGAGTGAGGTCGTTGGAAACTGCCAGTTTAAAGTGACTGTGGCCCTTATCTGCGGAGACACCATGAGAGATGTAGAGGATGGGACAGGAGTGAAAAAGCCAGTATGTGGAAACTTTTTTTTAAATCTATATATACAGAAATGTTGAAACCACTGGAGCAGTGTCTCAGATTTGTACTACTCATACATTTAAATGTTTTACTTGCATGTAATATGTAATTTTAGATTTGTATAGAATATTTTAATTTTCTATTTTATTTACAGGATATTAATTTTATAGAATGTGCAGTAGTCTCTTAATTTATTCGCAGATGTATACTGTGTATGTGTGTATACACACACACACACTCCCACCTCAAAGAAAACAGTCCCGTGGTGAAGGTCAGAAAACACTGGCTGGTTGGATAACTCACTTGTGTAATCTAAGACTATTATTCATGCCAAACACCTCCCAGCTATCAGTAGCACCCACGTGTTTGAGCAGTCCTTTCAAACTGAGCACCTAGCAAACAAACTGGAACACATCAGCACTTTAAACACCACTTGCTTCTACTGGCTCATGCTAGCCTATTATTTAACTAGCATGAGGTTCTGTTATTAATCCTTCAACGTGGGCAATCTCGAGCTGCAGAAATTAATTCTCATTAAAGTGAAGTGGTATTAAGACGATTTGACTGTTGACCTCTACAAAACATTTATTAATAGCACTCATTTCTCAAAAAGAATAAGAATCATAAAGTAGCACATTTTGCACTGATAAAATAATGTGTGGGAAAGCCCATGAGGATGGGGGAACTCCAATATCCCGTCTAGTGCTAGCAAAACTGAAGAAAAGGTTTAAATGAGCTGGTATTCTTGGCCTGTGTATGCTGGCTGTAAATTCTAAAGTTAGATAAACAAGCATGTCAGCCACTTGGAAAGGGGAAAAAAAATGCAGCGCAACAAAAATGCTACATTGTGGGCAAGACTTTTGTATTTGAGTCAGTTTTTTTTGGCATTTTCCCCACAGAAATCCAAATGGCTTTGTTTAGATTTGCCAGACCCTTTGTACTGACCAAACACAGAATTTCATGACGTAGTTTGTGTTTTTTTTTCATAACGATGAGGGGGTTAAAATTCAGGTTTCAGAAAATGGAGAGATACCAGCAAACAAGATGATGTCTAAAACAATGTCAAAAAAGAAAAGAAAAACACCGTCTAAGAGATTATGAATGTGTGAATCAAATGTATATCACAATTTCTATTTCAGCTCCTAACAATCATAAATACAATGTAATCGAGAAAAAGCGAATTATTTTGCCAATTATGTTTTGCAATGAAACTCTTATTTTGTCTTGTGTTCTGAATGACATGCACACTTTCAACCCTCCTGGGGTGAAAGTTACAAGAAATAAAAGCAAACTTCTCAGTTGAAGAGGTTTCCATGGTTGATTTGTTCCATGTTGTTTTAAGTGCAGTAACTGCAATATCTTTCCAAAGTCAATGAGTAATATTGACCAAAAGAATCACGATTAGGATTTGGCCCATAATCGAGCAACCCTATGTCATACAATTTATGTCAGTGTGCGAGTATATTCCACTGATTTAAGAAAATGATTAACCTTTTTTCTTCTGCCCATTCTTCTGGGAGTCCTCATCACCGTTCTTCTCCTCTCCAGAGTCGTCCGACTTGGCCTTCAGGTTCTCCTTGCTCTCCTCATTGCTCTCTCTCTTCTCTTTAGACTCCTTCCTTACGGCACTCCTCTTTGGGGGCTGTGGGTGAAGACGATGTGGGGGAGAAAAAAGTCTTTACAATAAAAAGGTCTATTAGGGAAGGGTTAGTATGCAATGCTAACCATCACATTCAGAGTGAATAAAGTCAAGTACTGGTACACGTACAATGTATCTAAAATGGCATCATTATTTTCTTTATCTTTAAAATCTTTATCCTTCCAGATTATTATTAATATTAGAGTATTATTAATTAAAGTATAATTTATTTATCAACTTTATTATCAATATTTTTATTTATACCATTTATTATGAGAAACTAAAATTTAGAGTAGAGGACTAAACAGGAACATGAATGGATGTCATGTTACTAAAACCTCTCAGCTGTCAGAATAATAGACTGGTAGAACAAGGAAATCCACAGAGCCTTTGCAGCATATCCACAAGGCTCAATAACACTCAAACACATCTATGCACACAGCTGATATTTGAGTTTAGTCAAAAGACAATTCAAACTGGTCCTGTGTAGGTTATGGTATCTCCGTTAGCCAACGGCAGACAAAGTGTTTTGCATAAGAACCATGCAAAGCATTTAGTAGTTAGTGTAATTATAACAACAGGGAGGTAAAGTGTAGCCAGGGAAAATCTTTTGAAATCCCAGTAAAGGTGTAGAATAGTGCATCAGGTTTGACATTAGTGGAGAGTCTAGTTGGAAAACCAAGTAAAAAGGAAGATTTTGTGAATGTAGGTAATATAAGAAATCTAGAGCACCATAAAATGTTCCAGAATAAAAAGACAAGCTCCATCACTGGGCCTCTGCGAAAAAACGTGTATAGAACGAATCAATAGGGATAGGAATAAATGGAGAAAAAATATATATATAAAAAATGAGATCTTCTGCCATCTTAATCAAGGCCAAGCACCTACATAGTCTTAACCCAAAGCAGGCCGGCAGCTTCACATAACACTGACTGAAAGCTCGTACTACCTACTGAACGACATGTAGTCAAGTACGGAGCTGACCAAGGGTTTGAAAAAGGTCATACAAATGCAAATGCATTAAAAGATATCACTCTAAATTATAATTTCACATTTTTTTCATTTTGGGAATGTAATTTTACTGAGTAATGATATATGACATTACATTGCAGTCTAGCTGCAATGTAATGTTTTTCTATACAAAACAAACATAATATAGCTACGCTGGTTGGCAAGATTTAGGGTATGTATGAGATTTGTCAATTTAATCCAGACTTTATATTGCTCCATCAGAATATTCTGTACATGTACGCCTAGTGTAAAATTAGCTAGCACTCACAAACATCAGCATAGATGGGATTGCTCTGTTAGTGAAAAGGCAATACGAGCTTTCAGGTATTTACACAGTGACTGTCAAGGTTGGAAGGCTGCTGGCTTTGGTTTTGTCCCCGCCCCCCTAGTGGCCGGAGGGTAGACTTACGGGGAATCTCCTAGAGTCTCGGACCTGCCTGACGGTCGCCGGGCAGGTCACGGTCCGTGTCACTACCTCGACCTGAAGTACAGAGGAAGGGAAGGGCAGTTTAGAGAGGCAGATTGATGGAAATTACACTCAAGGAAAAACACAAATGTTGAATTCAAACCCGCTATGCCTGTGTTGGTGCTCTCTCAACAGCTAAGCCTCAAACAGATGTACTTTTTAGTTTCGACCATCTATTGAGTTTCTACTACAAAGCTGCAAAATAGTTTCCACCCTGGATTCGACACAGGAGGAATTACTTCAACATGACAGATGGCTTACACTGATGTATAAAAAGATGAACAAACAATAAATAAATGAATAAATAAAAAGATTTCCAGGTTTTCATTCTTGGAGCTTGTTAGCCAGTAGCTAGCTGTTCACCAATTATGTCTGAAACTTAACACACAAAACACCTTAAATAAATGTCCTGGCATCCCACCAGGTGTACTATATTTATTTTTGATTATAGAAATATGCGTAAAGAACAGTTCTGATATGTATTCAGACACAGACTCAAGCATCGCCAGTATACATATTTTTCCTAAAGAGTTTAGAGAGTAGTTAATTTATTTCCTTAATCAGAATATTTAACTTTATACTGAACTAGTCAGTTTATTGTGTAATATCACATGAGTGGAATCAAACGATTTACTCATGCATACTATGGAGTGTAACCCTGGTCAGGTATGTAAACTCCTGTGGATAACCTTGGGCATAGAACTGAAACCCAGGTATCTTTCACTGTATCTCCATAGAAAACACGTTTTTGGGTAATATCCTGACATGTATCTAGAACTATTATATACACACACATATATATACATACATACACACACACACACATACACATATATATATATATATATACACATATATATATATATATATATATATATACACATACATACATACATACATACATACATACACACACACATACACACACACACACACATATATATACACACACACATACACACACA
>JAODTR010000006.1:368264-380812 GCA_025399935.1 Amblyopsis rosae | reverse complement strand
GGGACTAGGGGCGGGGTTAGGGGCGGGGCACCTGTCACTTTTGAGTTTGATGGACGGTGTATAGTGTATCTCTCTAATGTTTTTCTCCGGCATTGCTGACGTGCACCTTTAATAGCCCCATACTGTATGTCTCATAGAACGGAGCCACATGTCACTTCCCCACCTCTTGGTTGGGAACACAGCAGTCCACCGGGGTTGCCGACAGCGACATCCATTCACTTCTTTAACACCTTCACGATGTCCTCCTCCTCTGTGGACACCCGTGTGAAGCGCAAGCAGCCACAGCTATGTGGAAACATGTGTTTGTTTGTCGTAACGGATTGAACGAGCAGTGGGCGGAAGCAAGCAGCCAATGATTTGAGTGCGCTCATTAGGAATTTATGAAGCGCTAAAATGTTTGGTCTCCGGGGAGGTGGGATTGGCAGCTGTCGTACAGGCAGGCAGGCTGGTGACACACAGAGACAGAGAGAGAGTGAGAGAGAGAGAGAGAGAGAGAGGAATATCAGTGTACAGAATGTACAGACTGTAGGAATACAGGGAAACAAGTGTTTACAGAACAGGCTACCCTAATTTTGATGATAATATTAAAGATACATTTTCAGTAACACCGTCAAATTTAAATTGTATTCTTATGATATTGAGGCTAGTATGGATTAAGCTATTTATACTTTCAAAGGACAAGGGAAGGTGTTTTGAGCTCATGTTTTTCGATCATGCACTCCAAATTCACTTGATAAGATTTATTAAATTAAGTGCACATTTACTTAAATGAAGTCACTAGATAAGCCATTTATATTAGAAACAAGTCCAACTGGATTTTAAATATATAAGAAAGATTACCACACTAAATTACATATCGTTTTTGCAGTGTGATTGGGCTTGATCTTCAATTAATAAACGGGGTTTCTTCTAACCTGAAAACCACGGTGTGTTTTTGAATACAGTAAGACATTGTAAATACATTTCCAAGACAAAAATGTAAGCTCAAAATATTGTCCTCATTCCTCAGTTCAATATATGGATTTCATGGCCTTGCAGTATTCCAAAAGTGGAAAGATGATTCTGTACCTCATGTTAGTGAGTTATCACAGAATATACAGTATGTGTTTTTTATTCTGCTCTCTTTGTTTCATATATTTGACAATTTGAACAAGTGAGGAATGGTACATATATGTATCTCTTTGATGCAATTTTGCTTTGATCCTTAAATTATGTTTAGGGCTTAAGGCTTTGAAGGTCCAATCCATAATCCACATATTCAACTGGGAATCTCCCACTGTATTGATTTTTATATCCAGCGTGTATTTATCCACCATCTTGCATATTTTTGGGGGCTGGTGGTTCCAGCAGTGTGTGTGTGTGTGTGTGTGTGTGTGTGTGTGTTGCTGTGCTGGACCTGTGTGTTCATTAGGCCTACTTCCATGCTGCAAAGCCTCTTCTCAAACACAATGCTCAAACAGAAAACAGAAGTGAACATTTTCAGATGCTCAGAACAAAGCTTGAACATACTTCAGAATGTATAATAAACAATGTTTAATGAGGTTTTTCACACTTTGAATGAGGAGGTTTCCCTGGCAAACCTTGTGATTTTTAAATGATCTTTTATCTATATCATAGCTTTATTTTAAACTAAAATTGGTTACATTTATAATTGTTATAACTGCTGTTTGTGGGTTTTAAAGGTGAGTTAATACACTTTTTTGTCAAATTCGGTGAATATCTTCGCATGCTAGCTGTTCTATATATATACATATAAAATATGAATATAATTCAATGTTTCTACGCAGCTCTGGCTCTGTTAATGGAATCACAAACAAAGTTGAGCAGACCGCACCTCACACTACACTAACATCAGCAATCTTTCTTCAGCATCCATGACTATACCTTTAAATTAATAGATTGTGTTGAAGTGCATGCACAAACTAGTGTAATCTGTCTGTGCTGCTACAGTATATGCTAACAGCATTTCTTTTTGCTTTCCTCCGCTGCAGTTTTCAGTGAAGATCTACGTTCCAGCTTATATTTTGTCAATGCATCTGTGCAAGAGGTAGTGTTCGCCAGCACCACGGGGACCTCGGTGCCCTGTCCTGCCTCGGGCGTGCCGCCCGTCTCGCTGCGCTGGTACCTGGCTACTGGCGAGGAGATCTACGACGTGCCCGGGATACGTCACGTGCACCCAAATGGCACCCTGCAGATCTTTCATATCCCCCCCTCCAGCTTCTCCAAACTCATCCATGACAACACCTACTACTGCACAGCGGAGAACCCCTCAGGGAGAATCAGGAGCCAAGATGTCCACATTAAGGCTGGTCAGTACCTTCGTGATTTGGCGGTTAGCTATCACTGTCGACCATCAGCAGCACAAGCCAATAGTGTTAGCCTCTTAAGCTTACCTTAACCTGTTTTGGCTTAACCATATGGGTTAATCGTCGCCAGACGATATAGCCGATGCTATCCAAGATGGAGATTTCTGTATCACAACGTCTCTGCTAGCTAGAGGAACTACTACAAATTTCCCCAAATAGACAGTGTAATAGCTAATCCAAGGCAGGACATGTATTCCCTTTTGCCAGCAGAGGATAGGTGGGGAGATGTCAACACACACACTACATAAAGCATGCACAGAGATAAGCTACACAACATATCTTTTGTTACTGTACTTTATTTAGTTGTAAACTCTGGTTGACCTCTTCAGACAAATTAAAATCCAACATAGGATTCAAATAAGTGTGAATGGTGTGTGTACACCATACACAGATGGCCCTGAACCGGCATAAAATAGTAAAGAGAGTGGATGCAAGCCATTCCATTATCCAGAGATGGTTGCTGTGCCCCAACATCGCTCCACTAATGCAGCTCTTGGCCTCTGTTTTCAGTCTTACGAGAGCCATACACAGTTCGGGTGGAGGATCAGAAAGCCATGAGAGGCAATGTGGCGGTCTTCAAGTGCATTATCCCTGCCTCAGTGGAGGCCTACATCACTGTTGTGTCCTGGGAGAAAGACACCTTGTCTATCAACGCTGAGAGTAAGTCCCAACGTCCCATTCTCTTTAGTAAACAAGCTCCTGGTTTGTGTGAGTGTATGTAGACCCACAGTATGGATACATGCCCTTATACCAGAGAGGATTTCTGTCTGCTGTGCGTGCGTGCGCGTGTGTGCATGTGCGTGTGTGTCTCCATGTGTGTGTTGATGTACAGTGTGTGTTTGACCTGTGACTGTCTGACCCAATGACAGTGAGGCCCCTCTCCTCTGGTGGCCTTGTGCAGGCCGTCGGGCGTGTCACTTAGTCTCAGTGCATCGACTCTTGTGCGACTGCCCGGCCAATAGGAGCCCCTGCAGAGCGTGGCCCACTCCGATCATTCAGATCACTTAAATGGAACACTCGCTTGCCTGATCGTTTGCCCCCCAGCCCTGGGGGGCAAATGCACTTCATGTGGGGCATTTAACACACTCAATAGACAATAGCTAATGCCATTTTGCGTTTGGACGAGGCAAGCCAAACTCACTAACTTATTATTTTTTCTCTCAGTGTTTCACATTTGTCTGCTGAGGCAAATGCGGCCATGTTTAAATCTATAGCTATCTCTTAATTGTCCATTTGCTCTGAGGGTGTTTTTCTGAGCTATGGGCATATTAAGTGGGCATACTATATATATATATATATATACTGTATCACAGAGGAACCGTCAGGGCTATCAAGTTGTTCAGTGAAGACCCAACATAATATATACTGTATTGATTTATAAACAAATAATTTTGATTCTGAGTTACAGTGCAACGTTAGTGAGCAGCAGACTGCTCCCTGACTCTTAAACAGTGTTTTTTACACACATTACATGAAAGCAAATGGGGGAAATGAACCAATCACGTTTTCTTGTGATTGTTGCTAGGCAGAGTAGTCTGAACTTTTTTACATCTGGGCCCATCAACGAGCAAATTGATTACCATACGCCAGTATCTTCCACAATCTAGTGAATGTGGGCGTGTTTGATTAATTAGCCAATCATTTCTTGATATTGGATGGAGGGGGGCATTCTGCGCATATTTCAACATCTTTCGGCTAATTCAGAATACCCCAATTGTGACTTGACTGTGACTAGCAGGCTGAGCTTACCCCCAAACAGATTGTTGTAGGCTACCGTACTGTAGCTTACCCACCGGTACAGTAGGACTTGTTGGAGCAATATTATTAGGCTATAGGGAATCAAGATAAATTAAACTGAATATCAGTGGACTAAACATACAGTTTTAGTGTGAAAACTGTTTTAAAATTATCCTAAATGTGTTTAAATTTGGAAAATTCCCAACCCTTTTTTTTTTTACAAAGTTGTAATAAAACCCATCGGAATGCTTACTTTAGCTCCAGTTGCCTTTCCAACAATATACTGTAGTGCCACACTGTCAAAACAAATGGTTTGCTTGTTAAAACCCTCCCATGTGCCGCCATGTAAACACTGTCAGAACGATCTTCCAGCCACCAATCTACAGCTCTTCTCTCTTGTAAATAATAGATGACGGTTGGAGAGACTCTGTGAGCAAATGTTTTTTATGCACGTTTCAGTGCATGCGTCCTGCCGACATGGCGCACAGCCCTTTACATGTGCAACCGCCCTCGTGCACGTGCGCACTGCACATACAGTATAGGTTACAGTATGCAAACGTGCACGTGTGTGCGCGTGTCTGTGTTTCTGCGTGTTTGTGTTTTCGTGTCCGTCGTATCTTTCCAAAATTCTGCTTGTTGTCCAAGCCTTTCCAATTAATGTGTTGAAACAATATAAAAATTTTAAAAAAGGCAGGAAACGTGTGAATTTTTTTGAAATAAAGCTTTACTGCCTCCAGCATGAATAATTGACAGCAGCATTTCTGTTTGGAGAGGTACAGTACGGTATAGGCTGAAGAGAAGCCCCTCTGTTTCTAAAGTCTCAAAGGACATGGAGCACTTTGAATTGTTGCAGGGTAGACTAACAATGCATCACTTAACAGTGTTTTGTTTCTGCTAGAATATAATGGACACATGTTGATAGCAGAACAAAAAAATAACTACAGCAAATATAAAGAAATTGTGGAGTGTTATATATTGGCAACGGAGGCATACAGTAGTTGAAAAAGATATGTGTTTATAGTATAGCTATGTTGGCACCTTGTCCATATTTAAAAATACGGATTGCATTAGTAACAAGTGCATCTTCTTTGTTAGCTAGGCATAAAACTATGTCATGCATGTAGCTTTAATGATTTGGGATCCTAGTTAAAGGTATAGTCAGCTATTGCAAATGTAGGCTAATACACTTTCATAATTTTGAATTTCATAAGCAAAGTGGTGAACACCGCTCACAACAAAGCTGTAGCACTACACTTTGCTTCACAGTGCATTTCTACATGTGAGGCGCTGCCACGGAGAACTGAGGAGTGATATGGTTTTGATTTGAGCTCGAAGGTAGCAAGAATGACTGACCCTGCCTTTAAGGATGTGTAAAAATACCCCTGGAAACCCTCACAGGTGTTTTGAGTTACAGTCATTTGTTTGAGCATCTTTTCAGGATGAATGTTGGTGGAGATACTACAACATTGCTGAGGTAAGCAAACGGCATTATCAAAAGAACAAATCATGAAGTATCAGATGTTCTGCCCTGATAGGTGCAGCGCAATTTAGATAGATGAGTCAAACAATTCAATCATGGTTTGTCCTGAGAAACAACTGTAAAGACATCTAATCTGACGGAAAAGCAACATTTGTTTGTTGAAATTATGCCTTCCTGGTAACTAATAATCACGATAAAAATATTTTATTCTTCCTTTTTTGTTATTCTTTAACTCATTGCTAACTGGTTATTACTGTAACAAGGCATAAAATATGTTTTAATAACATGATAACAACATCATATAAATGCATTTTTCACAAATCAAATGTAGGAATTGTTAATGGAATAGCCACACTGAAGGTCTAAACACAAAAATTATGCAGAACATTAGCTTCGTCAACATCACCCACCCTACCCAAGAGTTGAAATCACCTCAGGTGGAGTGTGGAATGCGGTAGCGTTGTAGCGTTGCTAGCGTTGTAGCGTTGTAGCGTTGTAGCGTTGCTATTGTGATGCCGTTTGCCATGCAGCAGACTAACGGCTGGATGCTGTGTTGCTGTGCTGGGCTATTCCCCAGGTGCAGCCTTTGCTGCAGTCACTGAGGAGGAGGGAGGGCCTCGTAGCCATTTGCCTTGGCCTGATTTTGCCTGCTCTGCATTCAGCGGCGGTACCACCGACAGGGGGCCAGCCCTGACAACACTACTGCAGAGAGCCACGCGATCACAGCCATACACGCACACACACACACACACACACACACACACACACACACAGCCTTCAGTATGTGCAAAGAAATAACTGATTTGCAAACTAAAATAAAAACACCACATGTGCACGCACGCACACACACAAACACAATGGTACTTGTTTACATTCAGCACAGGAGCTTAGCACAAGGGCCGTCGGCAATCACACTGCTTGTCTTTGCTCCACCCAGACCCTCCTTCTCGCTTCTCCTTTTCATCCCCTGTATCGCTCCCTCTCTACTCTCTGCCTCCCGTATGGATTACATACGGCAGCCACACATTTCCACACCTCGCCAACCATCACCGATGTGCTTGCCCTTGTGTCTCCTGCATGTCTCCATCCCCATCACAGCGGTCCGTCTCTGACTCACATATGAGACACATATGCAGTTTGCACAATGGATTGAATGCTGTGTCCTCTCATGTCTGTTTGTGTTGACAATTTGGATGTGTTCCCCAAGTCCCTTCCCACTCCCACAGCTACTCTCTATCTCATAGCCATTGGCGTTGCCTGAAGCCAGCGCCGCTACGTTGGTTTAATTGGCTGTGCATAATGGGCCTTTTAAGTAAATATCAAGAGTTTGTATCGTAACGCTGCTGGCTGTTAGTGTACGTGTCTACGTTGGCCAACGTTTTCTTTTATACATTGCAATTCAGCCACAAAGACGGGCGTGTTTTGAAAGGTTTTCCAGGAGGTGCAGATGATTGTAGATCCCAAGCTGACCTGTCTGTTAAGTGGTGTGTCTTCGTCAGTGTGGATGCAGTGGCGTATCGTTGGAGCCAGGTGTGGTTGGCTGCAGTGTGTGTGTAAACGGCTTTAAAATTGATTTCTGTCGTGTGTCAACAGTTTCTGTGACCTAAATAGCCTGAATGCCAAGTCAATATACTTTGTGCAATTGGAATCACAAAGTAGGTGGGGTCAGATTTGGCATGATTTGATCATTTAATGGTGATATAAATATGTTTTTCTGCCTGTTTGGTCTGCCTAAGGACATTGTTTCAGATACTCTATAAATACCTTTACATATTTTCATAATAGTTTAATTTCATTATACACATTTGAGATTTAAAACGTGATCTATACAGTTTAACTATGCTTATCATAAGTCTGTGGTTTCATTATATATTGTGATAATTATAATTTTGCATGTCTCACAGAGTACGTTAGCATAAGACGCATGCTATACTGAATGGGAACAGTGGCGAGTAATCCGTCTTGTAGCTAAACAGCTGTGGGATTTGTCCCTTCTTTCTTACTGTAGGTGTTGTGCAGAAAGCGTAGCTATTGGCGCAGGACAACCTTGAGACTGGGGGCTGGGTGGGTATGTGTAAGTGTGTGTGTGTGTGTGTGTGTGGGGGGGGGGTAATGGTTTTACTGGTCCTTGTGTGGTGAAGATGAGGAGAAAGTAGGAATGGGGAAGGGAGAGAGAGAGGAGAGAAGTCTCTTACGCTCCTGCTTCTCTCTGTCGAGAGGCAGGGTAGGGGCTCTGACGTGGGACATTCTGGATGGAGACGCTGCTCCTAGCATTCGTCATGCTGTCTGCCGTGATTGGCTGGACTATTGTAATTCACCGAGAGAAATAGGTCAGGTGGTCTGTGGAGAATCAAGCGGGCTTTTCTTCATATGGACCGCTGGATGGATGGCTCAAACACACATGCGCATTCCAACACGCAACCCTACTGCACACGCATCCACACACACACACACACACACACACACACACGCACACACACGAGCGCACGCATAATGTACACACGCGCACACACATGCACACACACACACACACACACACACACACACAAGCGCACGCATACTGCACACACACACACACACACACATGCACACACACACATACGAGCAGGCACACACCCGAGCGCACGCACACACACGCACACACACGGACACACACACACGCACACACACACACACAGCGCCCAGACCAGAGTTTGCTAGTCAAATAAAATAACAGGTATAAGATACGTAATCCGACCCTCCCCCCATCACCGTCACAAGCACACCCCACATCCAGTAGCAGGGGGGGCTTAGCGAGATAAATAAAAGCGATGGGAAGAAAATCAATATCTGTGTGCATGATTCTGGCTGCGGCTGCCACAAGGCATTGTGGGAACATGACATTTGTGGGCTGGCCAGTGTGCAAGCGGCATGATAAGCGATAAAGCAGGAATAGCTCACATTCACAATGTGAGGATTTTCCTCCTTTACACTGTTTTTAATTGTCTTTTTTTTTGTTTTTCTATTTTTTTACAAATGTAAAGGTCATGCAGGTCTAAAACCTGCTAATAATGTTGTCTAGAATCATAATTATCGTTATATAATCATTTTGGTTTGGCGTTCATGCTCTTACATGAATGGCTGGTACTCATCTCTACTCCTCCCCATACAGTGTTTGGCTTACACTGTTCTCCACCTTGTGCAATCATGTACACAATTCTGTGTCACACATGCGGCCATATCAAAACCCATCGGCTGCATCATCTGACGGCGATTAGTAGGGCTGCACGATGTGGCCACGATTAATTGAACATTGTACCTCGATTACCTCGACCTTTGTTTTGCTTTAGTTTGGAGTTCTCCGTTTGCTTCTATGCAGCTGACTGAAGAGGACGGAGTCACGTGACTACACATGCCGTAGTTAACAGTATATAGTTATGTGCTTTGTAAAAACTATTTGTAAAAGCAGAATAACTTATATTAAATAATAAAGTAAAATATGCTGATAGTACTCACCCTTCTGTGTTAATACCCTGTACCATATGGTACTACGTAACGTGTCAGTCGGTTGTATCAAAGTCCTTATAGGCTATATAATGTCTCTGGTTGAACCATGCAGTTGGAATCGGTGAGCGCTTCCTTCTATTTATGCCTACTACTCCACCAAACAATTGTAGGCATTTCGATCTGTGATATTTCAGAACCATTACCGTATTCCAGAAATTAAAGATGTCTCCACCCACTATTAGATGTCTCCACCCATTATTAGATGTCTCCACCACTACTAGATGTCTCCACCCACTATTAGATGTCTCCACCCACTACTAGATGTCTCCACCCACTGCCCAACAACAATACCAGAAGTGACACTAATGTGAGCAATCTTCTCGCTAAAGGCAGGGTTACTTATTATCCAGAGCGCTTGCTAACTTTGAGCTCAAATCAAAACAATATCCCTCTGCAGCGTTGCCTCACACATTGAAACACATTGTGAAGCTAAGCGTAGTATTACGGTTTTGTTGATGTGAGGGGGGTTTGCCACTTTGTTTATGTTACTATTTACGGAGCCATGGCTGTGAGTGTGTAGTATTGGATTATTCTTTCAACATGCACAGAGAACGGTAAAATAATGAAATGTGCTGTGATATTTTTGTTTTACAATATGCTTGCGATAGCTGGCTTTACTTTACTAAGAAACCATGGAGAGCCTAGAGGTGGCTCAATAAGACTAGGTCTCCAACATCAGATTCGTTCAGGGTTCAGGGTTCATTCCTTTCAAGTTACGACCGGTAAGCATGAGTAGCGGCCATACTTTAGTTGGTCTGTTTGAGATAGTGTTTCGGACTGGGCTAGGACTTTTGTTTTGTTTTTAAGTAATTTTCCTTTGCTCTAATAAACCCTGTTGACTGTTCATGCAGACTTTGTGATGCTAACATTACCCCATATTCTCTGGCGTTAGCTCAGTCCTGTTACAATATATTAATATGCCGACATCTCTTTATAGAGATTACTCTAAATAGGGCACTGGGAGGAAATTGAGAGAGTACCTTTAAAGAATGTGATAGCATACAGGCTGTTAGTTGTTATTTATGTCATATATTTATAATCACTGTAATACACAGCATGGCTATGTAATGTAAAGTGAATGACGGATACAATGTTAGTATGTGAATTGATACAATATGATAATTGATGTAATCTGCACTCATGTCCAATTAGCTTAAATCACCAAGGTCTTACTGTAAGTGGCAATGCATTTGCAGTATTTTATCACCATCTGTGGGTGCACACAGCTGCCAGAAGTAATCAGGTCTCTCAAGTAAGACAATCTTTTCATGTTACCAAAAGTCTTTCAGCCATGAAAATCTGTTGAAGCTGTTAAATTAATAACCTTATATGTGTAAAATAATTACCATGAAATATGATGTTTTGTTATATTATATCAAACATTTTAAAGTAGATTTGACATTTCAATAACACACAAATTGAACAAAGTTTAACTAGAAAATACTTGCTACTGCAAGAAACTCAATAGTTGTACGTGTACAATATCTATCTTATAATAATATCTGATCATGTGTAATACTATGCAAACATTATGTAATAATGCTGCACACAATAGTACAGATCCATGTTTTTATAATTGGATCCACATAGCGATTAAGGGCAGAAAACATTCATTTCATTACACTTTAAGATTTATGATTGTGTCCAGTTATTACAACATTATTCCTGAATTTTACTCTGTGCGCTTCTTGCTCCGCAGCCTTAGCCTTAGACCAACAGAGATATGAATTCAATAGGCTGATTCTCCTCCACCCACAGCGCTCTCTTTCAAACACACACACACTAACCTCTCTGTACTGCACTGCTCTCACCATGTTGGCTCACCAATAACCACAATTTGTTCTTTATTAAACTCTCACGACTGGGAATGATTATTGCAGTGGGGCTGGCTTCTGTGTGTGTGTGTGTGTGTGTGTGTATGCATGTATGCATACAGTACAAAGGGAGGGAGGGAGATTGTTGTGGGGATGGGGGGGGAGACAAAACACTCTTTAATCTTTCATAAACAGCGTGGTCTCAGTGTTGCCGCTGCAGTTTGGCACATATTTTACTGGCTGTGTGGGGGTGATGCATGATGCTGCCCCCCCCCCAAACCCCCACCATCCCACAGCTCAGGTCTGGATGCCAGCCAGGTCACACGTGGCTCCCTGCCAACACACAGATTAGCTATAAGCGCAACACAAGCTAATCGTTGAAGGAGCCTCCAATTAATTGGCCCGTAGATATTCTACGGTCTGCACGGATTTGGTGGATGAATGCGATTGGCATCTGTGTTAACGGTGCTCATATGTGTGCATGTAACCTAAAACAAAAGTTAATAATAAAAATGTCTGTCTTTACTGTTGGTTTCTAGAAAAGTATATTAAATGTATAGTAAGCAATTGTAAGCTAATACACTTTTTTCAAAATCACCATAAATCTTGAGGCTATATATTTTCAGTTTCATTTTGTAGTGAGAATCAGTCTGGAAAGCCTAGATATCATTGCGAATGTGTCCAAGTAGCAACTGAACTTACCAATCAGATTCGTATTGATACAGTAGCTATATGGGCGTGGTTTAAGCGTGCTGGCCCTTTACAAACAGTTTTGATGCGCGGATCCCTAGATGGACTTACGAATAATATGAATAACAGGTACTTCCACACAGATCTTCCACAAAGTTACTTCCACGCAGGTCTGGCTCCATACATAGGAACACAAACAAACTGGTGCAGACCGCTCATGACAACACCATCCCTGCTTGTCCAGTGTGTGTGGCGGAGCTTCAAAGGGAGATTTTTCTTGCTCAAATACAGTATGAGCGGTCTCCAGAATGACTTAGTATACCAGGTACAGTCCATAACACACCAGAGCTGCAATTTGTTGGTACAACAACAGCATCCACAGTGAGGTTTAGGGAGGGGTAGTGAGTGGCGTGAGATGCAGCGGGGAGGGGTAGTTGCGGCTTCAAATTACTTGGCGGAGCAGGACGGATGTGCGTAGCCGGAGATTACAACCCGGAACTTTTCTGTAGCAACGATTTGAACCGCCAACGGTATTTGTGGCTTGGCAGACTCTTTATAAAAACAGAGTTGACACGAGAACCCCAAACACAAAAGACCCATATGAGAGAGTCATACCGCATACAGCACAGTTGTCATGGCCCTCTGCGCCACACATGTCCAACAGACACACCGACCAGGCACACATCTGCACACACACCATAACGCCTGCTTGCCGCTGTGCGGCGGGAACGAACGGCGCGTCACGGTGCGTCACCAGTTCAGAGGCAACAGAACAGTGTGAGAGACAGACAGACAGACAGACAGACAGGCTGCTCGACACTATATACAGTATACTGTATCAATGCATTTAGGGGTGTGGTCCTGGTCAAGACAATCTCCTGAACTCCAAACTGAATGTCAGAATGGGAAAGAAAG
>JAODTR010000006.1:339521-368164 GCA_025399935.1 Amblyopsis rosae | reverse complement strand
CATGTTTGGACTTGGACATTGTGTTTTTTGAATGTCGACACTGGGTTAAAGGCGCAGATTCAGCTTATAGTTCTGCAGAATTGGTTTGTGCTTCCGCTTGTTGTGTGACAGGTTTCACGAATTGTGTGACAAATTCTGATTTTGTGTGTTAGCGGTTGAAAAAAACTGTAAACGCTTGGTGGTATAGGCACTAGGCAGGGGTGGATCCCTTAATAACTGACCTGTTGGCTAGCTCCAGTGTATTGTAGGTCAAATACAACAATTCAGTCAGTCCTTGGTTAGCTTATTAGCCTACTGCCTGTTACCATTCACACATCAACAATTCCTTTTTTCCTCAACGTATAAAGAACTATGAAGATGCCAGCTTGTCAAAGCAGCTAATTGGGCCAACAGACTTTGCCTGAATGGAAAGTAGATATAGTAGTGCTGTGGAACGAAGGCCTATGGATACTTCGGGCTGTCTCTCGTTTCTGTCACGCCCTTAGTGAGGCTGATTCCTTGTCTGAAGTGTCAACAGCGTTGCGCTGCCAGCTCAAAACCTCTTCCACGGAATGAGAGCTGCTACTACGCTCCAAAGCTATAACGTTTACATGAAGTCCCGGTGAGCACCAACCCCCGCCCCGAAATTGTTTTCTCTAAAAATTCATACATGTCATGCAAAATAAATCAGCCCTCTTTTCTACTGCCGAGCTCTAACTGGCTGCACTGTGAATAAGAGATGAGGTTTAAATGTTAGCAACCCCTTGCCTGACACTTCACATCACATCACTGAAGTCACGCTCTCTCTCTCTCTCTCTCTCTCTCTCTCGCTCTCTCTCTCTCTCTTGCTCTGTCTGTGTGTGTGTTGCATTGGAGAGCACAGGGGTGTTATACACTCAAACGTTTGCATAATAAGGCGTGTGCATTTCTTAATGTGCTTTGCTGCGTCTTAGGAGTATTGTTTGTGCACCGATGTACCAAAAGGAATGCTCAGCTATCTAACACACTGACTTTGCATGCTTAGCTTCGGCAACATCAGCTAAATATCTTACACAGTTAAATGTAATGTTCATCTTTTATACCCAGTCTATAAGCTAATAGACGAGCATCTGATTAACGTTACATGTCTAGTGCTAGTCGTCATTGCATATGAGCTATAAAGCCTAAGGAGTGATTGAACTCTAATTAATGAATATTAAAGATGATCATTTTGGTTGTGATGTCATTGGTTTCTGAAGAGATCCGCAAGTTTGTCTTTAGCACCTTAAGGGCCCGACCACACCGAGACGCGTCGCTAGAAACGCGTAGCTAGCAAAACCATTGTTCTCCTATGGTACGGTGCGACTGGCATGCGCTTTTTCATTGGCGCCGTGTTTTTTTAGCATTTTTTAGACACACGTAAAAGTTTAAATATTCTCAACTTTGGTTATTGGCCCTTCTAATTGATTTCCTTACAGTAATGTGCTCTGTTTGGGCACTGTGCCCCTGGTGGCCTGTAAAGGTTGTGCATGCTAAGCACATCTGCATTCACACAAAGCCTGAGAAGCATTAGTCCATCTTTAACTTTCATAAAGTCTAGGACAGTTTTTCCCAACCCAGAACGCTGTCCTGCATGTTTTAGATGTTGCCTTGCTCCAACACAGCTGATTCAAATGAATAACTTGTTAGAATCCTGATATCCTAGGGCACAGCATTAGCCAACTGTGTCAAGACCCGCCTATATGACAGGAGATGTATTTTGACTACATACTACTAACCAAATCGGACACTAAATTTATACTAAGGAATTTGTTGGGAAACAAAGCGGCGTAAGTCTGGCTGTTTGCAGGTCAAATTGAAAGACTGAACAGCAAAACTAGCTTCTTGCCAGAATTACGAATAAAGTTTTGTGAGTGACAATTCTATCAGCCAATGAAGCTCTACCAATTCACTTCCTGATAGCACTGGTGAGCTTACAGGAGTTATGTGTATCAGACGTTCAGCACAAGTCGCCTATGTCATGTAGTGCTGATGGACGGAAGAGGCTATGAGGCTAAACAGTGTAACGTGGCCAGCCGGTAGCTCTGTGCAGTAATTTACTTAAACCTCTCTCTCCGACACCTCGAGAACGCTCTAGTGACAGATGCTAGAGCTCTTATTGCTAAGGCGTTCGCTCTGTATAGAGCAGCCATGACAACTGCTTGCTTTTAAGCCTTTTTAGAGTCTTCTCATGTTCTGTCCATCTCCAGTCCCGGCCATGATCACGTCGTATCCCAACACCACGCTCGCCACGCAGGGGGAGGAGAAGAAGATGAGCTGCACGGCCCATGGAGAGAAGCCCATCATGGTGCGCTGGGAGAAGGAGGAGCGCATTATCAACCCCGAGACCAGCCGCTACGTGGTCACCTCCAAGGAGGTGGCAGACGAGGTCATCTCCACCCTGCAGGTAGCAAGACGTGTTTTATGTGGTGGAATGGGGGCTGCATGGGATGGGTCACCAGATACTGTAGGGGTGGGTCACCAATCGACCAATAAAGCAACGTTATTGCCAGGTAACTAGGTCATCTGACATGCCAGGTTGATTGTTAGTCACAAGTCCATCTGGGGAGCCGTTCATCAAAACTGTTTGAAAAGGGCAGACTTTTTCAAAAAATACTTGACAGTTGATTGGCTGAACCATCTGGTTGTTTGCGCTGTCGATACACCTAAACCACGTCACACACCTAAACCACGCCCTTATAGCTATCAACGCAACGCTGATAAGTTCAGTTGCTACTCGGACACAATTTCAGTGATTTTTAGGCTTTCCAGTCTGATTCTCATGCCAAAGTTTACCTGAAGCTCGCAAGGTCAGGATGGTTTTGCAAGGCTAAATTCAAGGTACATTACATACTAGGAACCTTACTTGGTAGTGTTCTGCTTAGCAATCAGAAACATACATTTAAAAGATTAGCAAAAAACTAAAATGATAATAAATAGTTCAAGTGCAGTAGCGTAATGTACATCCATGGTTGGGGGGATAAGTCAACTAATCCAGACATTCTGTATATTACATGTTTGATTTTTGGTGTTGTTGGCTGTTTACATTTGTATAGTGTATCTTGCCAAAAAAGTGTGCCTACTGTAAATGAGAAGGGTTCATTGTGCTTAGTATTTTGAGGTAAAGGTTGTAAAATTTTCATCTCAATTCGACCCTATATGTATGATTGTGGTAATAATTTCTATCACCCTAAACACTGCTCCCGGTGGTTGGTCGCACCTTGCATGGGAGCAATCACCATCGGTGTGTGAATGTGTGTGTGAATGGGTGAATGTGAGGCAAAATAATGTAAAGCGTTTTAGATTAAAGAGCTATATAAATGCAGTTGAGCACGGCAATGAATGTTTGTGTATTATGAATCATCCTGCTTGCTTTGCCCCATTCAGATCATGCCCACAGTGAGGGAGGACTCTGGGTTCTTCTCCTGCCACGCCATCAACTCCTTTGGTGAAGACAGAGGCATCATTCAGCTGACTGTGCAAGGTACTGTAGACCTCCAAACATCTGCCTTTGCTTTCGTCATTCCTTGCCCCCTCTGGAGACACGAAGTGGCCGACTGGGATAGGAAATGCCATCCATCATGCGTAGATGAGCGATCATCCACTCAAAGTTCCCTCTAACGTGGACATTATGCCTTGCAGAGCCCCCGGACCCTCCAGAGGTGGAGATTAGAGAGGTCAAGGACAGAACCATTGCCCTGCGATGGACCATGGGCTTTGATGGCAACAGCCCCATCACAGGCTTTGATATCGAGAGCAAGAACAAGTCAGGTATACGGGACAAGCCAAATGCATGATAGCGAATGAACAGAATAAATATGATGCTGTGTGTTCATTAGGATTGCTAATTGTTATAGTCTCAATGCTCTGAGATTGAGCTATCGGACGTGTAATTATCTCGTACACGCTCACTTTGTCTTGATTCCATAATTTAATCTATCCACCTTATTCCTGAGCGACCTACTGTATGTTCGCAGCCATGGTAACCTTTACTGTTTTTCACTTCCGCTCGATGCTCAGAGAGAAGCGATGAGCTCAGGTTTATTCTGTGCCATGGCTGGCTAGTTAACAAATGCAAACTACTTTACTGTTAAAAATGATATCGCAAATATAGGCTAATAGTTCTTACCGGAAACCACGAACAGGAACCGTTACTAATGTGCTATGAATCATGGGAAATATCTCTGATCAGGAATAGGGGGGTAAAAGCAGCACTAATGCACTTAGCTAGCTCTCGCCTCTCCTGAGTATCCTTGCTAACCCCAATAAACCCCCAACCCCTCTCCCCTCTCCTTCAGCCTCCTGGGACACCGCACAGAAGACCAAAGATGTGTCGCCCCAGCTCAACCAGGCCACCATCATCGACCTGCACCCCTCCTCCACCTACAACATCCGCATGTTTGCCAAGAACCTCATTGGCAAGAGCGAAGCCAGCAACGAGCTGACCATCACCACCGACGAAGCAGGTGCAGAATCTATCTGGCCATCTGTCAATCAACGCTATTTGGTTTAGGGTATTTCTCTCTGTTCCCCACTGTAGTGTTTTTCTACTATAATGGAATACACACGCATGAACAATAAATACCATGCGGTTATGCATCAGGCCGTCCAGACAGGGTCCTTATAGGCCAGTCTGGCACTCAGCATCCATCTTGGTAACGCTTCTAGACAGTTGTTAGGAAGTACCTATCTATTTGAATGGGTAGAAATCCATGACAGCGTTTTAAATGGTCACCGGGACATATAAACTGGATGTATACAAATATAACATAAAAACTATGATAAAATATGATAAAAACAGCTTAAAATGTTTGGCGACTTTCCAGGTTTAAAAGGCAGTTCTTACACAGGTTATACCTACTACACATGTGCAAATGTCGTCTTGGGTTATGGTTTGGCCATTATACAGCAGACGGTTGGCCATTTTCCTCTTATTGCCATATTTGTCGTTACGGAGTAACATTCTATTCTGTCTTCATCTATAATGTCTGTGGTCCAGTCCTAGTCAGGCCTGTGTGTCTTCATCTATAATGTCTCTGGTCCAGTCCTAGCCAGGCCTGTGTGTCTTCATCTATAATGTCTCTGGTCCAGTCCTAGTCAGGCCTGTGTGTCTTCATCTATAATGTCTCTGGTCCAGTCCTAGTCAGGCCTGTGTCAGAACTATAGTGGAGCCATTAGACAGGCAGACAGCAGGAGTGGATAGTGAGTGAACAAATAGGCAGGAATGAGGGAAGGAGCCCACGGAGTCACTTCATTAGGGTCCGGTGACATCAGCCGCATTGGCTGTGTTGCATTATTGAGCACATGCTGACCTTGCACTATTGCAGGACTCTTCAATTAGCGGCCCCACTACTAAATGTCACACGGCGGTCAATAGGCTGAGCCACTGCCTCCTCCTCTCCTTTCCTTTACCCCCTGTACAGTCTGCATCCTCTTGCACTGCAGCGTACATCTAACCATCTAACATTCTTATTAACTTAACCATGAAGATACTCTCTCTATATACACGGTATATACTGTATACTGTAGGGGTGGGAATCACCAGAGTCCCCACGATACGATATTATCACGATACTTATGCCACGATACTATATTACTGCGATTAAAAAAAAATTCGATATCCTACGATATTTTGCAATTTTCTACTTCAGATATGTTCCCAAAGGAAAACTTTGTCAACATTAGTTTGTTCAGCTCACAAAATGTGATTGTCAAGCCGACTAACTGACATGAACATGTCATAAATATGGTTAAGTTTAACCAAGTTAAATTCTCATGTGCAATTTATATAATGAAATTGCGATACTTGGCGTCCGTGTATCGATACAGCATTGCCATTGGGAAATTTTGCGATACTATGCTGTATCAATTTTTTCCCACCCCTAATATACTGTATATATACTGTAAATACAATCAAAACTACATGTGTATAAACAAGGATATGTTTTCAATTAAAGTGGGGGTTTGGCTGCTAGAAGCTCTTTTGGTCTGGATCGACCGGTGGCAGAAAATCTTGCTGCACACAGGAAGTCATATCTCATGTCACATGACATGAGCCAATCAAAGTCAGTACTGTAAGATGTGCAGGACATGGTTTGCATACAGTGGCAGATAATGTGTTCTTGAATGAACTGGCAGTGGCTGTTGTTTAGCAGAGCCATGTATAGAGAGAGTCGCGTCATCTCCATTCACACAGTTTTTTCACAGCAACGAAGCCTCAAAATAGTTCCCGGAAGTTAGCCTAAATACTAAAAGTACCCTATCAATTCCATTTTAAATGTAAAGTGGTGGATTTTTTCACTACTAATTACCAAAAAATGTAGTTATATATCTGTGTGTATATATCTTTCTTTCTTTTTTTCTTCAAATTGCCGACCAAGCACTTCCTGGAAATATTTTGCCACAGGTTTCGCCTCTCTGTGAACTATGTGACCATTGAACATTTCAAACTTCCGCAACTCTCTCTTTCCATGGCTCCGCTGTTTAGGAACAATACATAGTTGAACATGTTGACATGTATGCTGGTTAATATCGGCCGTGGGTTTCTGGATGCTCAGCAGTAACAGCAGTTCTGTGACGTGCTTTCAGCTCCGGACGGACCTCCTCAGGATGTACAGCTGGAGGCACTTTCCTCACAGAGTGTCCGAGTTACTTGGAGGGTAAGCTTGCACGCAGCATATACAGTGTATTGTGTAGATTCATTAAATGGATGGCTTCAAATGAGGTAGGTTCTTCTTCATTGATCCAGACCAACAACGACATACTGTTACAGAAAATATAGAAACTGTGGTACAAAGAAAAATATACTATAATAATGATCTAAAAATCGCTAGGGTAGTGCAAAGGAGATTTCATATTCTATTACATATATAAAATGCCCATGAAACAAATACAACATGTCTTCCTTTCCACATGATATTATGCATTATTATGATAGTATGTACATTATTATTATTATTATTATTATTATTATTATTATTATCACTACTGACAGTAGCACCATGACATCAAGCTTCCTCTCCCCCCCATCATTCCCTCCCCAGAGCCCCAAGAAGCACCTCCAGAATGGAGCCATCCGGGGCTACCAGGTGGGCTACCGGGAGTACAGCTCCGGGGGCAACTACCAGTTCAGCGTGATCACCATGGAGACCACGGGCGACAACGCCGAGAGCCTGGTGCTGGACAACCTGAAGAAGTTCACACAGTATGGCGTGGTGGTGCAGGCCAGCAACAGCGCTGGCACGGGGCCGTCCTCCACGGAGGTGGCCTCCACCACGCTGGAGGACGGTGAGCAGGGTCGGGTGCTAACTGTTTACATGTAACAGACTACATGTTGTTAGTTACATGTAATCTGATTACATGTAACTGGTTACATGTATCTGTGGTTACATGTAACTGACTACAGTAATCAGATACATGTAATCGGGTGCTTGTAATCAGATACATGTAATCAGCTACATGTAACTGATTACCTGTAACTGACTACAAGTAATCAGCTACATTTATCTGATTAAATGTAACTGACTATATGTAATCAGCTACATGCAATCGGCTGCTAGTAATCAGATACTTGTAATTGATTCTGATGACATGTAATCAGCTACATGTAAGTAAATGTAACTGTAATCCATTACATTGCCAAGTAATTTATTGTAATCAGATTACAGGTACATTTGGACTGATCCCATAGAATTATATATATGATCCCCCTTTATGCAGACCAGAAGACTGCATTTGAATTTCCAGTTATGTCATTAGTGAAATAGGGTGACACGCCCACCTAAGAGACGGGAAGTGTTACACTTTTGCTCCCACAGAGATGCATTATGTTTCCCTATCTCTGTTTGAATCCCAATATCTTTGGACGTGGGGATCTTGGGGAGCTTGTAATGTGAGCTTATCGAGGTGTCTGTCCTGGTTAAATGATGAGTGTGGGATCATGTAAATTGACTAATCCCAAAGACCGCCCCTTTTCACCTGTCCTCCAGTAAGAGTTGAGTATTATTTTAATCCCGACTGAAGCTCAGTCAACTGTTTGTTTTCCTGTAATAGCCTACTAGCTGTTTGGTCCAACCTAGTTACAGTAACAAGGTTTACATGTTGTGTGGATTAATGAGCATATATCACCCCCATGTGGACACATGGGGGTACTGCATCATGGGTTCTGTCGTACAGTAGTATTCACTGGTTGTCTCCCCCTCCGCCTATAGTGCCCAGCCGCCCCCCAGAGAACGTCCAGGCCACAGCCTCGTCTCCTGAGGTCATCTCCCTGTCCTGGTTGACTCCCAGTAAAGAAGCCCTCAACGGCAACCTGGTGGGCTTTAGGGTCATCTTCTGGGCAAACCTGCCTGATGGAGGTATTTTTTATTTATTTTTATTTAAAGGATGAGTATGTCATCTTGGAAAAACCAGTAACAGCCAGATTTTGAAAGATACAATCGAAATAAAAGCACCGCCCCTTGCCTCAATCATCCTTCCTAAACCACGCCTCCAATACACGTGAACGCGCAATTAATAGGATGAGTCCACCGTCCACCGCAGTAGCATTTGTCAAAGGAGCACATCATCTCTGCTACCGATACTGATAAGAAATGGCTCAACATGTAAGAAAACAACACCAAACATTGTAATAATGAATGTAAAAATAACTATTGTTATTACTCCCACCTGTCAAGCTAGCGATTTAGTACGTTTGTTATGAGTAGTGCATCTGTATGCCTTCGGTAGAATCCGCTGTCACGATAGTGCACAATTAAGCAGAGTACGCGCAACAACGTAGCTCAAGCTGACAGACAGTTAGGCCAGCTAATCGCTGAGTTCGGTCCGAACTTTATGACTTTCTATGACTTTATTTTTTCTAACCGTATTGTCAGAGCATTTAATTTTGTCATTGCTATCAGGGTGTAAAGAGAATGTCAAGAAATATTACTAAATGTGCTTCTGAAGCAAATGACATACTCATCCTTTAACCTTTATTTAACCAGGAAGTACCCATTGAGATTAGGAATCTATTTTGCAAGGGAGACCTGGCCAAGATAGGCAGCAGCAATGCAGTACATGTATGCATGTACAGCACTGGGTGTGTACATGTACTTGTATGCATGTACATGCACACACACATTACACATAGAGTGCGGTGCAAGCAAGCACACATTGGCATTACTCGCGTTGAGGCTTCTTGAAGAGAAAATCAGTATGAATGCGTTTTTATATTTATTGCCACTAAGTCACAGGCCTGCTGTGCTGTTGTATTTACACTTAACTTTACGCTTTTTAAAACATTTGGACATTTTCTTCTTAACATATACAGTTTTTCTGTAAATCTTGCTAAGATATATATACTATATTATTGGACATAGGAATATGCATTTAATGCAAGCTGAATATCGTATCCTTCCTAAAAGTTACATTTAGTTTTAATGACTATACATAACATGTATATGGACAACAATGCTATTTGCCTGGTGTCTCCCAGCACCCAGAGTCTGTCAGCGATTACCGCCTACTTAGTTTTAGAGTGCGGCTGATGGCTGTGTGGAAGCAAGTCAGTGTGTCACATGGCACTGTGTCAGTGGGATAGGTTGTGACAGCATGGTAACCTTTGACCCCAATACTGTCTCATCACATTTAAATGGCCGCCCACAACTTGACAGAGAGGACTAGTTTGCATGGTAACAGCGCGTAGCACAGTGAGATCTTCTCGGGAACGGGATCATTTACTATAGATTTACTGTGGATATAATGAAGATGATGCCAAAGTGGAATGGGGCATGAACACGCTATGAGAAATTGTCATTTATACTATATTAATGTCTTGTCCCAGGAGTGAAATACATTTTCACAACACTGCACATCACCAAAACCTACATTATACTTACATACTTTATAAAATACACCATAAACAGCAGACAACATCAATATGAAGAACAAGTGTGTAATACTAAAGAAATGATGCGCGTGATAAAACAATAAAATCTATATTATGAACAGTTCAAGTACAGTTCATTACTATGCTTTTGTCAATATCCCAAAGGAATTATAGATTTTCTTCACCGAGCTCATTGACCAGCAGGGGAAGATACATTTAAAAGACGCGAGGCACAAAAACATTGTGAAACATGTTTTTAACTTTGTCGTTTCCTCTAGCAGTTGCACTGATGTGTGAAAAAGGCCCGTACATATTAATTATGTATCCTAAATCAGTAGTGGATATTTAACACATAAGATCTTAGAACCTACACTGCAAAAAATGCCCCATCAAATATAAGTGATTAAGTGATATTAGTTATTAGCTTACTAATGCTTACAACAAGCTTAACTGGCTGCCAGTGCAGTAAGTGAAGTCCACATGATAATATTTCTTAAACTAAGTGCACATTTACTTAAATTAAATCACTCGATAAGCCGTTTATATTAGAATCAAGTCCAACTAGATTTTAAATCTAAAAACAAGTTTATCACACTAAGATAGATAGTTTTTGCAGTGTATGAGTGCATCGGGCACTGAGCTGCATAGTGATGACAGCACCAGGGAGGTATTGTGTGTAGAATTCCCCTTGTACCCTGGAGATGAGTCTTCACGACTGCTCATGTCCGTCTTCTCTCCTCCTCCTCCTCTGCTGCTCCCTCTCTCCCAGAGCTGGGTGAGATCAGGAACGTGACCACCTCTAAGCCGTCCCTGGAGCTCGATGGCTTAGAGAAGTACACCAATTACAGCATCCAGGTGCTGGCTTTTACCAGGGCTGGTGACGGAGTCCGCAGCGAACAGATCTACACACGTACAAAGGAGGATGGTAGGACGCCGCATGAGATCGCACTCACTCACTTTGTCATGTCTGAACTAGAGACAGATATCTGTGGATGGCTGTAGGTATCCACAACATCCTTCAAGATGGCGCCATTGTGGGTGGGTGACGTTTTTGTGCTCCCAACCAACTCTGCGATTTAACAGCAGAGAGAAAATAAAAAGTTTTAATATTTGATTGTATTATTAACTGCATTGTTGGGGAGTGCGGGAACTAAGCGTTTGATTGCCATAACTTGTTATTTTAACAAAAATCTATTAACGGAATTGACCTAAACCCACCCGCACACTGATTGGCTGATGGTCGTGTGACCAGCTGACATTGGCATTTTTAAACTAAGAGTTCCCATACTGATAGGCAAAGTGAAGCAAATAATAAAGGCAGAGCTTACAAGATCAGGATGGATATACCATATGCAAATGTTGCTCTGCAACTACCTGCAGGAAATGTTACAGATTATGGCCGTGTAATGGCTGTATGGTGTTGTATAATAGTTTTATAGCTATGGAGTATGTGATGTTGGGGCAGTATGACTTTATATTGTAACTTTTAGAAGACTGGAAATATCCATCCAGCAGGCGTTGGTCGTAGCCTTATGTCTAGTAGTCCGTTTAAATATAAATATATATATATATATATATATATATATATATTTTAAAATCACAAAAGTGTTTTACATTAAAAACATCAACATGACAGATTTTAAAATACAAAAACAAAACATGACAAGAACAGAACCTGAGAACCAAAAAGAGTAGAAATTGACCATTAAATTCAAATACATAAATAACCATTTCAACCATTCTTCCTTAAGTTCCCGGTCCTCCGGCGGGTGTAAAGGCTGCCGCTGCTTCTAACTCTGTGGTGTTCGTGTCATGGCTGCCTCCTCTCAAAGTGAACGGCATCATCAGGAAGTACACCGTGTTCTGCTCCAACCCACACCCCACGGTAGGACCTCCAGGACGCTCGGGCGGATTGGTCTTGGGTTGGGTTTTACAATAATAATTACATTTGTATTTCAAATATTTTATCAATATCACTGTTTTCTTTTAGAAGCTTTTATAAGCAGTGCAAATCAGTTTAGTTTGAACTAAACGGTAACATTTTTTTAAATATATATATTCTTTTAGTATCTTCCCTCCATTTTGCTGAAGCTCCTCTGGAGGTCCCCGGCGGTCCCCACTGTGAAAACCAGGGCAACATACAGTGTCTCCCCTATCCCTTAGGTGAGCAGTGAGTTCGAGGCAGCTCCAGACGTCTTCTACTATCGCATCCCCAACCTGAGCAGGAACCGTCAGTACAGCATCTGGGTGGTGGCGGTCACGGCCGCGGGTCGAGGGAACGCCAGCGAGATCATCACCATCAAACCCATGGCAGAAGGTAGGGGGGCGTTCTAGGGATGGGAAGCACCAGAGGCCCCACTATACAATATAATCACGATACTTATGCCATGATACAATATTATTGCGATTTTAAAACTGTATTTTGCAATTTATGACTTTTTCCAACTTCAAATTATGTCCCAAAAGGAAATCTATGTCAACATTGGTTTGTTCATGTCACGTAAATTGTATTGTTGCAAAATGTGATTGTAAAACCTATGTCAATACATGTCATAAATATTAAATTCTCATGTGTAATTTATATTATGAAAAGGAAAAAAAAGTATTGCAATACTTGTAGCCATGGGAAATATCGCGATACTCTGCAGTGTCAGTTCTTTCCCCCACCCCATTCTGAATCCCATCCTTATTTGTTCTACATCTGAGGGGTGGAAAAACCATTCTTTCCCATTATCTCAATATAAGAACACGGTTGAATGTAAAAACAGGTTTGAGTTTGACCCTGTCAGCACTTGACATGCTTGCTGGGGCCCGATAAGCTGATGTCTGTTGAGATAGGCCACAGAATGTCGGTTGTCACCACCCAGAGGTCCTATCAGGACACTCCTGTCCTGGGTGATGAATGTCCTCTCCGCTGAGGAGGCCAGCTGCCATCACTGCCGCATGTTTCCATGGCTCCAGACAGCTCCAGTATATGCTTCTTCACGTTGTATTGGAATTATGGTAAAGACGAGTTCCCACTTGGATATTGCACATGAATTACCTCTGCACACTCCCTGCTTCACCAGCAGCCGGCAGCAACAGCAGTTTGCCCTCATTTGTCTAATGTAGCTCACCTGGTACCCGTTAGATGTGTTTTCTCCCCTGACGTTTTGGTTTGAACAAACCTGCTGGAAGTATGACATGGCTTTCTTTGAGCAAAGCTGATAATGTTAAAGTTAGACCGAGTGGGGTTTTCTATCTGCAGAGGTTTTGGTTGTTAATAAATACAGTTTACTTGAACTCATTGAGCAAGTGTGTTCCCGAGTTGGTGACTTTCAACCTTCCAACACCACAGAGAATAGAAAGTAATTTGTATCCATGATCTAGAGCAGCTACTGCCCTGCATGTTTTAGATGTCGCCCTGCTCCAACACACCTGATTCTAATGATTGAGTTGTAATCAGGCTCCTACAGAGACTGATAACGACCCATTCATTTGAGTCAGGTGTGTTGGAGCAGGGAGACATCTAAAACATGCAGGGCATTATCTCTCCATGACCAGGATTGGGAACCCCTGAGCTAAAGGCCTTGCGATAATGTGCGCAGCACATATATAATATAATAGAGTAATTTTGGAATTAATGTGCATCTTTGGAATCTTTTGTCTGACTCACAAAAAGGCTGGTTCTTAAATTCCACAGGTAGGGCTACCAAACGCATATCTGAATTGGGAAATATATTAATCATAGATTCTAACGTGTGCATTACAAACAAAGGACATTGCACTTTAATTTCATATAGCTCTGAAAACAAAGCACTTGGACGCATAATATTCACAATTCACAAGTGGGAAGGAGGAACCTCCGACAAGCACATCAAGGCAGCGTTAATCGCAGACACACGAGTGAAAATGATTACATAACTCCTTTGCGAATAACCCTAGGGCAACTGTGTGTTTTACCTACAAATAAACCATTAATGTCCTTCCTGTTTTCTTTATTTTTATAATCGTATTTATAACCACCCAACAAAACAGAGCAAACACTGCACAGTATAATTGCATATACTGTAAACTGTACCAATTTTGCACAGATTAAGCATCCATGTATCAATAGTGTGACCAGCACACAAATACCACTGTAAAAACCATCAGACAGATAGTTGTAATAATAATGGCAAGTAAAATAAATCGTAGTTGTAAAAATCACACTAGAAACATTCAGGGATCATTATGGTAATGTAATAAGTACAGATGACTGTAACAATAATACCATCTATAACAATTCAACATGACGTCAATGAGCTCAAATACAAAAAGAAAGAAATAAAGGCCAACCCATTACAGTTCTAGCTTCGATATGTCCCGCTGGACCTGTACTGGGTCCCTGGTACCTCTTACACCGGCTGATGGGGCGCTTGTTGTCCTGCAGCTCCTGCCAGGATCCTGACATTCAACAGGACAGTGACCACCCCGTGGATGAGGGACATTGTGCTGCCTTGTAAGGCTGTGGGTGATCCAGCCCCCACCATCAAGTGGCTCAAGGAGACGTGAGTATACACGGCAGCATAGGATCCAACACATTGGGCCACATTGCCACAGTGTGGGTTGGAGTCCCGGTGGGTTAGAGACCCACCAAACGCCTGGATTGGAGTCCCGGTGGGTTAGAGTCCCACCAAACGCCTGGGTTGGAGTCCTGGTGGGTTAGAGACCCACCAAATGCCTGGGTTTGAGTCTCAGTGGGTTAGAGACCCACCAAACGCCTGGTTTGGAGTCCCGGTGGGTTAGAGTCCCACCAAATGCCTGGGTTGGAGATCCGATGGGTTAGAGACCCACCAAACGCCTGGGTTGGAGTCCCGGTGGGTTAGAGACCCACCAAATGCCTGGGTTTGAGTCTCAGTGGGTTAGAGACCTACCAAACACATGGTTTGGAGTCCCGATGGGTTAGAGTCCCACCAAACGCCTGGGTTTGAGTCTCAGTGGGTTAGAGACCCACCAAACGCCTGGGTTGGAGTCCCGGTGGGTTAGAGACCCACCAAACGCAAATATACAATAATGGATTTTATTATTTTCATGGTTTTTACCTAGTTTTCCGTTTAATTTCATTTGTTCCCTTCATCCTTTGTTCAAATGTTTTAAACTGTAAAGCACGTTGAGTTGCACATTGTGTATGAAAGGTGCTATACAAATTTTATTATTATTATTATTATTATATACAGTATAAATGGTGACTGCATTTATATAGCGCTTTTTCATTCATACACCAATGGTGATGGCTGCCATGCACAGCACCTCCTGACCACCGGTATACATAGCAGGATAGCATCAAACACCATGGGCCTGATAGACACAGACAGACACAGATCATTCAGGCAGGACCACTATAGTCAAAGAGCTGTATTGCTGTTGGGAGCTCCCTGCCCATGCTTTGCTATGCTTGATATAGTAGATGATGATATGGCTTCTGGAAAAAGGCAGAATATTTCTCATTTGTCATTCATTTGATTAATTTGTCAGAATAAAGTGCTTGATATTTTTCCAGATTAATAACTGCACTATGTCAATATTACAGGAATGGAACCCCAGCACCCGCTGTGATGGACAGCCGGCGCAGTGTCCATGGCAACGGTAGCCTTGTCATTCGTACAGTGAAAGCAGAGGATTCAGGGAATTACACTTGTGTTGCAAGTAACAGCTTTGGGCCGGACAAGATTGTCCTCAACCTGCAGGTCCAAGGTAAGATCGTTTTACAGCTTAACTTTTTTTATAGTAAAATATGTCCTTTTAATGTCGGCATAAATTCAAGTGCAGTTCCATTTCATGACCAGATGGTGCTGCCAATACGCCAAAGCAAGTAAAAAAAAACAGATTGTTGCGTCAGGGTCATTTTAAAGCTCTGTCGGTTGACAATGTTTACAGTTCCTCCGGACCAGCCCCGTCTCACTGTTACCAAGACAACCACAACATCAATCACCCTGTCGTGGATCCCAGGAGACAACGGAGGAAGTTCCATTAGAGGTCAGAGACACAACATAGTCTGAAACGTCTTCTCTTCTCTCTGTGTTTACTATAATGTTGTTTTCTGGGAAATAGCTCCATTGTGGGATCCTTTTTTTTTTTTTTTTACGCTTTCCTTTGTCAATGTGAAATGAGTCTTGGTTTAAGTTAATGGTCTCTTAGTATTTTCATAAGTACGTTCAGTGTTCCATGCCACTGTGTCTCTATATCTCCTGGTCTGTCTGGCTCCTCCAGGCTATATCCTGCAGTACTCGGAGGATAACAGCGAGCAGTGGGGCAACTTTGCCATCAGCCCCAGTGAGCGATCGTATCGGCTGGAGAACCTCAAGTGTGGCACCTGGTACAAGTTCACCCTCACGGCCCAGAATGCAGTGGGGCCTGGTCGCATCAGTGAGATCATTGAGGCAAAGACCCACGGCAAAGGTAGGAGCATGCAGTATTAACCCTAACCTTAGGAGCAGTATTAACCCTTAACCTTAGGAGGTATTGAACATCGTGAAATGCGTCCGCCTGCTCACCGCACCCATGTCGCTCACGCCGCAGAGCCTCAGTACGCGAAGGACCAGGAGCTGTTCACCAGCATCAACGCCACTCGCGTGCGGCTCAACCTGGTCGGCTGGAACAACGGCGGCTGCCCGATCACCTCGTTCACGCTGGAGTACCGTCCCGTGGACGCGCCCGCGTGGACCACAGCCCAGCGCACATCCCTCACCAAGAGCTACATCCTGTATGAGCTGCAGGAGGCCACCTGGTACGAGCTGCAGATGAAGATCTACAACAGCGCCGGCTACGCAGAGAAGAGAGCGAAGTTCGCAACGCTCAGCTACGACGGCAGTGAGTAGTCAAACCAAGTTTGTAAATATTGAGCAGAGGTCTTCAACACAGGTCTGGGGAGTCCCAAATGTTCTTCCAACAATTTAAATGTCAGAAAATAAACATTAACATAAATACAACCTGAGCTAGAAATATATAAATCTGTCAAGAAATATTTTAATGGCTTAGTGGACACGTTTATACATGGCACTATAGGCCACCTTACACATTATTGTTGGCCCAGCAACTAAATATTTTGTATCGTGTGATAGGGGGTTCCTGTGCAGTGTTTTTATCAGCCACAGGGTCCAGTTGGCCCAAAAAAAGACCTCTGATATTGAGGATTCCACACCGTTTTCATGGTCCCCATAACGACCCATGTAATCATGATGCAGGGAGCTTTTAGACATGTTTTGGTTTTTTTGCACATTGAAAGGCATTGTGAAGCAAAGCGTAGTACTACGGATTTGTTGTTGTGAGGGCAGTGTTCGCCACGGTACCAGAATAATTTTCCAGCACGCAGAGAATGGTAAAGCTAGCTAGAAGATATTTGGTGAATTTGACAAAAGGTGTATTAGCTTACAATTAGCTTGTAATAGCTGACAATAGCTTTTTAAGCTTTTTAAGATGTCCTTCCTTTGCAAGCAACATGAGCTGAGTTGTGCCCTGTGCAGGTACCATCGCACCACTGGTGAAGGCCCCCAACGTGCGTGAAGACCCCCCTGGGGGTGGCGAGGGTCTGAAGCTAATGGTGACTATCTCCTGTGTCCTGATGGGCATGGTGCTCATCTTAATCGGGCTGATGGTGCTGAGGAGAAGGAGGCGGGAGCAGAGGCTAAAGAGGCTGAGAGGTAGGTTTGCCTTTCGCTAGTGTCACAGAGCCAGCCTTTACATGTGTATGGTCTGGGACACAGCGCTGGACAACTGCGTCATGACCCACCTACTTGACAGGAGAGGGAGTTTGATTTACATGCACAACAACCAACTACTGACCAAGTTGGACGTTAAACTCAATTACAAAGTTGGATGTTAAATTTATACTGAGGAATTTGTTGGAGAAACTAAATAACATGAGTCTGGCTGTTTGTAGGTATTCTGTTAAACCTGAAAGACTGAAATTAGTAAATAAAGCCTTGTAACTGACAATGCTAACAGCCAATGAAAGCTACTCCTGATAGTGTTTAAAGCTTACAGGTTTAGGTGTCCGATATTCAGCAAAAGTTGCTTATGTGACGTAACGCTATTTGATGGAAGAAGCTGAGTAGTTTCTGTCTACAAACAGTAGCCTACATTATTGTCAGTGTATATTTGTATGTCATATTATCAGAGAACGTTACTAACAGACATTTTACAACTTGCAACGCAGAACCCAACCTGCTTTCATCCAATGAGTTCTCTTTCAAGGAAAAGAACCATTCCATACCACATTGTAACGCGGGATGTTAGTGTTCTAATATCTTCTGTATTATCCAGTGTTTGCATGTGTGACATGATGACACCTGGTGGCAGCTCCTTTGGCATGCTGCCATCCAGGTCTTTCAGTGGTCATAGGTCATGGGTCAAATGGTTTGCGATCTCCTGCTTTAAAAAAGAACACTGTCCCTGTTTCATTTCTAGATGCAAAAAGTTTGGCTGAGATGCTCATGAGGTAAGAACCCTCTGCACAGTGACTTGCATATGTCAGTGGCGGCCACTGCAGTGTTTGAGCTCACTGTTTGTGTTCCCCAGTAAAAACACGCGTCCAGCTGAACCCATCAACAAACAGCAGCAGACACTGAGAATGCACATTGACATCCCAAGAGCCCAGCTGCTCATTGAGGAAAGGGATACCATGGAGACAGTTGGTAAGTGTCCGGCTTGCTGCTTAATGAAGGTGCGAGGCTCGCGATCCTATAGCACTATAGCAATTATAGTGGGCGGTCACTCTTCTGTACCCGCCCTGTCTGTGTTTCTAACATAAACAGTGAGCTAGTGCTGCTGTCTGTGGTTCTGGAGGGAGCTGTAATGCAATCAAGGAGTGTACCTTTAATAACTGTCAACATATGACAACCGCATGGTTATTACGTCATGACAAATATTTTTCCAAACTGGTTTTATTGGCAATGAGAAGGAATATATGTACATCAGCACCAAATTAATATTATGAAATACCATATGAGCCAAGTGAGGCACCTGAAAAAAAAAAAGGCCAGAGCAGTCAAACAGATAACAAATTCACAAATGAGGTGTGTATTGCAGCAGGTTCTTCCGGCTGCAGTACCACCCGTCACCACACGACACTGCTGCTTTAAGCCTAGTCAGACCTGGTCAGACCCAGTCAGACCCTGCCCTCCTGGAGCAAATGCACCTGATGAACACGACCCCTGGCCCCTGACCCCTTCTCACCCGGCCCCTCCCCTCCCTTCCCACCAGACGACAGGTCCACGGTGCTGCTGACCGATAACGACTTTGGGGAGACCCAGAAGCAGAAGTCCTCCACAGTCACCCACACGGTACACTACCAGTCACTTTCCCAGGCCACCGGCCCCCTGGTGGACGTGTCCGACGCCAGACCAGGAACCAGTAAGTCCAGTACGGACTCTCTCTCTTTGTTTCCTCAGAATGCCTGAGTGGGTAGTGCTTGTGTTTAGTGTGGTACTACTGCAAACGGCCCCAGGAGGGTTGTTTGTTTGTATTTTATGTCTTCTTTACTGATAATCTTCCAGTAATAGAAGAGAAAAATAAATATCCTCTCTGTACGAAGACGTACATTTTCATTCTTATAATAATAGATGATATTTCAATTGACCTATCCCAAGCCCCGCCCCTTTCACTTGTCCTACCTAATTACTGTAACTAGGTAAGAAAAAACACCATAGAAAGATACTACAGGAATACACAAGAAATATTCAAGTTACTACAAAGACAATACTAATGTTTTGAACCAGTGATTCAAACCAACAACACAGCACCTCCAACACACACACACTTGTACACAACAGGTGACCCCCTTATGACCCCTGCCTCCCCCCCTCGCCCCCCCCCCCCAGACCCTACAGCCCGCCGCACCGCCAAGGCCGGCCCCGCCGCCCGCAACCGCTACGCCAGCCAGTGGACCCTGAACCGGCCCCACCCGCCCGCCTCCGCGCACACGCTCAGCACCGACTGGAGGCTGCCCACGCCCCGCGTGGCAGGATCAGTGGACAAGGAGAGCGACAGCTACAGCGTCAGCCCGTCTCAGGATACAGGTAACCGGCCGTGCCATATAACTGCTCTACCCCCTCCCCAGCTCAACTTCAAGCTATAGTCAGCTATTGTAAGATAATTGTAAGATAATACACGTTTTGGCAAATTCACCAATTATCTAGTTTTTCTCTGTGTGTGATGAAATAATTATCCGGTACTTTAACATAGCCCTCGCTCCATAAATAGGAACATAAGAAAAGTGCTGAACACTGCTCACAACAACAATGCCACTTAGCTTTGCAATGTGTTTCGATGTGTGGGGGGCGGAGCTTCTAAGGGAGTTGGTTTTGATTTGAGCTCGAAGTTAGCAAGCGTTCTTGAGAATGACTAACTCTGCCTTTAACACTGCTGCTAAACCCCTCCCCTCCCCGACCACCTCCAGACCGCGCACGGAGCAGCATGGTGTCGACAGAGAGCGCCTCCTCCACCTACGAGGAGCTGGCCCGCGCCTACGAGCACGCCAAGATGGAGGAGCAGCTGCGGCACGCCAAGTTTACCATCACTGAGTGTTTCATCTCGGACACCTCCTCGGAGCAGATGACCGCTGGCACCAACGACTACACCGACAGCCTGACGTCCAGCACGCCCTCCGAGTCAGGCATCTGCCGCTTCACCGCCTCGCCGCCAAAGCCGCAGGACGTCAGCCGGGTCATGAACATGGCCGTGCCCAAGGCCCACAGACCGGGTGAGGGCGCGCGACGCTATGCTAACCATGCATTAGCATAACGTTGTGCCTTGTTGACGTGCTGACCAGACAGATGTTAGCGGGACACGAGCCCTGTTGCCTTGCTAACCAGACAGACGTTATCGTGGTGCTAGCCCTGTTTCCATGCTAATCAGATGTTAGCATGGAACATCTGGTTACAACAGCTTTACTAAAGCAGCTGTTCCAACTGATTCATTCCTGTCCATGAACGTCAATTAAATACATGCTGCATACATGCAAACCTGTGCTTGTGATACTGTCTGACATTTAATTGAACACTATGTTTCAAACATCATCGAATAAGATTTGTGTTTTTCTCAGCTTTTAGACATTTTGAGCCACTTCGACATCAGCGGACCCTTGAATGGTAAATGTATCCAAAAACAAAACGTTCGAAAGCAAGCAAACTTTAAAAGTTATTCTTTTGATAGTGAAAATAAAAGAAACATTACACAGTATCAATTAGTCTTTAATGTCCCCAAGGTGCAAATCGGTTTGAAAACAGTAGTCACACTGGTGTAACCAGACCAAATATTCACTTGGACTGGTCTGGCCACACTCCGTTGGGAAGTGTTAACGGTCTTTGCCTCCCATTTTTTAAATATTGAACAGCGTTTAACTATTCGGCAATGTTTTGATTGCCTTAATGTTTTGATACCTCTAACACCATGTAGAAACACGCTTGACTTCACGTCATCTCACAGACCTGATTGGTCTGCCAGCAGGTTGGCTGTGAAAACGATGATGTGAACAGGGCTTAATCTCAGTGAAAGAAATATGTATTGTAGAGCAATAGTTGGGCGGAGCCAGGCTATAATCACACAGCCATCATAAATATAAATATTAATTAATTAAATAATTAATTAATTAAATAAATCTAATTAAATGAATGAAATCATGAATACATAGGCTATAAATACTGTATGCACATACACTGTATACTGTAGACACATATTGTCATATGTGTAAGCATTAAGATTCCTTATTAAAGTATACACAATTTTTATTACAAGTTGTAATCAAACGAAACAACTGATGGAACATGTGGCAGTGAGGGTCCGCTAGATTGACCTTTGCCCTCTAGCAGACCTTCACAGGTTTTCACACATAATGCAGAATTCTTACTTTTCAGAAGCCTTTGAAAACACATCTTTACTTAAACAGTAGCGCTGAAATTCATTTGATGGACCCTGAGCATGTATTGTTACAAGCCTCCTGTTGCTGTATAAATGATGACACATATCACATTTTTAGTTATAAAATCTGAATCTACCGTGGTTAACCTGCGGTTAAAGTTGAACCTATTGCATTTATTTTATCTAACGGTCATGTCATTCTGGCCTGTGTCCTGTAGGGGGCGAGTTGGTGCACCTGCCTCCATACCTGCGCATGGATTTCCTGCTGAACCGCGGGATGTCCAGCTCGGGCTCGTCGCGGGGGACAGCTAGCGCGGAGGGCGCAGCGATGGGCCAGGCCTGCCTGGAGCCCCAGAAGAGCCGCTCACTGAAGCGGCCGTCTCGCATGGCGCCCCCTACGCCCACAGAGGCCCAGCAGGCCCCGCAGGCCAGCAGGGGCCCCCCGGCGGCCCAATGGCAGCCTGGCTCGGCCACCACCCTGCCACACAGGGAAGGCTCGGAGCTGGCCCAGGCCGCCAAGCTCAGCACTTCCCAGGAGTCCCTGTTAGACTCGCGGGGACACCTGAAACAGACCACCAACCCGTACGCAAAGTCCTACACGCTGGTATAACAGCAGGGAAGAGGGGCGCCGGGCGGGAAACGGGACTTGCGCTGAAACGCTGGACTTAACACTCAAGTGCAGTAAAGTGACTTTCACCACGCAGTTCTGTATATAGGTCCCCTTCCTCCAGGGCAGGGGCTACTTTTACTAATCTCGTTTTAATTTATTTTAGAGCTTTATTTCTCTTTGTTCTTTTTCACTAGAGACAAACTCACTCATGGGAAGTGACTCCAGGTGGAGCTTGCCAAAATAATTGAATAATAAGGTGGCGTTATTTATTCTTGATTATTGTTAATTCTAAATAATTAATCGGTGATTATTAATTGTTAGTTGTCAGATATTAATGATTATTAATGATTGATTACAAAATTATTGGTTATTACCATTACTACAATGTTTTCATAACAACCTGGACATCTTTCTTTCTGGAGTGGAAGATGACCATTTGGAGTAATTTTTTTCCTATGGAATATCCTTGTGAAACACTGAGCAAAACGTGGGAGAAATCTTGGAGCAAAGGCGACTTACACCTGTAAAACCTTTTCAGCTGCTCGCAAATTGTTACTTTTTTGAAGAAGAAGAAAAAAAATTATCTATTTCCTATGAATGCATGGGGAGTGACCAGTTCAAAGACAATGAGGATTACGATCACTGGCTGGGAAAGCCCAGCTGAGCATTTTGTCACACTATGAAATGATCCAATGTGAAGATTTATTATTCTTATTACTATAAATATATATATAAAAAGAGAAAACACTTTTATTTGTGGATATTACAGGGAAGAATTGATTTGGTTAATAAAGTCCTTAGTCACGTTTGCACATATCTTGTTTTGATTAGGAAATGGAGTCTCTGTTGATCTCTCTCTCTGTGTCCCTTGCTCTAATGGTGCAATATGAGAAAAAAAGATATGAAACATTATATGAAAACTATTGCTCTATACTGTACTGTATTGATGAAAAATAGTAAAAGCTATGTTGTGAGTATACTGTACTTACAGGGCCGTATTCAGGTGTAGTTTACCAGGGTGGTAAATGATTGTTAGCTAGAACAGGGAGGGTTACCAGTACCAATGGTTTGCACTTCATGACACTCCAACTCCTGTGTGTCCAGATAGCGCCCCCTTTGGTCCATTTTCACTAAGGTGTCATAGCCAGGAAAACAGCTGCAGCTATTACATGATACATTCAGTAATGGACGCGTTTGATTTAGGCGTTCTTATTAGCAAACGCTGACAATTAGCCAATAGTAATGATTGTCAATGCTTACAAATCAGCACTCTCCTTGATTGTGTTATAGAGCCCCCCCCCCACCCACCCACCCACATGTACCCCCAAGCTCATTGTTTACGTTTGAAACCAAACTGCACACAAAGGTGCCACAGGCCACTGTGGGAGGGGGGAGGGGTAGAGAACAGTGTGAGCCTAGGGGCGCTGTAGAGAGGGTCGCCAGCCATCCAAGGTGTTCAATCCAAAACCACCACGAGGGGGGCCTCCGGGACACAAGTTGAGGAGCGGTGCTTTAACGTGGGTACCTGCAGCTGTGTTTTAACCCTGTGCCATGGCAACGTCTGTTTGGCATCCATCTCCTGTGCACTATAGGCAGAGTCTTCATGGGTCTTGACGTCCTCTGTGGATTTTTATTGTTGCCGTGCTGCAGCGACACTCCTCTACAGGGAAATAAACACTTGAGACAATCCAACAGATGCCCCTCTACAAACCAAACCTAAAGTCTATGAGAAAGAAAGAAAGAAAGAAAAATAAAATATTATATAATAAGATGTTTTTGTTTGCTGTCTGCCCTGGTCTGTTTCTCTTCTGTTTCTTTGGGTTTTAGTCCTGGAGCGAGCATTTGATCCAAAATGCTGTGAGGTCACAATGTCTGTTTCATTGATTAGTTCTACGATTAACTGTCTTCATTATGTTTATACATTTTAAAGAGGGAAAAAAATGTCACTTTTTATTTTTAACATGAGTGTTCACCATGGTGGCACTGGAATAAAGAAACTAACACACAGTTCAAATTTGATTAATAAAATGGCTGTTCCCCAAAGTGTTCTCTACAGTTTGAAGTGAATGACTATTTTTATCCATGTCTAACCCAGATGTGACAAGCCTTTTGTCCTCATATAGCGGGGGCAGTGAGGTTCATGAATGTATTGTACTGTGACTATAACCTTCCTTTCATTAAGGGACTGTAAAGGCAAGACCTATTTAACCTGGCTGAATAGACCTCCTGGAGTGTAACAGTTGCTTTCCAACATTTTAGCCACTATAGCCACTAAATGTCTGGAAACTTAAAATATGGATTTATTTGACTTACAGTAAAACAAACATGCATATTTAATTACTATTAACGCCAATATTTTTTAGAGTTTTAAGAAAGAGGAAATATTTTATAAACAAAATATTTATACAGTTTAAATATTTTATTTAAACATATTAAATATGTATTTATATATTTATAATATTTATTCATATTTATAAACAAACATTTTCACAAAAGCTTAATGTACTTTCTGCAAACTAGTGAACACTAACGTAAGAAAATGACACAAAAATATCACTCTCACACAGTGTTGGTAAATAACTGATTATAAAAAAGCAGTAACTGCAGTAGCATTACATTACTAGCAAATATAGTGTAATCAGATTATTGGTATTTTTTTGTTTAAAAATGATTACTTCTAGGACTACAATCTAAAATGGATGTTTGCGGAAGAAAAATGCATAAAACAATTGGCTGCTCTCTTATTAACCTTTCATTAAATGTCAATAAATAATTTAAATAAAATCCTACTTTAATCTGATCCTGAGCAACATAAACAGTCGCAAAAATACATTATGCCGACAATGTCGAAAATTGCTTTGGATGGCATTTCAAAGAAGTGAAGTATTACAAAAGTACCCTGTAATGGAAAGTAATCAGATTATGTTATATTATAATTTTAGTCTGGTAACTAGTAATTGTAACAGATTACATTTAAAAAGTAACCTACACAACCCTGCTCTTACAACTACATACTGTATGTTCATTGGGCAAATCCTTACATGCAAAATAGTACAAACATCAACTATTACAGATCAGATCTCATAAGAATATGTCTACATCATGTATAACTCCCACCCTATTCATAATTTATCAATCCAATGGAATTTTTCTCAGAATACTCATCATTTTTACAACAATATTAGGGGGGAAATAATCTACAATGTTAATAAATAGGCCCAAAGTCAAAGTAGAAAGCTAGAGGAAATGTTTTGAGTATGTTACATATATTATTTTTTCTTTTTACACATTACAGCTGCTGGAAAACCTCCAATTTACAGTGGCTGTATAATTGTTTTGCTTTACTGAAAATCTTGCATTTTTCCTGTCTTAACAGTAAAGACATTTTGTCAAACCATTTTTATTAAATATTATAATATTTAATACAGGATATTTTTTGGCTGTGAACATATTTAATTTATGAAGGCCATTTTGATACAGATATTTATTTTGTATGCAATAACACTGATATTTTTTATTTGATGTAAGGTACAGCATTGACAAAATACAGTAGGCTAGTTTAATTTTAAAACTTGAGTTTTGAATTCAGAGTATTTTAGGCCATTTTGCAGGTGAAACAGTGGTGTGGCAAACTTTTTTACAGTTGTGGGGTTTGTGCTTAGAGTTTTCAGAATGTTTACATGGATTAGCCTAAAACTAGTCCAAAACTTTAAAGAAGCTATTAAGATTTCCATTGAAAATGTTTTAAGGCCAAATTGTAGCCTATTTGTTAAAAAATCCACAACCATTCTACAGCATCGAAAAAAATAGTTTGAGGAACAGAAATGGATTAATCTGTGACAACATATTGTGCCACAAGAAGGCATTTTTTAATCACATGTCCTGGACATGCATACGCATACATACCATGTTGATCAAAGGTCTGAATAGCGCCATCTGCTGTTAAAACCCTGGAAACGCTGGAGCTTCCGTGTTCAAGCAATGCAATAGCTGTGGCAGTTGCACTCGGTGCTGCAGGCAGCGTACCCTGGGGTCAGGAGATGTGGTCGGCTGACGAGCCAAAGTATAAGTCTGTCTGCATCACGAAGACCGTGGTGTAGGCGGCATGGCAGACTTGTGTTCTTCCTTAGCACTTATTATATCCATTGTTTTGTTCAGCGAAGTCATACGAAGGACGGCAGCTCGACTTTTCCCAGAGGATTGTTGGATTTACCTGGTAGAAGCTGTGTCCACCTTCCAACTATGCTCATGCACTCATGAACTCAAGCTTCTGGGTGAATCGGGTCGCATGGACCTGCACATAGGCTTGACACTGACGTACATCATGAGCATTGTCCACATATCAACTTTCCAGGGAGCGTCGTGCAATCCGAACGCAGCTCTGGAACGTCTCTATCGTGGAAGTATTACGGCGAAAGTGGCGGTTGGAATAATAGCCTGTCAGATTTTAGCCGCAGTCGTTGCGCAATTCTGTCTTCCGCCGATATGGGCACTGGGTCTATCTGACCTTCACGTTAGACACGCACGATTTGACTTCAGATGCTTGGATCCGATCCACGGAACTTTGATCGACGCAGTAGTTGTGGAGCTGGCCTGTGCCTTTACAATCCAAGCTACTGTCATGCACATTCACAAACTGCACCATAGACTCAGGTTGCATGCACTTGCTGTAGTCATCCTCATTTTGGTTTACGCAGGTTTGTAAACGATGCACTGTGAATATTAACCCATAGTTGGCCTGTTTCATACAATAAGGATCACCTACAGTTAAGATCTGTCAGTTACCGTAATAATCTGATGCACCATAATACAGCATTTATTTGACCTTTCTACAGGGGGTAGAATTTCAGGGGCTATGTTCAACCCAGCCTTGGCCTTCTCTGTGCAGTTCCCATGCAGTGGTCATAGCTACCTGGAGTACAGCTTTGTCTACTGGCTGGGACCTCTCTTGGGTAAGAATAAGGAGTTTCACTTTGATCTATTTAGCTTTAGCAAACCAAGCAAGTGGTACTTTTATGTCTGTTAACACAGGCTTGTGATTTGTGTACAGAATTACACACTTGTGGCTGAAACCGGGCCTTACACATACGTTGTTAACTTTCTTTGAAACTCAGAGGAGGACATGCCCCTCCCACATCTGAGAACCTTGGCCAAATGCATAGTTGTGACTCAAATGTGGTCAATCAAACAGTGACTCAGGGAAGACATTTCAAAACACATTTGAAGAGTGTACCTTTCAAATGTATAATTTCAATTTCAAATAAATTGGGGAATATAAATGTCTTGTAGCCATCATCATAACTAAAAATGCGGTGTCTCAGCTTTATAACTGCTGTTTTGTGAATTAAAAACAAATGTTTTGCACTGCTTGGTTTTAGTTCCAGACACCTAACATTCCATTACGTTTCCTAGGTATGACAAGCTGCATTCTGCTCTTTGAGAAAGTCATTCCTCTTCTCTCTGGAAAAAGTACCATAGGCCTAGCTGTGTCTGTTGATCAGACAAAGAAGGTTCAATAGCACAGTCAACTCACTCAAAACGTGGTCTGTTACGTTATTAAGGTTATGTGGTGGCCAGGGATTGTTTTTAATTACACTTTCACTGACAACAGTCATATTCATATCTGAGATTCTGATGCCGACTTTTACAATGTTGTTGCTGACGTGATTTAGTTTAATCCAATATTGTATTAACATAGGCTTAGATATAAGCCTCTATATTCCCAAAAAAAATAAACCTCCCAAATTTATACTGCAAACTGAACCGTTACCTAAGCATGTCCTTTTTAAAGCAGCAATGTTCCGTCAGCAGATATTGCTGTAAATGAATGTAATTTGTATGTTTTTTCCCCTTGTTGTGTTGAAGCAAAGTTCCCATTAGATACATTTCCTACTAATTGAATTGCTTCATATGAGAATAGAGTGAATGAACACATTTTAGTGATTTTAGTATATAATAGTGTCATATGTTTTGATTAGCAAGCAGTTTGAACAGTACAAATTCTATTTTATATTGGAATAGCCTAGTTGCATATTAAATAGAAGATCAACTTGTGGAAACTATACAAGTAATGAACATGTTAATTATTATTTTAAATCGTTTTTAAAGTAAGGGTAAGATACAGTTTTATGGGACATTTTCATCAGAAATGTCAAATAGCACAACACAGACAACTCAATATAGTTTATATGAAATGTAGTAGCTTTATATGTAGGTTATACACTCACCTAAAGGATTATTAGGAACACCTGTTCAATTTCTCATTAATGCAATTATCTAATCAACAATCAC
>JAODTR010000006.1:289370-322013 GCA_025399935.1 Amblyopsis rosae | reverse complement strand
TGTGTGTGTGTGTGTGTGTGTGTGTGTGTGTGTGACAGAGAGAGAGAGAGAGAGAGAGAGAGAGAGAGAAAGAAACTGGCTTACAGACATATGCATTTATGTAGAGGAAGTAAAATAAAGTGCACCCTGCAATAACTATATTGGTTGGCTCTGGTGTATTGGCGCCCATGTTATCTGGCGAGGGTCCTACGCAGCATTCATCTAATGAAAATCTGGCTGGATGGCTGTCTGGCTCATCAGAGCCTTGTGCCAAGGGTTTCTCTCCCCGGCATCAAAGTCACTCTGCTTTTAGTATATCTTTGTTCAACGGCCAAATTAAACCCAATAACTCAACTTAACATTTGCAAGAAATATTTAAATCTAAAGAAGACATAAAGGGTGTGTGTGTGTGTGTGTGTGTGTGTGTGTGTTAGCACACACTTGCCAGTCCACACAGACAATATGTTTCACACATGCACACAAACACGGCTACATGACATTTTGTCCTGTATTCAGTACATATAGTATACTACATAACCATTGACTAATCCCCATGTGTCACATCACAGTAGACTGCTAAAAGTGTGTTGGCTGTTGATAGCTCGGAGACCAGGAGCCCACAGCCAGACTACAGTAGCAGCCAGTATCCCAGTGGATGGCTCTGGGCTCTGGATATGAGCTCAGTTACTGTACTGTAACAGGCCCCACTTAGTCATTGGCTCTATTACTGCCTCTCTCTCTCCATAGTCCCTCCATGCAAACAGGCCACTTAGAAACATTACCTACACGCCACTTCTGAAATAGATGTGTGCGAGAGAAGATGGGAGGACAAATGGAGAGGGTCGAAATGGATGAAAAATAAAGATCGAAGCACTGTAAAAATTACAAGACGCTGTAAGCTTTGCTGACAAGGTATTGCCGGTGCCGCGGAGAGCGCACACATAATGAGAAGTACATCAAAGCGCTTCTGGTGCTGGGAGGTGAAGATGGGGACCAAATGCTAGATTCTCTGGATGTGCTATCTCCACATGGGGGTAAGACTGCCTTCGGTGTAGTGTACTGTCCATGATGCGATGCATTATAGCAATCAGGCTCATTGATGACAGTTACACTGCTTGCTAACCACACAACACCGACCACGGAATGTAAGCGCTGCTGTTTGGGCTGTAAAACCTCTGTGTCTTGAATCTTGCTACATTCTACAATGCATTTTCAGACATGGATATATCAGTTACAGTTAGGACAGCTTTCCATCACAATGAGTACAATTACTAGTATTAAGGTACTGTAGGTAGACATCTTGCACAAGAATGCTTATGGATACACCAGTCTTGTTGGGAATCAAACTCACAACCTTTTGGGTTGGAGACAACCACCTTAACAACTAGACTATCCTGTCATCATATGACTATTTATGACATGCACACAATGAGTTGAACATAGTGTAGGGCGCCAGTCAGCATGTTTAACCTTAGATAAGTTGCATATTTTTTGCATTCTTCTTTTTTTCCAGCCCTTCTCCCATCTTTCTCTCATCTCTCTCTCATCCTACCTCTCGTCACTTATTCATAACTGGATGGCGGAGGCATTGGGCGAGGAGTCACAGTTTACATCAAAGCAACCGGAATGGCTATTTTTAAGGCCAGCATCTCGCTACGAGCGGCCGTCTTGACGAGAATAAACCATGTCCAAATATTAATGCCATGTTATGAACAAGAACCTGCATTTCACAGCCTCTCTCTCTCTCTCTCTCTCTCAAGCAGATTGTCTCCCAAGTTTGTTCTTTTTTCATAGGAGGTTATGCACCATACTCCACAGGCACAACCTCCTACATACACACACACACACACACACACACACACACACACACACACACACACACACACACACACACCACCTACACCTCTCGTCCCCCCTATTGTCCTCTGGAAGTGTGTCAAACGGGAGAGCAGATTAGGAGTGGGCATGGGTGTGTGCCAGATGAATCTGGGAAGGGCTCCAAAAAACATATTTGTTGAGTGGGGAAGAGAGCGGAAATGGCCTGGCGTTTTAAGGGAGGCAGGGTGGAGAAAGCAAGGGGGTGAAATCTAGGGTGAGAAACGTAGGCCGAGGCGGGATGTTGAGTCACAAGGCCTAACAGAAGCTGGGGAAAGGGGGTGTTGATAGGTTTGTCTCGTCAGCACTAGGATAGGTGGGGAGAACATTCAAGAGGGAGACGGTTTGTTGCTCTACTCAACAGGAAAATACTCAACTTATCTTCGGTGCGAATTCATCGACTAATCAACCTCAACAAATGTGTGAATTTGCCATGCTGTGCTGCTGAAAGTGGGTGCAGTCCTTCCGGTGCTGAGACATGAATACAACGTGGAAGTGCTAAACACTGCAGTTTATTGAATAGCCGCTTGAGGCTGACTGCAAAAGGGAGTCAATCTCCATAGACTCCAATGTTAAAATGTCCAACTTTACACCAAAAATAAACATGTTTACAGCCTGGTTCAAAAAACGGGTTTGGTTTCTATAGCTAGTCTCACGGTTCATGCCAACTGTACAGGGGGTGAATTATTTTATAACTCATCAGTTAAAATTATATTAGCCATGCATGTATCCCATTATAATGAATAGGGGGCATAGGGGGGCGTTACAGGCCGAGTGAGGTATTGCAATGATGGCGACGGCCAGAGCCAGCAAAGCGCGGTGTTCAAATACCTTCTTGAGAAAAGCTATGGGTGACGTCACAGAGGGTTTTTCCATTTATATATACAATATATGGTGCAGTCATGCCTGCACCATAGACTGACTGACAGGTCTCTCTTGCCAAATAGATTATTAATCTCAATGAGACCAACCTGGTTAGATAAAATATATATTTATTTTTAAATGACAATACAAAAAGAGCTCTGGTGTTGTTCAATGGCCACTGCATTTTAGGGAATACTGTGGTCAAGATATGGTATACAATTTAAAAATTGGTTACTTAATCATTCATGCGTTATCATTTTATTTATTTTAACATTGATTCTTTATATAGTGTCTGTAGGTTAATAGGGAAGGAGTTGTTTGAACAGTTACTCTATTAGCAGTAGCACATCTGTGAATGTCTACACGGCATTTACTATTCTGAAGTGAGTCACAATAGTCACCTGTTCAAGGCCGTTGATTCTCTGTGTGTGTGTGTGTGTGTGTGTGTGTGTGTGTGTGGGTGGGGGGGGGGGGGGGTTTGTTTTGATTTGACATCGAAGTTAGCAAGCGTTCTCGAGAATGACCAGCCTTTAAATGACTGGGTAACTATTAGACTTCAAAGCGACCCAGTCATTTGAGTGTGTTTGAGCAGGGGGACATCTAAAGCATGCCAGTCAGAGGGCCACCGGGAAACACTGCACACACACTGCATACCGCATATTTGGTGCATTTTACCCCCCACCCCCCACCACACACACACACACCAAGAGTGACACACTGCAGAGTAGCTGTTGTTCATTATGAGCCACAGTAAAGACCCGTGGAGCAGACTACTCACTAGTGTCTGCCTGGCTGCCCACGCTGATGTATCGGTCGTTAGCCACCTGGGACGTCTGGTAGTATGTGGCCTCGTCCTGCTGAGGGACCTTTGCGTTCTTCTCCGTCAGGAAGGCCACCGCCTCTCCCAGGTCGCCATTACTCACCTGGGCCCGCAGAAGGCAGCAGTAGAAGAGGACATAGCTTGTTTGAAAACGTGTCACGTGTCAAGGTTTAGTAGAGCTTAGAAAATGGACTCACATCGGGAAGAACTAACTTAAATAAAAAGGTGTCGTCAGCTATTGCGAGCAAATTGTAAACAAATAAACTTTATGTCAAATTCACCGTAGATGTCCTCGCATTTCGCTATCTTAATTGTCTGATACTTCTACACAGCCCCGGCTCCGTAAATAGGAACTAAAACAAAGTGGCAAAAACCACTCACAATAACACTGCCGTTGGTTTCACAATGCGTTTCAATATTTGGGGGGCGGAGCTTCGGAGTGAGTCGGCTTTGATTTGAGCTCGAAATTAGCCTTAGTGTTCTTGAGAATGACCAACCCTGCCTTTAAACCAACAGTGAGGCTTTATTAACATTCAACCTCAACGTTGTACAGTAACGTCCTTGCACATATACTGAATATGAAATATTCCCTCAATCACAGTGAACTAGAAGCTAACATATTTCCTCTTTTTATTATATCCATCCATTGTTTCTCAACAACACACCTCCAATGATATCCTATAGTAGCATGTATTCTCGTTACCTTGGATCACAACACAAAATCAGGCAGTTTAAGATCATATCTAAAGATGTCAAATGCCACAGAGTCAAATAACTTAACAGGTTTCCCAGTTAAGTTCTACTTTAGTTTGTTGACTGCAATTTGGTCAATAGATTGTCAATGGACTACCTTTATATAGCGATTTTCCAACCTTGCAGCCCCTTTCCAGTATAGCCGGACATTCAAACAAATAAGCACGATATTCTGAAAATGTGATATTGCGATTTTGATCATGAAAATTACAATATCGATATTAAAGTACAAACTTCTTTCTGGCCACTAATGTTTCATCAAGCTCCATTGTGTTGTCGTATCCCTCAACTACACACAATAATATTCTGTCTAAATTGAACACCAGTAAGCCACACAGGCAAATGGACCTCATGGAAGGAATATTGCATACTTTCTGCAACATTTTAGACATGATATTGCGATGAAGATATTGAGTACCTCAAAATTTGCACACAGAAATGTATACATTGCTGTATGTTGCTATAGTGCTATAATATGACATGGCTGTATTGCTTCCGTACCTGCAGGGCCTGGTGAAGCAACTGGACATCTGTGGTTCCTGTAACCTCCCTCAACTGGTTAAGTAGAGTCTGCTGGTGCTATGTGTAGGAGAGGCAAGAGAACACACAGAATTAAAAAGTGTAGTCTGCTATTGCTAAATGTAAGCTAATACACATTTTGCCAAATTCAACAAAATCCTCATTTCGTTATGTTACCATTCTCAGTGCGTGTTGAACAAAAATAATCCTATACTTCTACACAGCCCTGGCTCCGTATATAGGAACATAAACAAAGTGGCCAACACCGGTCACAACAACTAAAGTACTACTAAAGTACTCAGCTTTGCTTCACAATGCATTTCAATGTGTGAGGTGGCGCCACAGAGCGATGTTGTTTTGATTTGAGCTAGAGGTTAGAAGTTAACAAGCATTCTAGAGAATGATTGACCCTGCCTTCAAGGAAAAAGAAAAGCAACATATTATAGCTAAATTCATAGCTAAATTAACCTAATGAAAGAACATTATAAAAAGGTTTTTAATTAAAAATAATAATGTGGACATTTGTAGCACAATATTATGTTTGACTTGCTGCAATATTCTACGTATTGGGTTAAGGAACTTGATATGCTTCACATTCTGCAGCAAGTTACGTTTTTTTTTTAAAGTATTTTGTGGCCTTTGAATGCCAGAGGGTGTTTAAAGAATGTTACATTAATTCCGAGGCACCTACAATGAAAGTGTATTGTTGCATTTGTTTCAGGCCATGCATGGTAAATGTAAGATGTCTGGATTCTACATATTCTCAATCTCTTTATCAAAATGTCGGTGATATAAGGCGATGGACACAGCCCCTTATGAACAGTGTTGGGCAGTAACTAGTAACTAGTTACTGTAATATTATTACTTTTTTCAGTAACTATTTGTGTAACTAATTACCATTTCAAAAACAGCAACAAAAATTACAATTACTAATCTAAGTAACTAAGTAAAGTTGCATTACTTAGTTACAAGAACAATATTTCTGGTCCTAACAAACTTAGGGTAGGCTATTTGAACCGACCTGTCCAATCATCTTGTTTGAGAGGCTGCAATGTTTTCATTTTGGCTGATCGTTGACTCCTCCCAAGATGAATTATTGTTCCAGTAAAGAGGATTACATTTTAAAATGGGCCGGCTACACAGGTTGTTATTTTTCAGAAGGGGCGAGACAGGGTAGTGATTGCGAAAATAATATAGTAATGCAACTAATTACTTTTAATACACAGACTACTGCTCCCATATAGCAATCAATGACATTGCTCTCTTTGTTAGTATTCTAACACCTTTGTCTGAACCAGTTCAGTGTTGCATGATGTCAACCTCAGCTGGACGCAGACTTCTCCACACCCTTAACACACCCCGAGTGTTTCCAACAATGGCCGACTGACACACGTCCTGAACGAATGTGCTCTAAGCTGTGTGGGAGTTCACCTAGCCACACTCGGCTTTGGCCAGCAATCCTCCTACTGAAATTAGAACAGACAGGCTTTTGCAACACTTGGATAAACCTGGCAATTAAAAAAAGGAATAGCACACGGCAAGAGATAAAACTAAAGAACCATGTGTGCCTCTTTGCCATCTTAGTCGCAAGCAGTTTCTGCAGCACTTCACAACCACGGCCATGGATGCTTGTTTTTTATAATATTCCAAGATGTTTGGTATGAGCAACCGCCGCTGCTCTTTCACTCACTGGCTCGAGAGGGAGTTCCCCATTGCCTCCGAGATGTGCACACAGAGGTCAAATCGTTTGAGATTATCCAAAGTCCAACATCACAGAGTACTTGCAAAACCCATTGTGTTTTGCAGTACAGTTGTCAGATTTAGTTGATGTCTCAGACTCTCCGATAGACTCGCTGAACACATCAAACAAAAACACCAGGGATGCAAACAACTTGCTACTTGCGGGACAAATTTACCGCATTTGTTCTCAAAATATCTCTCTGGCACGATCGATCAATAAACAAAAGTAGTTATGGGTTTGAAAATATCTTTCCTTCCATCTGACTGTATGCAAGAGTAAATAATCGTCAGTCTGTCTATGGTATGCAAAATCACTGACCTGAAGCAGAAATGTGGTCACTTTTACTGATGCCTTCGGATCATTTGCTTGGGGCACCTTTCGTTTGCCAAGGCAAAGCAATACCAATTGAAATAGAGAAGCAGGTTGGCGATTTAAAGCGCGACAGCCGGTTGAAACACCTTTTTGGCACTTGTTCTTACCACATTTTAGGTGTCAATAATGTGAGAACATTCTCACTTGACAGATGCTGCACTGAAAAGTACAGTACTGCTGCTGTCCACATATTTTGAGAGGTGGGATTTTCAAGTTGACAGCGCTAAAACCTGAACACAACAGTTGTCTCATACTCAGTCATCCTCGGACCTTGTCTAATAAAATGCACACAAACTCAAACTAGGTCTTCACTGCTCTGCTCTGACATTATGTTTTTAAAATGACACTTCAAGTGACAGATGACATCATCAAGTCAGCTGCCCAGGATGATCTTCCAACCTCATCCTGGTCTGTCTCAAATCAAGCCTCCACCTGTGGCCAGACGTGCCTGATAGTGAGATCAACTGGATTGGCTCGTCAGCCGTGTAAAGCTACCGCGGAGAGTCGTAAGAGTGTCAACGTGAATAAATGAAACAGAGAGCTATGATCACGCATTCACTCCCAAGTATGCTCGCATTAAGGAGCCTGTGTTGCACCTCAAACAGTGTGTCACAACAAGGCCCTTGTTAACTTTAGAGAAGACATTAGGAAACAATTGGTCTTAAGAGATCATAACCTGCACTGCAAGGCATAATTTGTAAGCAGTATGTGTGGCTACAAATCTTTCAACACTGACAAGATTGGAAAGATCACATTGGTGTGTGAGAGTGGGCAAATGTTAGGCAATTTAGAAAAAGTATAAATGCAGTCCATTTACCTTTGACATGCTGCCAATACCTAGACACGATTCAGCCTGCTTTTACATGTCGACGCATTTCACTAGGCTCGAAAAGCATAGATATTTAGTAATTCGTGTATATAATAATAATAATCCTGAGAGGTTTAATTGTTGTAGAGTGCAAGTTCAGATCAAATAAATCTCATGATACTTGATGAGTTAATACAGTACCTGCAGCAGCAGAGTATCTAGCTCATAGTTGTGGACTAACATAGCAAAGGTTTTGCGAGCATTAAACAAACATTTCACAAGTGTGCATTTTAATTTATGTATCTTACTGTCTGTAACAGTCCACATTGTTATGTAAACATGATTCTGTAAATACAGAATAATTTTATTTATACAACTGTTGTAAACACTATTTGTGTAATTTGTAAGCCGTGACATAGAATTTGTTTATTAATATAGAAATGATGTGACACCACCCATATATTTCCCCATGAAGGAAAAGGAACGTCATTCGTCTCTGACTTATGTGCAGAACAGTTTAGGCATTATCATCTTACCGTCAGTCACACCATGAGTCTCACTGACACTATCATTTTGCAAGCAGCTAAAAGACTGAACAGGCAAACTTGAGAACCCTTTAGAACGGTCATCCTAAACAAACAGCTTAAAAAGGTGGACTCAGAGATTGTAAGCTAATACACTTCACAAATTCTGTGAATATGTCCTCCTCAAGGTCTGCACACTGTGTGCGCACTACAAAAATAACCTGGTGTTTCTACACAGCCCTGGCTCTGTACATGGGAACACAAACAAAGTGATGCAGCCCATACCACACAACACTATCCTAGTCTTCGGAATGTGTGCCCACTGAAGGCGTCGACGCGTGTCAAGAGACGCCAGGATTTTAGAACTACTTCTTTTTAACGGGCGCGTCGACGCCCATCGGAGGAGCCTGACGCGCGTCGACGCCAAGGTTTAGAACGCTGTTGTATTTCTTGCATTGAATATCTGCATGTTTCTCAGCTCCTCCGTCAGTTTTACTTTACCTTTCAAACGTTGCATTCCTTGACTGCGCGGCCGAACGACACCGCTCAGACTCCGAATTTTTCATTTAGAAAAGTCTCACTACGCTGCTTGTGATTGGTCAACTGTCAAAATAGCAGATGACGTAGGACGTTTTCTTCTGAGAAGTTTAACTTTTTTCAACTGAAAGAGGCCCAGAGCTGCTGGAAAATGCATTTGCAGCAGCATTTTAACAAAGTGATGTCTATAGGGTTTTAATGTGTAAAAAAAAAAAATACTAAAAAAAAGGCTGACAGCGTCCAAAAATAAGTTACGTCTGAACGCGGCCTAAGGGAGCACCCTATGGCAGTGAAGTGAGAGGTGTTTTTGTTGTGATCAAATTCAAAACGGCAACAATATTTCTCTAGCATCCCTGTCTCCATCTTTAAATGTAGTCCCTCTTGTGTATTTATGAAGTATGAGCAACCGGTGCATGTTTACAGTATTAACAATATAACTAAGCAATAGGCCTATGCAAAGATTTAATTTATTAATTTATAAATTTTGCTATTAAATGTCCATGTTCATTATTAATAAACTGTTCAAAGAAGCCTGGCTTGTGTTGTTTAGGCCTCTTGGTAAACAAGTGTTTTGGTTACGGTGAGACAGTAATGTAGGCCAGTCAATGTGAGTCAAGATAGTTTGGGAGAGTGACCTGCACACCTGTGGCAACCTTGGGCATAGCTAAATGTGAGGTATGACACACACACACACACACACACACCTCTTGGCCATTATGGTCATTTGTCCTGACACCACTGGACTTTGTACAGAATGCCCTGGCTGCCTGATAAGTTACAAGCAGGAGTATTCTTAGGTGTAACATAGGGCTGTATTGGCAAGAATCTGGCCATACGATAGGTATCAACGATACAGGGGCCATGATTCAATATATTGCAATACTGTAAGTAAGGCGATACAAGGAGATTTATAATATGTGGAAAACTGTCATAGCAATGCTAATGTGTGGCTCCACTACAAAAAAAAACAAACACTTGCTCAGGACTGCAGATAGAAATTAGCTTCAAGCTATATCTGGTAGCAAGCATAGTTCCTCTCTTTAGAGGTTAATGTATGTTGTGGTCCCTTTTACAAGTAAATTGATTAAATGTTTATTTTTTTTACTCTACATTAACATTTTTAAAAAATCAATAGTGTTTTAGAATCAATACAGTACCGCGCAACGCAATTTCTTACATTCCTAGTGTAGCAGGTCCCTTGAAGCACTGAGATGTAAAGGGAGTTGTGTAAAACCTAAATAATTATACACAGAAATATTCTTGAATTGGTCTTGAAGCAATTACCTCACTAGAATAGTTTAACCAGTCATTACCCAAAAGCGTGACAATGAGCCAAAAGTTACTTTTAGACTTGGCCTATGTCCTGCCCCCTGTGCAGTCAATATTAAAATAAATGTTCTTCAGACCTACACCTGATGTTTGTGGGCTATTGTGCAGAAAACTCTTACAAGGTCCTTTGAAACAGAATGTCTTATTTAGCATTTTATTCCTTTCTGTGTGGAAGAAGTTTGATGAAAAGAGCATTATTGCTTGTGGTGAAAAAAATAAACTTTAAAACACAGTTACACATACAACTCCCAGAACTCAAACATATCCGATTTTCCACTCTTGACTTAATTCTATATAGATCAATTGTAAACTGAGGGACAAAATACACTACACATCAGCATGTTGTCAGACTCCTGATGCATTTAATATGGAAACAAAAGTTCTGAGGTGGGGATGTATATTTGTTTTGATGTTGAATTCACTATCAACAACAAGCTTTCTCCAGCATTGCTTACTTCACCTTTACAAAACGCAAGATGAAACAACACTGCAGCAATGCTTTTCCCTGTTCAAACCATTCACAGTAAACACTACAGTAATTCCTATAGCAGAGAAGACTGCTACACAAGCGAAACAAGTGTTAAAATTGCCGTCTGAAATATTTGCAAATAGCAACACAAGATAATTCTGATCATCATAAATATAGTGGAATTCTGGTGATCTGTGCACATACCTAACCAGTACATTACAAACAGTGAATGTGCATGGCTGTGTTTAGCCAGCCGCTTATTTCCCACCTGGGTATCTACCATAAATAATGTTGTGGGTACAACGCCACAATGGGCCATGGCTTGTAAACAAATATATCAGAGCATGTAATAGAGGTTGGCGCTGAGGAAACGCCTCCAACCCCAAATAAATGTAAGCATATAGCACGGAATGAGATATTGTATGTGCTGTTGTACTACCGATATAAACAACATTTATAATACGGTACCGCAGCACATAGAAAATCTTAAAAACGTTCAATAGGTTTAACCTAAAATGTGTTGCGGGCACCTTACTGTATGAAACGGACGACACAATCACCGTAGCTAAAAACGCAAAAGCAATCTCAGAAACAGGCGTGTCATAACTCAGCAGCAGTGAGGTATCGTTACTAAACAAACATTAAATGGGAGGCTAGCTAGCTTGAATTAACTAGCATAACAGAAGGCTTTATTTTAGGTGAGGCCTAAATAAACAGACTAAATTGAAATGTGATTAAAAGAGAGGGCAAATATATGACCAGACCGCTCCTATTAGGAAGCAACTTTGCATGGTAAATTTGACAAACTGTGCACTGCAAGAAGGCAAGTAGTAGTTACGAAAACTCAGGCTAGCCACTTAGCTAAGGTGTTAGCCCATCAGCAAGTTAGCTGCTACGCTTACCTTCTGAGAATGCTGCTGGAGGACATTCTGCTCGACGGTCATGGCCGGTTCAGAGTGAAACCAAGTCAGATTCAAACCGGGTTAGACAAAATGCTAAGTATTACTCAATCAGAATAAAATCTGGGTCTAATATTTCCCCTTCTTCATCAGCGAGATAACGGGCGCCATGGCATAGTAACGCAGGCATGAAAACATTGCTGCTCCTAGAGTTGTGTGCTCGATTACTCATGTCTGTCTTGTCTGAACTGCATTTACAGATCAAACTCGTGAAGATTACGTAATTTTCAAAGCACCCAAGGAGAGCACAATTAAAATATCTTTATTAAATGAACAACTTGTCTATTAAAAGCGTTAACAGTTGTTTTAAAATGGCGCAAAGCCTAAACGTTTGTCAATAGTATTTATTTGGATGTTTGGATGGTATTGTAATAATTAGGCTAAAGATATTCCTACGGATCTGAATTGTGCGTTTTTCTCATAAGTTTTTCTATTTTATTTTAAGACGAGCTTCCTCCACACTGCTCTGAGGGATATGCATAGGCATACAAAACAATTTAGACATCAATAACTAAAATAATGCAAATCTTGCTGATGTTCCGTGTTAAATTAACTATATTCACAGGTTTATATAGTGAACTCTGTGGACACATTGTAGATTACATTAGGCTAGTATTTTTTCTCATATAAGATTTTATACACTGACCTCAAGGTGGTGCCATATAGCACGTGCTGCTACAACACGGAAATATTGACGCAAAACATAATAATAATAATAATAATAATAATAATAATCCTCATCTTTAATCAGATAAAATACATCTATATGTTTTGCGAACTCATGAACGAACAGCGATTTAAACATAGGCCTAGTTTTTATATGACGTGGCTATATGCCATTTTAGGTTTTGGGGAGAGTGCTCAACTTGTGAATGTCAATCAATTAGATTTAGATTAGTTAGATTTAATATAGTAGTCTGTACACCAGTATGATTTCATAGCCTAGTTCCAATCTGTTAGAGGTTTGACGTTCTTGGAAAAAAGAGAACTTTACATGGTCCAATTTGTGACCTAATTATTCCAAGTAGATAGCATATAGTGTGGTACCAATACCCAAATACAGGAAATGCTAAATATGTCAGTTGTTATTAATTAGTTTGAGGGTGGAAATATAACAGTTTCTGCTGTGGAACTGGATCATTCTTTAAATGTTCAACAGTTGTTGGGCCTATTGAAGTAGACTACTCACAAACCTGCTGATGCAAATTGTAATTTGTTTATTTGTTTTATCATTTGACTAGTGCATATTTTGCGCTATTAATAACCACATTTGCTGTAGGCTATTTTATAGTGCAATTCAGTTATGTCTTGTTAGGTGATAGACTTGACTGATTTTAGAATTCAATCGTAGTAGGCATGCATAGTAGCCTATATTGTTCAGCTGTTCCCACTTTTTCCAACAGATGGCAACATACCATTTCATTTAATGTGCTGGGTTGCATAACAAGGCCTACACAGCACTGAGATGAATGAGGAAAAGCAAATAATTAATGAAAACAATTCCTCTTTTGTAAATCAAGCTGCATTGTAAATCACTGACTCTGTTTTGAAGTCCCCAGCACTGCTATTTAATCAATATTTCAGAATGTTATTCACTGCATGCTAAAACCGTGACTGACCGCCGGTGTGTGAAGGTTACCTTGAGCTCTCAGTTGTGTCTGTTAAAAAAAGCTCTGTTGCCTGATTAGACACATCACACAATTTCAACTAAACTCTGGTGGTGGAACAATCAGCTATCAATCAGAATATAATGGAAACCATCGAGAGGCCAGAAAGGGAAGGGATGAATCATGACAGCAAACACTACAAAACACATATTAATTGACCTATCCCAAGCCCCACCCCTTTCACTTGTCCTACCTAGTTATTGTAACTAGGTAGGACAAAACCGCATAGAAAGCTATTACAGGAAAACAGACAGTTGAGGGGAGGTTCTGTCAGATTAAACAAATGCTCAACTGTTATTGGAGGACATGCAAAAAGAGGCGGGGCTAGGGATAGGTCAATAGGTCCATGGTTGAAGATTTTTTCTAAGATGAAAGACAACCAAAAAACAAGCCAGAGGGTTTTTTTGTACTTACACCATGCCGCCTGACCATGTTGTACAGACCATAACAAGGGGTGGGAACCAGAGTGACATTTTGGGTGAAACGGAGATGTATATATCAAATTAAAGCTCTTGATGAGCTCTTTCTATTGCCAAAAGGGCACAAGTAAGTGAATTCTTAATCAAATTATTCATTAAAAGCCAAAAGACTTGAAGGCATGGTCTGTCATTCTTGCTAACTTGGAGCTCAAATCCAAACAGTATCACTCTGCGGTCCTCCACGGAGACACATGCATCACACATCAAAATGCATTGTGAAGCAAAGCGTATTCTTACGTATTGCTATTGTTATTTCTTTTAATAACAAAAGCAATTCTGTTCTGTTCTGTTAAGTATGCTAGTGTAGTACCATAAACTATACATGACATACAGTACATAATATACGTTTAAATGACACACGCCATATATACAAAACATATTAGTAAGTAAATGTATGAAGTTATGGCTTATTCAGGGTTTTATTGCAAAAATACAAAAATGTCTTTTTGCACTGTGTAAAAATCTGATCCATATTATGATATCAGGTCACAAGTGAAAAACAATATGAGCTGCTTAATTCTCACTAAGATACACGTTATGCTATTGGCAGACCGCTGTTATGCTATTGGCAGACCGCTGATCAATTCCTGTGTGCACTTGCTTCACAACAAATATGATCTCAATTGACCTTGTGAGGTATAATCTGAAAAACATAAATACTATACTGTATGTGTGTTGTTATATAGAGTATAACATATTTATTTATTCATTATTATTTTCACTATACACTTGTTTACCCAGCTCAACAACAACCTCTTTGATATTTGTATTGGTTTGGTTGGTTTGAGTATGTTTGCTTCATTTCACCATTATGTAAGAATACTGTATGACACTTTTTAACTGTCAGGATTTGAAGGGAGCAGCACAGTATAATTATAGAATTATAGACTTCAAACATGCTCAATTTTCTCATTGAGACCCAGAAAATGTGCATGACAGTTTGTATTCCTACACAGAAAACATGCAAACAGGACAATACAATTTTCTTCCTCATTTCTTCCTCTGGGGGCTGCCTTTCTAAATCCCAGGTTATTAAACTGCTGTAAAATGCCTTTTAATTTTTTTGTCAGTTTTTCACCATCAAAAATTTCCTACAGTAAATCAACAATCTTTTAAATGCCAGATGTAACAATATTTGTACAGTATTTGTACAGTATGTTTCACACACTAAAGAGCACAAACTTAGTTTACTGTGGTATGATTCACTCTAAATGGCCTGTAGCCCCCACAGCACAAAGTTCACATCTCAAACAAACTGGTCTCAGCTAGAAGGACTGACACTGAATTGCCCTTTCTCATTCTACCGGGGATATTGAAAAATGTTGACTTGGAAAGTTCATGACCCTGCAGATTGACTGCAGTGTCATCGTTGACAATGAAACATGCGGGAAATCTCTTTAAGATGAGTAATTTTAATAAATCATAGACACAGAAGTAGCAAAACAGTTTGTTAAAATAATCACTCAGTTGTGTCAAAGTGAGGTCAGTGTGGAAAGTTTTTGCATATATACTGTATACAAATATGCTCTCGTATCAACTCTAGAAAAAGTCTCTGTGTAGCCTCTGCAAGAAGATATGAGAAGACCGAAGACATCAACAGACAAAAGATTGACGTTGCTAGCTCTTTCCAGAGAGTTTGTAAAACATTTACCCTTGTTAATGGAAGCCATGTTCATTCAGTGTCATACAGGATCTCTCGAGCTGACAGGTCTCAGAATGGGCTGCAGGGACTCTAACTCAGCATAAATATTGAATTCACTCTGTTAACATGCATTCACTTGACCATCAGTATGCATTAATATGCACTATACCACATGCAATATTATCACTAATGAAAATCGCGAACCCCTTCACTTCAGTCAAATTTCTTTAAGGACTTATTGCTTGAGGCAATTATTTGCTGTGCTGTATTTAAAAACATTGGTCCCACATACTTTAATCAAGATCATTAGTCATTTATGAATAATACATTCCCCAGCCCTGCACATATTTACACAGATCAGCCTGGACAGTTCAGATCAGTGGAAAGACTATTACATGCGATGAAAAGGCCAAACTATAACCAAGCTGCCAGTTGTCATATTTATGTAAGACGTTCGAGGGGTGTCCCTGTGATTGTGATGCTTGTGAGGGTCACAGCTGCAGAGCAAGTTGATCCTGTGTCAGGAAACGGGATCAGCCAGGTCAGAGCAAGATGGGGGGGAAGGGGTCGACCCCATAAGGGCTTGAGGGGCGGGGGTCAGAGAACAAGCCTCACAGAGATGTACATCTTCAAATGCCAAGGACTCATCAGGGAGATGGTATGGTTGCGAGAATAAACAAAGCTGACGTTGTGCCTAAAAGCAGCCGTCGCCAGCAACCGGTTTTATGTCGTCCTTGTCCAAGTACTGCAGCAGCAACATTGTTTAATTAAAGCTCAACATAAACACTATTTATATTTATTTATTTGTAAAAATGACAGTCCAAGTAGTTGAATGCTAAATCTGTGTGCCTCATGGTGTATTCAAGGTTCTATCACTTGCATTGCCTGGGTGACATCTACTAGACTTCTGTGAACAGCTTCATTAACATCAGCTACCATGACAGCTACCGTATGATGAAGTGATCGCTGGGCATGGCCTCCATGCAAATTTACAAAGCACCTCACCTCACTAAACAGCAACTAGTCTGTACAGGTGTATATACAGCACAATGGGTTCATTTTGTATTAGTTATAATCATGGTGAATCACCGTGATTATATATCCAATGATTAGATTTGTTTGTCAGATTTCCATTTTCTTATTTTATATTTACAACCACTCTAGAGGCATTTAAAAGTTTTTCAATCCATCAATCATTTTAACAGAGGATATTAATTAACGAATATAATAGCAGAAAATAGGTTTAGGGGCCTCATAATTACTAAACGCTTTTTCTGTGCCTTCAGAGTCCTTGGCCTCAATTTGAGTCACTGGTGGCCTGTTGTGCAGCCGTCACATCCTTTTATGCTGAGGTCAGGAAATCAAAGAGGAGAGCTGCAGACAAACAGCCGATTGTCAAGTTTTACACCTTGACCTCAGTTTAAACTTGTGACTTCCTCCTTCATGCGCGCCGCTGTGCTTGCAACGGGAGGAAATCAAGGGGTTATGGGTGGTTCAGCCTTGATAAGAATCTTGAAATGGAGAAGTTCACCGGGGAGGGGCTAAAGGTTACTGGGAGTTTGGGGAGGGGGGGGGGGGGGCACTCAGTCACAGGGAGGATTAAATAAAGGGAAGTCGGGGCTGAGACAGACACTGCAGACAAAAAGCCAACTGTCGGACTTCTTATTCAAACCCAGGGCGAGGAAAGTTTGACATGAACTCGACTTTACCTTTGGAAGATTTCATTAAGCCATCATCATCAAATTGTGGTTTTTGGAGAATTTTCTAAGGCGTGCCCATGGGCAAGTATTCAGTACACAGTTGATGACACTCCTAAACCTCATCTCAATCAAATCTTCACTACTTTTGTGCACTCAGTCTAGCAGAGCCCAGCAAAGAAGCACTTAAAAAAATAGATAGTTGATAGATTCAATTTTGATGGCCTGATAATCTTAAATATTGTAATTGTCAGGATTTATATTCCCTCTAACACTCCAAAAAAATACAACCACAGCAGTGGTCTTATTTAGAGTAAAATGTCATAATGAAATTTGCTGGTAGAAACCTTAAGTAAAAATATGAAAATAAATACATATAGCCACATAGGATTAATTTCTAAGTAGACACAACTGCAACACTGTATGGTACGAGATAACAAAGAAAACACATTAATACTAGATCATGCATTTTAGTACTTTATTTTTGAGATATCAGTGCAAATGAACACCAAAGAAATAAAATAAAAACCCAATAAAAAGAAAATGTAGGTTTCAGGTCTTCACATGGATATTAACATTTTTTTTTATTTGCTGCAACTAATAAAGAGTTCTGGGATGTAGTTCTGGGATGCACAATGCATTTCTATAATTGTTATGTGGAACCACCAGTAACCCCAAACCATTCACAGAGCTCTGTTAACCAGTAACAGTAATGCGAAAAAAAAAGAAAAAAAGAAATCTCACAAAGAAAATTCAATGCACGTTTAATTTCCCCACTTTTACTCATCTTGCTCCACAGTTTGATGATAAAAAAAGACCTATTTTAAGACTTGACATTCCCCCCTCCCACCCTCCCCCATGACCAGTAGGGATACACAGGTATTTCCCATGCGTCTACATGCAACAGGCAGCAGTGAGGAGTCAGACGTTATTACACAACACAGCGCAGGATAGATTATCATTTACCACATTGAGACACATGCAAAGAACAAACCAACCAAGATAAAAAAAGAAAAAAGAAAAAAAGAATGGCCATAGCATCCTCTGCCTTTGTATATACACTAGTTACGCATATAATTCATATTTACATTTCAGGGCATTAAAAACTAGGGTGATATCTTTTTCTTCGACAATACAAAATAGTCATCTTTCATAATGAAAGTACTATTTACACAAATATATTTAACCGCTGTGAAAATGTCCTAATAGTAGAATAGAGACATACCTCTTATGTGTATGTGTTAAAAAGATCACAAGACGTGGAGAATGCAGCATGTGAAACTAAGAGTGATACTGAGATGAATACAGTACAATCAAAGTAAGAAGATAAGATACAGGATATCTGCCAAGACACCAGCGTGTGTCTGATAACTAGTGGGACCTGGTGGTGTTCTCTTAATATTCATGCGATTCTTTTGACATTTTATGAGTTAAGAGAGACCATCAAGAAAAGAAACAGAAAGGTGTCCATGAAGCACAAGTCAAGAAATAATTAAAAACAAGAAAATCACTTTAAAAAAACTTTCAAATTCTTTCATAAAGATAACAATACTGACATTTCTTTTTAATAACATGCCAATAACGTATTTTTAAAAAGGACACCAAAAGACTAAAAATTAATAGTGCAAATTCTGGATTCAATTTCACATGACCTGAAAATAAGCATTTACTTCACATCAAAAGTCTGTGTGCATCAACAGGGAGAAATGGTGCCACTTCACCAAAGATGGAGAGATAACAGTTATTCAGATGCTGCAGTCTTAAAACCGTTGCTCTAGAAACCTGTATTCACATTTTAAACCGTATGACACTGCTATCTGAAAACGCATCCTACCCCGAATTTGCACTGTCAAATTTTAGCTTTACAAATTCAATTAAGGTAAAAGCAAAATACAATGAGTGACCATTTGAAGCACTGTCAATGTATTGTCATCTCTGGCAATTATACCATTACAATATTCTTGAAGAAAATTTTGAAAAACCCTTGATCACAGTAATACTCCCTGTGTGTGAGAATATTGTTTCCAAGGTCTTCCTTTAAATGTCTTTAACTTGTAAGTTTTTGTAATGGAATGCCGCGTTTACCCTGGAAGACAACTGTATTTGGAATCCGATCTAAAATGTATGAGTTTCTGTCTATCCAAAATGTTCTGATATAGAAAATAAACATTCACTGAAGTGAGTTCTGGCATTTCTGGAGTTGTTAATTATGAATGTTGCTTGAAAAGCTCTTTCTAAATGTTTTATGCCAAGCAACACATTTGTAATATGCGTACAATTCCGAGAAAAAGTATTAAACCGGACCAAGTTCTAAAGGAGGAATTTGTAATTCAGAATGTTAAATACATACTGCATGATTATCATATAATGGTCACTTCCTTAATTTTGGCTTAATGAATTAGACATACTTCTTCATAACCCGACCGTTTTAAAAATAATGTAATGAAAATATGCCTTTACACTTGAACTTGTTCTCTCTCTATCTGTCAAAAGAAATAAGAATAAACCATTACAGCATTCCGTAAATTTGTCTCAACTGCAAACCAATTTTGGCAAGTCAGTAAAAAATAAGAAATAAAAACATCTTTAAACCCTTTTTTTCCCTTTTTTTTTTTAGTTGACAAAAGTCTGCCAAAGCTACTACTCGGTGGATTGGCTCAGCCCATGGCTCTTGCGGCTGTGCTTGTCACTGTGAGGGGGCAAGTGGGGGGCGGAGCTCAGTCTGTGCTCGTAGGCATGCGCGTCGCCGATTGGCTCCTCCTTAACACAGGCTGCAGGCCGGGTGCCCTCTGCCTGATCCCTGAGCTCCCTCCTCAGCTGAGCACTGCCCTTCTGTAGCATGTAGTACAGAATGGGGTTGGAGCGGGTCAGCCGCGGAGAGTCCCGGTTCGAGTCTCCACCCTCGTCCTCCTGACCAGACCACCGCACCGGGCTCTCCGGCTCCTGCTTGACCAGGGTCGGGGCGTCTCGCTTTTGGGAGACGGCCCAGGGCGCTGGGTGGTGGTCCCAGGGGAAGCGGAGGGGAGCGTCGCCCGGCAGACTGCTGCTGCTGTTGTTGTTGTTGTTAGTGGTGGTGGTGTTGGTGGGCAGGGGCCTGAGGTTACCATGGAGCCCTAAGCTGAGCGGGGGGTGGGGTTGCCAGGGCGGGTGAAGGAAGCTGTGATTGTGGGACGGCTGGCTGGGGACCGGGGCTGCGATAACGGGATGTCCGTTGGCCTGAAGGGCCGAGGAGCTGCAGGCGGCCCGGGGCTGCTGGGACAACTCCTTGAGGCAGTTGTCTGAGAGCAGCAGCTGCTTGAGCACATTGAAGCCCCGGCTCTCCCTGGCGGGGGAGTCGGTGGGCGGGCTCCTAGACGGAGCCGCCGCTCCCGCCTCCTTGGGCGTCCTCCGGTGACGTGGCTCTTCCTGGAGGGCCGAGACGAGGCCGAGGCCGTCCCCGGCCGCCCGCTCGGGGCAGAGCAGTCTCTTCTTGGGGCTGGGGCCCCGGCAGTCCCCCGGCAGCTCCTCCTTCACCTGCCTGGGCTGCAGCTGCGGCTGCGTGGCATAGTAGGTGGCCGTCTGCTGCTTCAGCAGCTGGCTGAGGAGGCCGTACTTCGCCACCACCTCCGTCGGCTGCGGAGGAGGCTGCTCCGTCTTGAAGTCCGCCGGGAGCTCGGAGGGGACAGGGCTGGCCTTGCCGCCGCCCCACCCTCGCCTCTTCCTTCCGTTGAAGTCCTCGGACGCCTCCTCCTGGCGCTCCGTCTTCACCTTCACGTCCGCCGAGGGCCCGTTGGAGGTGTCGCAGAGGGCGGGGTGCCTCTCTGAGCTCCCCGCCTGCAGCTCCGCGCCGCCCCTCCCGCCGCCGATGCGGTCCTGGCAGGTGCAGGTCGCTGCAGTGGCGACGGCGGCTGTTGTTGTTGTTGTTGTTGTTGTTGATGTTGAGCCGGTCCCCAGGAGCAGCTGGAGAACCGTGCGCCTCTCCAGGAGGTTCTCGATCTGGGAGGAGGAGGGGGGCGAGCCCCCGGTGCCGCGGCTGAGCGGCGTGCCGCTGGCCGACGGCCCGTCCGAGAGCGGCGTGGTGGCGGCGCTCCGGTGGAGGACGGGGCCGCCGAGCCTCTCCAGCAGGACCGCCTCCGGGGCCCTGCCAGCGGGCGGGGAGGGCGAGGCGGAGGCCACGCCGCACTGGGCCAAGTTCTGCAGCAGCTTGCTGGCGCTGAAGGCCGGCTCGGCGGCCGCGGCCTTGGACTTGCACAGGTCCAGCGGGCTGGACTGGACGCCCGGGGACAGGTGGGAGTACGGGGACGGAGTCCGGGTCTCCCCCGCTCCTCCCCCTCCCCTCGACCCCGGGGGCACCGACATGGTGGCCATGGTTACGTCGAGCGGCAGATCTCCGCTTCTGGCCGCCCTGTCCGTGTTCCTGCGCTCCAGCAGGAGCTGCATCAGCGTCAGCTTGGGGTGGGGCTCCGGCTCCTCCCGGGCCCTGGGGACGACCTTTGACCCGCCGCACGCCTCGGGCTTCCACTTGTTGATCAGTGACTCCGTCATCTTGTCCAGCGAGGGGCCGGAGAAGGACAAGGAGCAGGAGGCAGCAAGAGACGGGTGAACACTGGGAGGGGGAGAGAACGCTGCGCGGGCGGAGGAAAACACAGCGGAGGAGGACAAGGAAGAGGAGGTGGTGGAGGACGAGCAGGACGAGGAGGAGGTCTTGGGCCCCGGCGCGGCGCCCCGGCTCCTCACGGAGAGGTCGATGGGCGAGCAGCTGGAGTAGCAGCTCTCGGCGTCGTCGCTGTCCTTAGCCAGGCTCCTCTCCTGGGCGGAGCACTCGCTGTCGGAGGTGACCGAGGAGGAGCAGCTGGGCGGCGGCAGCGGGAGGCCGTCCTCCCCCTTTGCTTCCTCCTCCTCCTCCTCATCCTCCTCCTCCTCCTCCAGGTGCCCGTTCTTGGTCAGCTGCCGCTGGCTGTTGTGGTTGTTGAGCAGCAGGAGCAGCAGGCTGCTGCAGGTCTGAGGGGGCCGTGAGGGGCGCGAGTCGAACGCCCGCTTCTCCCTGGGGAGCTGGCCGGGGTTGTTGGTTAGGGTTCGGGTGTGGCTTAGGGCAGGGCTGGGGGCGTGGCTTAGGGTGTGGGTGTGTCTGGGGGCGTGCTGGGGAGAGGGGGGGGGAGGAGAGGTCTGGTTGGGCCCACGCTGCAGGGAGGGGCTCCGCGGGCCGGACAGGGCCGGCCTGGGGAGCGCTGGGAGAGCCTGGGCTCTGGCCGTCGTGCCGTTTTGGGCGGGGAAGCCGCCCAGCGCGTCAGGCAATGGCGGTGGTGGCGCTGCCGGGGACGGCTCTCCGGCGCTGGGCGGCCGCTTGTCCGTCCCGCCCACCTGCTGCTGCGTCGCCATGGCGGCCAGCCGCTCGCTGGCGGAGCGGCCGGAGAGCCGGGCCTTGAGCGAGTGCTCTCGGGAGTACTGCTGCAGGTGAGCCTCGCTGGACAGCAGCAGGGCCAGCTGGCTGCAGGCCAGGCTGGGCTTGGGGGAGGGCGCCGGGCTGGAGCGGATCTTCACCATGTTGGCCACCGCCTTCAGGCGCTCCGCGCAGGACACCGCCTCGCTGGCCACCGCGGGGGGGGTGGCCGGCAGCTGGGACGACTCCGGGGGGCGGTCCTGGCCTTGCCCCGCGGCGACCCGCCGGGTGTAGGGCGTGCCGCTGTGGCACGCCGCCTTGCTCTTCCTCATCAGGCCCTTCAGCCGGCTGGAGGCGGTGCCGTAGGCGGCGGGGGCGGGCTCGGCGGCGGAGGCCGTGGGCGGCGGGGAGCGCTGCTCGCCCGGGGGCTCGCCGGCGCCGTGCTGCGACAGCGCCACGCTCTGCAGCCGCGAGCTAAAGGACTGCAGCAGGGAGGCCAACAGGGTGCCCTCCCCCAGGGCTCCGTTCTGTCCGCCCGCCCCCTGGTAGCCGTTCAGCTGCGCTGCCGCTGCTGCCGCCGCCGCCGCCGGGGGCGTAGCTGTCCTCTGGCTGCTAGCCTCGCTCCAGGCACCAGAGCGCAGCAGGCGGGCCTTCTTCAGGTGCTGCGAGGCCCCCAGCGAGGAAGGGCCGTTGGGCCTGGGTGCAGCGGGGCCCCGGCCGGGCGGCAGGAAGGGCCCGCCGGCCTTGTCGGCCTGCTCCTGGTTGCTATGGGCAGCCTCCGACCGCCTGCTGGCCGCGGCCCCGGGCCCAGCCACGACCGGATGCATCAGTAAACCTTCCAGGTAAGTTAGAACAGCTGAATCCTTGTGTGTCTCAGGGCCAGGTTCCTCCCCATGAGTCATGTTCAATACTAGGATCCCCGCGTGTGGCTCAGCAATGCTACTAGCAAACGGCCGTCCACTGGCTCATCTGGGCCGACGGTGGCATGATGCACGCTTGTGTCAGCGGTACCAACAAGTGGATGGGGGGTGGGGGGGTGGAGGGGCGTCTCGGAAGCAGCTTGTGCAGTCAGCGACGCAGAGAGCCGAGAGCGGGTGGAGCCATTCTCGCGTGGGAGGCCGTCCCTGGCATTGGGAAAGCCAGGGATCTGTGGGATGGTGTGGAGGAGGAAAATAGAAAAAAAAGGCAGGGTGGGGGGATGCGGGATTGATCCCAAAAGGCCCGGCGCCCTGGCTTATGTGAGCGGCAAAGGAGTCAGCGGGAAGAAGCCGCTCCAGAGATGTTGACACATTCCGATGCAGTGGATGTTAAGAATCTTTGTCCTTTGAGCCCGCCCGGTGGGCGGTTATCTTGGTGGCGCCTTTCAGCTTTTCCTGGTCTCACACAGCGGACCTATGGGAGGAGAGGGGGAGAGAGAGATAGAGGTGAGAGAGGTATGGGGGAGGGGGGGGAGAGAGAGAGAGAGAGAGAGGGGGGAAACGTGTGAGAAGTAAGGATTTGCACGCCACTACATCACATTCATTTCAACACCTTGTCGGCCATCTCTGTTACTTAGCAACATTTCAGATTGACTGCACACGGGCTCTCGCTCGCTCTCTTGCACCCGAACCCCCCCTCCCCCCCACACCTTTCAACAGACGACAAATGTAGATTAGGGCTGATTGGTTCCAAATTGAAAATTCAAGCCTGCTACCTTGAAAACATTCAGGTCCCTGGCTGTAAGCCCCTCACTGTGATGTCTTTCAAACGTGAAGGGCCTGTGAGAGTTGTGAATTATTTCTCGTGCAGCTTGTCATTTCAGTGGATTATACCCCCCCCACCCCTCCTTCCCATGCACTTGAGCAGTATCTCCCATGACACTAGCCCAGCTCTGCAGGCAGAGGCTAATACCTACCCACATGCACAACACATTTCTTTAAGCTATGCGTACGGAAAGAAGGGGGGGGGGAGGGCGGGAGCATGCATGTCGTGCACGCTCGCAAATGTGCGCCAGCATACGCGGCAGAATGTGACGTAGGCTTTGGCTGTCCTATTTTGCTAGACGGCGTCTTTATCCACAGCATCGGCTCAGAAAGGACTAGTAGACGTGTGTGTGTGTGCCTGTGCGCGCATGCATGCATGTGTGTGTGTGTGCGTGTGTCTGGGATAAGGATCAGGTGCACCTGTCACATCGTGACACCGTCACGAGGCCCAGAGCCGCTGACAGTGAGGCGCACACCGTGTTACGTTGCCACGGTAGCGACAGGGCCTCTGCCCCCCCGGGAGACCTCCGGCACGAACCCTGTCAAGGGAGTCGTCCGACCGCAGGACACCTCCGACAGCCCGGGCCGCACCCCGTAAAGGTTAATTAATACAGAGCTTGTTCCGCACCTCAGCTGCTTCCCGTGTCCTTCCGCCTCGCCCCCCCGCTCGCCCTGACACCGTCCTCACTGCCGGCGACCGCCGGGCACACCAACACGGCGGGACAGCCGCCGTTGACTATGACGAAAGGGCCTCGGTGTAAGTATAAATACTCCACGGAGGGAGGGGGACGGACGCCTGCAAAGGCCACGGCAACAGGGCAGCCCGTTGCCGTGGCCCAGGGTCCAGAGGTTGGCAGCAGGGGGACGGACAACAGACGCCACTTTAAATGCTACCTTGGAAACGAGAGACGACACCGGAGGGGGGCCCCCCAAATTAAAAGGTCACCGAATGGAACGGGAGGGGGGGGAGGATAATTGGGTCGGGGTGCGTTCAAAATGTGTTCTCAAACCCAATTTCCACAGATTGACGAGACCGTCTGCAAGGCCTTCCCGTGCAGTGTGGGGACTTAATTGACAGTGGCCCATCAGCATCAATTACAGTTTAAGTCTCGCCTCAAGCGACTGACCTCAATCTGACAACAACAAAAGACAACCTTGTCACGATGGGCCATCTGACGTCTGCTCTGCCTGCTAATCTGAAACGGCTGGTTAGGGGCTATTTTCCCGCCAGTCATAACAATTAAAATGGAGTGCCCCCTGAAAGGCCAACTTAAAGTACGGACATGCGCCTCAGTATGGAGCAGCCGATGGAAGCGCATGCATGTGGAGAGAGACACTGTTGTGGGTCTAACTCGGAAATTCAGATAATCTGTTTACCGTTGGCAGCGAACCTCTGGAATTACAGTTGACCTTGTGTACCAAAACAAACACACCCTACTTCACACAAAGCACAGAACGTGGCACCACACGCCATTAGCTTGCTCTGCCTGTGTTTATTAACAACATCCCACATCCACCGTGTCACATGACGCGCGCCCGTGACAACGAGTGGGGGGGGGGGACCTTCAGGCCCCTTTAAAGACGAGTGGTGACATGAGTTGGTGTCGGAAAGCCTCCGCGATGACAAGGGCGCCGAGGAAAATAGGTCCGGCGCGGCGCGTAACAAGTGCGTGACCTTCACATGAGCAGGCTGTACCCTTGACCTCCACTCCCAGGATGTGTGATGTGTTGCTGTTACATTATGTCCCCTGTGCTACATGTTGGAGATGACCTCACGCGTCTGTTAACATGTCATCCTATTGGTGGGGGCGCCCCCAAAAGGCCGACCCCGTCCCCGACCTCTGACCCCGCCCACCCCTCACACCCGCACCCCCCACCAGAGCACCAACGCGCTGTGCTATGGTTACCGCGGTGATTATCCATTATATTTGACAATGTCAGCCAATGACAGAGCAGGCACATTACAGAGTGATTTTTTACTATAGCAGGGCCATGCATGGGGGTGGGGGGGGGGGGGTGGCAGCATCAGCGCCGGCTGCTCTCTCTCCCCCCCTCCCCCCCCCCTCCTTTCCCCCCAGCCCGGCGTTAGAAGACACCCAGGAACAGGAAGGTCGATGCACTTTCAGCCATTTCCTACGTGGAGTCACCAAGGTAACTGACACGAGAACGTACCCGGGTGCAGATGTCACCGATTAGCTCCCAAAGTCAAACCTTCACCGACCTTCACCCACCCACCCACCCACCCACCCAGGCGACGCACGTCAACAGTAATCCAACCTATTTTTAAAAAGGTCTTTTACATGAAGGCTTCACAAATGACCTTCATCGTCGGCAATGGTAACGCTTTTACACCATTTAAAATGTATGAGGCCAAACAAAAGAATTAAAAAAATAAATAAAAGAGGGGAAGGGCCACCGTTAAGTCAAGGTCACGCACGTCGCCAAGGGCTTTATTCACCCGACGCAACAGCTGGTGTCCATGTAAAGCTCTAGGTGTTAATAAAAAGTGACAATGCCGCCCGAGTGGTGTGTATTACTAATGTCTGACACCACCACAGCAGATGTGTTCCCCTGCATTAAGGGGGAGTCAAGGTTAAAGGAATTTAAAAAAGGAAAAGGCGATGCCTAAACGCCATTATATCATGTAATCTGCAGCCGAGCGACGTTGCGCATACGCAACGGGGCGGGGCTCACTCGCACAAGCGACGCAACTGCTATTTGTGAAATTCAATATGGCCCTGACGTGATTAAATGCGACAAAAACATAAGCGGCAAGACCAAATGCGGTTGTTCGAGCCCGCCAACAAGTGACCACGGGCGCCAGAGGAAAATGAGAATTAAAATGCTCTCTCTCTCTCTCTCTCTGTCTGTCTCTCTCACACTCTCTCTCTCTCTCTCTCTCACCTTGAGAGAGGTAAAACATGAACACAACACAGAACTGAGCAGCGGGAGGCTGGAGACAAGAAAACAGTTTGCGCGGAGGGAAGTCAAATCAGGACAAAGTAGCGCTCATAGGCAACACATGAGCACGCACAAATGCACTCCCACACAGGGACACGCGCACACACACACACACAGAGACAATGAGAACTAGGGCACTCTGACCTACTTCTAAGGATGCACTGACCAAACAAGTCATGCATAGCACACACCCCCTGTGCACACTACAGAAACCAGAAGACCAACTCCGCACAAAAAGGCACTGGGAAACGTGATACATGGCTTCTGAAAAGCTACACCTCTTTTGCTAAGTAGCACAGGGAATCTGGATCCGGTGATGAAAAAAAAAAGACACTCACGCGGCCCTATAAGTCGACGCTCATCATCTCAGCCTCGAGAAAATGGGACTGAAGCGCTTTAAGCTTATTGGCCTGTATCCGGCTTTGGATGAGATACTGCAGTCTGCGCTGCTCAGTACAGAGAGTTCTGGATGTCGGGCGGAGGAGATGGAGTGAGAAGAATCCAGGCAAGCAAAGTGAGTCATCACCTGAGCGACCCAGAGCCTCACTAACAGAACAGTCAAAGGTTACATTGCGAGGCAGCTGGATTCGAGAGATGAGGATCCCGCGAGAATCCATCTGTCCAGGTTGCAAGTTACATTCGCCACTTGTGACCAAACCACCAGTGGTTCGGTCCAATCGGCGTCCTATGAGGAACTGCGTGCTTTAGATGCGACGTTAACCCATGACAGACAGATGATTCATCCAATCACCTATCAAGTATTTCTTGAAAGTGCCGGTCTTAACAGTTTTCAAGGACTACTCAGATGTTTCTGGCTGTTAGACACAGCCCTGGCCCCGTAAGTAGGAACAAAAACAAAGTGTTTATGTTGACAACAACAAATCCCTACATAGCACTACGCTTTGCTTCACAATGCATTTTAATGTGTGAGGCTGTGCTGCGCAGGGATAATGTTTTGATTTGATCTCAAAGTTAGCAAGCGTTCTCGAGTAGAACTAACTCTGGCTTTAAGTCAAACATAAAGCGACCGGGATGATAACACAGACATGGCACATGGACACAATCCTACATTTACCTTGCCCAGGGTGGCACAGCCATGCTTACCAAAATGTTTGTCCATAGTAAATATTTGTGTGCCATTTGGGAGACCCACCCAAGGGCTATTTCCTGCGCGGCCCAGAATTAGCGCATCGATTAAAACACACACATTCCTTCTTAATGAGCCGTGCCCGCTATCAATCTATAGCTCGTTCATTTCTATTGGGCTCTGAGGTAATCTTCGGCTCACATCGTCCATCCAAAATGGCACTAATTTTCCATTTGTAAACACCGGCGCCGGCATCAGGAACAGCTGATTACCCCACGGCCACTGTGCCAAAATGCAGAGCTGGGCACAAACTGGTGATGTCTGAAGGAAGCAGGACACTTTGTTACTCGGATCAGACATCCCGTCAGACTGCCTGGGAAGCTGGATAAAACCAGCTAGAAAACCCTAGCCTTTAATGAACCATTTCCATTAATATCCCTGGCATCAGTCCTAAGCAGTCATCGTAGTGAGTCAGCAAGATGCCTTTATTGGGTTAAAAAGAGAGTGTGTGTGTGCGCCTTGTCGGGCTGAGCAAGTTGGGAGGGGAAAATGGCCTCTGACAGAGGTCTGAGCAAGAGGAAGGAGACAGAACATTGCCCTGCCGTCATTTTGTCTTTCATAATTCTCCCATTGACCTAGATTCTCCAGTTTATAAATCATTAATGCTTGCTCCTGAGTGAGGGTGGAGAATAGTATGATAGGGTGCAATTATTTCTAAAGGATCAATGTATTAGATTCAACCAAAACAATTTCCGGCCTAAAAACACACAGGCCCATTGAAAGACAATTAAACGAGTCTTCTTAATCAATGAAGCACACCTAAACCGCTAAAGTTTATTACAGCCACGATTACAGACACTCTTCTTGGGCGGAAACCCCACAGCGTCAACCTAGTTGTCTTAAACAAGACAGTAACATACATGAACCATTTGTCGGCTACACAAACCAGACCACAATTTGATCTCAAATTAACCATGCGGTATGGTTATTAGTTATACAACCCATAATACAACTGTCTGCCAACAGGTTCCATACAAGGACCAGTGACTCTTAACTCTGATATGTTGTTAAATAGACACACATTGACATTATAGCATGTATGAATGTCAGAATGTTATGTATATTACATATTACACTGTTGAACAAACTTTGCAGAACAAAGAGCTTTTTGTGTATTGCGGCTCTGCCATTTTTTATTGAGGAAAATTGGAAATGGCCACAGCATCAAAAGGTTGGAAATAATTCAGTAGTGAATTGAGTATAATACACAAACACACACCCACACACACACCATGACCAATATGAAAATAACTTCACAGCTGAATCCTTAGATACACATTACCAGCAGCACTTTATTTTAAAAAGCCAAAGATTCGTTTTTCCTCCTCCTCTGCTCTCCGTAAAATAGGCCTATATAGAAAGGTATGAATGGGACCATAAATGTCAGTGGGGAATCAGTATAGCTGCCTTTGTGCTTAAGCTATAACCAACATTTCTGCGACTGCCACAAAGTAAACACACAAGTGATTGAAGTGACGCCTCCGTAGCAGCAATACAATTAGACATTGAGGGAAGCTTTAATGCAATCCTCAGACTGGAGAAACAAAAAAGGTATACAAATAGAGGATGAACTTAAAACCAGTATGTGGAGCAAAGACACGGAAGCAGTTCCACTGTGAGCATTACATCAACACAACACAGTGCTCCTTAACTCTCCAAATGTGGCCACTTTAAGGCGACTTCTTATTTTTCCTGATGTGAGTCGAGATCACCTTGAAATCCACTTGATCTGGCGGTGCACTCACGCTGACCACAGGTCCCAAAAAAACAAAGCACACTTTGCTCACCACCACATACTCCTCCTCACCTGTGAGGCCTCTCTTCTCACCCTTTAGCTTTATTGGCTAATGCCATCCAGTCTGTCCCGCTCGCTAAGTACACCGCGGTCAGTCCGGCTCTGGAGAGGTGCGAGAAGGCAGTTTGTTTGTCCAGTATGTCAACCTACCCTGGCCACGCCATCCCGGTCAGGAGCTCATTACGCATGTTGAGATGTTAGACATCAGCAATTAAGTCAAGGCTAAATTGATGGCTTTTTTAAAGGACTTTCTAATGAGTTTTCTCTAAGAGGTTTATCTGGGCTTTTGTTGGATATGTATAACTGACAGCTGACAAAGCTAATTGTGTATGCACATTCAAGTTGGTCAGACACTGTTCGTAGCTTTCCAAAAAGTTGGTAAGCTAAATTAAGACAGATATATTGAGCAAGGGCTGCTCTGTTATGGGAAAAACAACAATCATTATTATTATGGTCAATATTGAAAGCACGATTATTTAATACGATTACTCATTTACTTTTAAAAAATGTTGCATTTACTGCATCTAAAAAAAGTTTAACGAATGAACGAGAAAATGCCTTCGACTGTGAAATGTCCCTTAAAACTTTTCACATCGATCTTTCACTTGCGAGCGCCTGTCATGCAGAACACAGGACAAAAAAAGAGTTTATTTGAAAAACATAATAGGCAATATAATATTTCTTTCTCAAACCAAAAACTTGCTAATTGTCATCCCTAACGAAGTCAACCAGTGGGCCAAGTCTGGTAGGAAATTAGCCTGTCTGTTCTGAGCCAGCCACTGACTATTAAATAAGAACGGAGGGAGACTAAAGCCAGTACCACAATGCAACCAGCAGCCCTATTACTTAGCCATAATGAAGGACAACATGGAGACCAGGAAAGTATTACGACTAAATAAGTAAAAGCTACGCTAACGCTTTTGTCTGGCCAAACGCAACACTCGCGTGCCAGCTGCCCGCGTGTGTTGTCATCCTTAGCTGTGGTGGCTGATACAGGTAAAGTGCACCAATCAATTTGCTCACCTGGCAGGAACGCATCCTTGGAATACTAATCAGGCCTTCCCTCTTCCCCCCATCCTTCCCTCCCTTTCTCCTTCCCCATTCACCTCTCGCATGGCATGACACCCCTCCCTCCCCCGTGCCCCAGACCTGAGCAAATGCTAAAGGTGCGGGGGTGGAGGGGTGGAAGGGGGTGGAAGGGGGTGTCTTCCGCACAGATAACTGCTGCCACTAATCAGGCCTACGTGCACCGGGGCGTGGGATTAAAAGAGCTCGCACAGCTCAACTCAGACACCGACCGGTGTTGGCGCGCATGTGTACACACACACACACACACACACACACACGTGCGTACACAAGCGGGCGAGCTGAAGCCCACAAGGTCAACATAGAAACACGACTTGCCCCGGAGAAAGGTGCGCATGTGCACGTAATCACGCGCACGCACAGATGGGGGGAATCGCACAAGGTCAATGAGAAAAAGAATATAAAGCCTACGTGAGGGGGGACGTTCTGCAGGCTACGAGTGAACACGGAGATTAAATAGAAATGTACTTTGCGGTTCAAAGTGGGACTTTGCACAACGGCAAACCGTCACGCAGCTAGCCTAACGACGCCCCTCCCCGAGCCGCGCCGGCCTCGTGCGTCTCAAGCGGTCCGCGGGAAGAAACGCCACCGCAAATTGACAGCGCCTTAATTCCTGTTCATTTTTCATTTGGAGGGATGGCTTATGAGGGTGGGTTGGCTGTGTGTGTGTGTGGTTTGGGGGGAAGGGGGGCATCTCTGCACCATATCAAACACACACCGGAGTATGCCTGGAGGCTGTAACAGAGCGCGTCCTCACCCACATTCACACAGACAGCCATGAAGCAGACAGGGTGGAGGGGGGGGGGGGTGGAGAGAGAGAGAGAGAGAGAGAGAGAGAGAGAGAGAGAGAGAGAGAGAGAGAGAGACTCACAATGCATCAGCGGGGATATTTCATTATGTACATAACGAGTGCCATTAATCGCTCTTAACAAGAGGACACCACCTCACCTTGGCAGCCTGGCACAGGCAGCGGGTGAGGGTGGCGAGGGGAGAGGGGGGAGGGGCAGGGAAGGGACGAGCGCGGCGGTGTTGGCGAGGGCCGCAGCCTGACGGACGTGCGTTGGCGGGGGAGTGGAGTGGAGGGGGCTCCCACCACCGCCAATCACATGCAACCCCACCCCCGCCCCGACATGTTCCAACCCACACGCCAAACTCTATGCAGTCCTCGCATCACCCCCCTCCCCCCACCACTGTCTATACCCTCCCCTGCCTGTTCCCCATCACCTATACACCCCCCCCCCCCTCCCCCGAGGCTGTGCAGCAAGGTCAGGCAGGTCACTGTGTCCTCATCTGTAATCCGCTGCCATTCGTCAGCAGCCTCAGCCTGGGCTGGGGGGGGGGTGGAGGGGGGGGGAGAGGCAGGAGCTCCAGCGGACGAGGGGAGAATGCCCAATTAGGCAGCTGTCACACACAGAGTACAGGAGGGAGGGAGTACAGGAGGGAGTACAGGAGAGAGAGAGAGAGAGAGAGAGAGAGAGAGAGAGAGAGAGAGAGAGAGAGAGAGAGAGAGAGAGAGAGA
>JAODTR010000006.1:254186-289270 GCA_025399935.1 Amblyopsis rosae | reverse complement strand
GCATTCCAGTGCCTTGGTGGTGTGTGTGTGTGTGTGTGTGTGTGTGTGGAAGGGGGGGGGGGGGGGATACAGGATACATGCACAGATATGCACACAGAGAGAGAGAGAGAGAGAGAGAGAGAGAGAGATGTGGGGGTAGGAGGAAGCTGGTAGGGATTAAGCAGTGTTTCTCGGGCTGGTTCCCTCCCCCACGGCCAGCTGACGGTTCAGCACAAAGTAAAGGAGACTCTGAAAACTTGAACCTGCTATTTATTCCCCAGCTGCTGCAGCCCTCTAACTAGCCTTTATTTCTTTCATTCTTTCTTTCATTCTTTCTTTCTCTCTTTCTGCCTTTCTTTCTTTCTTTCTTTCTTTCTTTCCATTGCCTTTTTTCAGCGGCTGCACGTGAAAGCGAGGGCTGGATTTGAGGAGACATTACTGGCGTGGCGTGCAGCTGCAAGGAGCACAGATCCTCTCCACCTTCCCCTCTCCACGCCGGGACTATCTCTCTCTCTCTCTCTCTCTCTCTCTCTCTCTCTCTCTCTCTCTCTCTCTCTCTCTCTCACATCTCTCTCGCTTGCGCTTGCTCACTCTCCCTCTGTCATTCTGCCTCTCTGATGGGTGGGGGGAACACCATATGGGGGCACAGACAAATGGAGTGGATCACAGATAGAAGAGGGAGGAATCTTCCGTTTGTGGCGCTGGATGTCGCCCATCTGTTCGGTGAGTGCGTTTTGCTTTTCGCTTCTCATTCAGCAGTTGCTGTGAGTTGCTGAATACGCACGGGTGAGCTTGCGGCTGCATTTCTACTGTAAACGTTAGAGCTGTCTTTTTTGTTTTCTCCCGCGTTCGGTTGTGATCCACATGTTGCAAACACCCGTCACTGTTTCTTATACTTGTGTTCTGTAAGCAGGATTGTTTCTTCTTCAATGTTGTTTTTAGTAGGTTGTCGTAGGCTGCTGCATGCTATGCATAAGGACGGGTAAGGCGATGTGGGGTGTGGTGGGGATGGGGGCTTTGTGATTTTGAATATGCAAGTCTAAGGGTCAAGGTAGACCGAAAAGGGAGTTGGGGGATTAGGGGAGGGGGGTTCAGATCAGGAGGAAAAAGTGTTAGTTAGTTGTCCCACTATCCCAGGCACAGCAAAGTATATCAATAGACTTTCTTAGTGCAATGTGGTCATTGGGAAGCATGTGCCTGACTTATAAAGAAAACTAACTGAGGTAGATGCATATTTAGCTATTTAATATGCTATTTTATAGCCTCAGTCTCAATACACACGTTGTCAGCCAAATCCTGATTCAACAGGGCTCCTAAACGGATTATTATTTGCAGTTTATTAGAAGTTTCTATATTGTCAATAACAATACAGGTCACAGACAGTAGCACACTGCATCACTGGTGTGAGAAACAATCTATCTGTCAAATGTAATACTTTCTATTATAAAAAATATTGTTAGTAATAATACTGTAATTTTCTTTATATTTATTAACTTTTAGAATATTCAATATACCTGTACAGATTGACATTTCTTTCTGTTGTGCGGTAGCTATTATCAGCATTGTCTTGCTTATTGAAGCAGAAACAACCTTTACCAGAGCAGAGTAGTAGCAATATTGTTCACTTAACTTTCTTTAACATTTCTATCTTTTTTCGTGCTCCTTTTTTACGAACCTGTGTGTCTCCTGCACTGGGCTACCCATTAGCTACACATTGCTAAACAACCTCTTCCCTCTCCAACCAACCTGCCAAATAGGATAAATGCATATTGTGCTATTGTTTTTTTTACCTGTCTCAAGCAAGGTATTATACTGTATATTTGTATGTGTCATATGTTTTTAAGTAAAGTCAACTTACAGTCACTCCTCCAGCCAAAGATTCTTTCCTAGAAATTACTGTTAGTAAAATTATGTTTTTTCAGCCCTGAAACTGCTGGATCTGTTCCCAAACAGAACTGGTATATTTTTGCCCGGCCTACACAAGTGACTACACTCATTGAGGGTGAATACTTTGAGGGACCTTGAGGAGTTCACAACTTTGATGTGCATGTCACACTTCGATGTTTCGTTATCTGTTTGGGGCTTTACCTCACTCTCTTTTCTCTGAAGACTTACTTTCTCCCTCACTTCCTACATTTGTAATACATCTTAAAAACAGGAATGAAGGGGTTTGATGAGTATTCAACGGTCTTGTAAAGTATTGAAAGTATTGAGAGAACACAACCATGAAAGGAATTACAGTATCAGCTTCACTAGTTATGAGCACTTGGCACTTTTTACTTAGCCTCGCGAGATCAGGATGGTCTTGGCACTTTCTACTTTACTAATACTTTTAACACTTCAGTTTAATTCCGCCGTGAGAATCAGAAAAGCCTAGAAATAATTTTTTATGTGTCCGAGGAGCAACTGAACTTTCCAATCAGCTCCGTGTTTATAGCTATACGGGCAATGTTTAGGTGTGCCGACAGCAAAACGACCAGATGGTCCATTCAATCAACTGCAAAGTATTTTTTTGAAAGTACAGCCATTCACAGTTTCAATGTACGGCTGCCCAGTTGGACTTGTGACAACTATTCCTCTGGCATGTCAGGTTACTTTGTACTGTCTACTTAGTGGAGCGGTATTGTTGGGCCTAAAACAATAACACAGCTCCTTTTAATAATACTCACATACTGTGTCTGTGGCTGCTTAATCTAGTCCTCTTATTTCAGACATGTAGGCCACTGCACCGTGAGGACTGGTGAATGTGCTGTAGCAAAGTGTAGTCCTGACACACATAGCCTTTTCTTCATGTTATAAAGAAGGAATAGCACTATTACTAGCTATACATTTTACTTAAAGGCATGGTCAGTCATTCTTGCTAACTCCGAGCTCAAATCAAAACGGTATCACAGCGGCGGCGTCTCACACGTTGAAATGCACTGTGAAGCAAAGTGTAGTGCTACGGCTTTGTTGATACGAGCGGTGTTGGCCACTTTGTTTATGTTACTGTTTACGGAGCCAGGGCTGTGTGGAAGTATCAGATTATTTTTTCAACACGCACAGAGAACAGTAAAATAGTGAAATGTGATGAGATATTTGTTGAATTTGACAAAAAGTTTTCTTGCAATAGCTGACTACCTTTAAGCAAGGTGAATTAGGATTGATAATCTCTTGCTCAACCATGAATGGAGGGGCATGTTGAAAGTAGCAAAACATTCTCAGGTTACTTGTCATGGCAGCACAACGTGATAAAACACAAAGATTTATCTATTCAACAGTCAGGATGTCAAACCAAAGTTACCTGATAATTGTTCTCAGTGGAATTCATCTTTCACATTTCACCGTCTCCCATCTCCCTTCCATGTGCCCAGAAGACTGTGGTGTCATTGTGCTTAAGCCAGTGTTGTCTGTAGTGTCATAAACCAGTGTCACTGATATTGTGAGATTCATCTTGACACCCTTCATATGCCTTCCTTCCTTTAGAGAGCCTTGTTCCACCTGGTCATTGATGAAGTGTCATGTTAAGAATATACAAACAAAGCATTGGACTATATTGCAAAAGTGCTTAGGCAAAATACAAGAAACAAATCCACCTCCTTGTGGCTGGGTATGGTGAATTAAAATGCACACACACTTCATATTATCTGCACACAGTTCTTCTTTAGCTGCTGTGTGTATTCAAGGTAAAGACGTGATATCCCGGTTGACCCCCCCCCCCCCCACCACCACACCCCCCATAGACAGATTTAGCCTTTCTCTTGTTGTGCCTGCATGGCCTGGTTATAAATTAGGCGGAGTGTTGTTTGCGAGCAGCGAAAGGAAAAGTACCGTTAGTAGCAGTGATTTATTAGCTGCTAGCCCGCCTCTGCTGTGTGACTGACAGAGGTGCCATTCATGATGAGAACAGCGAGGCAGAGCCAGCCGGAAAGGCAGGCATTAGCTTCAGAAAATAGCAAGCGTCGCTGCACTCAAGGCCACTTACATTACAGATAAACGTGTGCCCTTCATTTCCCTGTGTGTCATGGTGGTGGTTTGGCTAACGTATGCCTAGTCCACATGTGCACGGCTATGTTTTTAAAATACATATATTTTTCTATGCGTTTGGGCTTTTCATCCACACGCAAACGGTGCACGCACGCGATCACTAAAGATGGAGTTTTCCTAAAACTTCTATCAGGGTGAAGGTACTTAGAAACTCACGTGTTTAGTGTTCACAGTGAAAACATAGTTTTTGGCTCGTAACATCAGCTTGTGCACTGTTATCGCCTTTGTTTACATAAGGCATTATGTTAGCCTGCTTCTACCACTATCACAGTCAGTCTGGTCTTCATGCAATTTGGGCTGCGTCTAATTCATGGGATTACAGCACCAATCACTAGCAGGCCAGAAGAAGAATTTCTTGTTTGTATGAAGGCTAAATGTGAAAATGTATTTGTAATTTTATAGTTTTAAAGGGTTAGGTTTAGGCTGTTTTGAAAACAAAAACCACAAATTTGATTTGACTTTTGCCTGCAGTCTGAATAATAATAATAATAATAATACATTTTTGAATGTTTGCTACTTGGTCATTGGACTTAGTCTCAGCCTCTTCCATCCATCAGCACTACGTCACATAAGCAAGTCTGATACATAGACCCATGTAAGCTCGACAGCGCTTTCCGAAATTAAGAAGTAGATTTTCATTGGCTGTTAGCATTGTCACTCACAAGTCTGTAAATGTAATTCCGGTGCGACGGACTTCATTTGTTACATATTGTAAGCACCAACAGTAGCCTACTTATCTAACTGAACAATACCTGAAAACAGCCCGAGTCAAGTTTATCAACAAATTTCTATGTACAAATGTAACGTCCGACTTTGTCTTTGAGTTACGTAGTTGGTTGTTGTGCATGTCAATCAAAATACCTCTCCTGTCAAGTAGGCAAATCTTGACGCAGTTAGCCAGCGCTGTGTCCCAGACTTTACATAAGTACTTTAAAGGCTGGCTCTGCGAGACTACCCTGCACTTAACTTGGGCTACATCTGGATTTCATCAGCATGCAGTGATGGAGACATGAACGGGGGACTTTATATAACTGGTTCCACATTAACTAAAGTGTCATTGACACAAGGACACCCGTAATACTCTTCACTCTTATTTCACACTTATTTTAAACACAATTGGTGGATACAAAAAAAAAAAAGCCGGGATATTAGGATCTATAGGATCTACAGGAACAAATATCATACTAGATTTCCTTGATTTGCACATTGGAAAGCTATTCTTAGATAGTGCCCTAAATCTCATTTTAGGGCAGCTGCTGCCTAGGCTAGTGCAGAGCCATGGAAATAACAGAGTTGTGCCATCTCCGTTCACTCCAAATCTGTTTTTTCACAGAAACTGGAGCCTCAAAATAGTTCCCGGAAGTTTGCCTAAATACTAAAAGTACACTATAAATTCTATTTTAAATTTAAATCGGTGCCTTTATTGACTACTAATTACCAAAAAACCAAGATAAATTTCTATGTATATATATATATATTCAAATTGCCCACCAAGCACTTCCTGGAATGATTTTGCCATAGGATTTGCCTCTCCATGAACCATGTGACCGTTGAAGATGTCGAACTTCCGTTGGCGTAACTTTGTAATTTCCATGGCTCTGGGCTAGTGCAGCTCTTTTGTTGCCGGGTTACCTGCCTCCATTACCAGTCAGCGCTTTCAAAACGCAGCAGCATGTCTGGTATTCACCTGCAATGTGAGCCCTCTCTTCCGAGACATTCACTGGCCTCCTACAGCAGCCCACATCAGATTCAAGACACTGGTGCTTTGTATCTGTCCTGAATTGTATCCAAATACAATGCTACAGGTTTGAACCATGAAACTGAAGTTATTTTCTGGCTTTGGAGAACTAGCAAAGTTAAGAGATTCTCCAGATTGTAAAGTACATGGCACTTGACCTCTCTGGCCACTTGAGCTCGGTCCTCAGATAGCATGTACACAATGCTTTTCTTGCTGCTCAAATTCTAGATATTGATGGCGTAGCTCATCCAGAAGATAAGGACAATTGGAGGGGGGAGGGTCTCTTTACAGAGCAACTCTTTTTAAAGAGACAGAGCAACTTTTTTAATCAACCACACATCTTGATAAGTTCATTAGTATAGCTAGTATAGCTTTTGCTTTATCATAATACAGTTAAAATATTTGTTTAAACCAATGCAGCCACACTGGCACTGCTTTGACCTTGACAATAGTCCATGTCCAGAGGAGCAACGAGAATTCCCACAAGAAAACATGACTTAGAAAAAATGATTAGCTTGTTTCTTAGCCCCACCCCCATGCCGTAGATAGATTTGAAACTTCGTAAAAATATAGCTTTGTTGCTCGCCTGAATTGTTGTAATAATATATTTGTGATAATACATTTACTGACCTACAGGAAGCATAATATCATGTTTATACTGCGGCCATACATTCAACTTCAAACTGAAGAGCCTTCACGAGGATGTCATGGCTCTGTGTATGACTTGCATGAAAGAAAATAACATTTAAAGTCTTGCTCCACAGCAAGATTAGTTGCTAGCACAAACTAGTGAGTGCAAATCAATAAAGATAAATAATAATTATATAAACACAACCCAGAGAAATTTGCTGGATTAATACCATAGATCAATAATAAATGTTCATAACCATAAACAATTTAAATATAAAAGAATCACTAGGTAGATATTTAGTTTAGATATAGTCAGTAAAATCAATAAAAATACATTCATCTTCTCTTTGATCGTGTTAAGCAGGTCTTGATTTGTGCACCATTCTTGGTGTGGCGCAAAAAATCAAAAAATATAACATTTTCAATGATGCGCGTCGTAACGGCATATTTGGGAGAATCATTGGTGTAAAAGTCTGCATGGTTACTTGGACTACAATGAAGACAATCTCAACCGCTGGAAAAACAATGTTGACTGCTGATTCACAGTGGATATAGCCTGCATAATGGACCACCTTCAAGACATCCATGAGCAGGGACAGACTGGGGGCATAAAATGTCCCTGGACTTTGATCCAGACCGGCCCACCAGAACCTGCCCCTGTAAACTCCAGCATGGCCGCCCTGTAATGCACGCACCTAGGCTACGCACACAACCAGCCTCTCCACCTAGCAGCATCACAACCATTTATCACTATTGCAGTACTTCTTTAAAAAGGCTGCAGAACCAGACCAGTTGTAAAGAAACTGGTCTGGGCCTGTCATCAACATCAATGCCACTGACTGGACATTAATAAAATATATATAATTATTTAAAAAATATACTATATATACACATAAAAGTATAGTCAGCTATTGCAAGCTATTTGTTAGCTAATAGGTTTAGTCAAATGAAACGTTTCACTCATTAATTCTGATATGTTAACTCATTAGGCACTATATCTACCTCTGCATCTTTCGCTTCGCTCTCCTCTCTGTCTACTCTTTTGACCGGTTGTCGCTTCTTCCTCCTGCCGATCTCATCTGTTATGCCCTCGATTCGACCCCCGGCATGGATTGGGTCTGTTTGACTGGATCGCCTCACTTCCAGGATGTTTGGTTAAATTATTTTATTTTTTATTAAAGTTTTGCTCATGGGTGGATTAGCATATAATCAACATTGTGTCTTAAATGTTGTTTTGATTTGCCAAAATTTCTTTGGAAACGTATCACTTTTCTTACATCTCTTAACAATGCACTTGCAGTAATAGCTATAATATTTTTATAAGATGTCGCAATGCTTATGGGCAATCTTCTAAATATTCTCTGGCGCAAATCCTCCGATCTAGCTAGCCAACGCAATTAGCCGAGTGTTTGGCATAATTGTTTGCCTTATGGCTTTTAGTTTAAAAATAATGTATAAGATGTAATTTCAATACAAACACAAAAACCCTTCAAATAGGTTAGTAGAATTATATGTATAGCCTATAGTCAAATACTTATATGGGCCGCCGTGCTCGTGTGTTGATCCAAAGCGTGTGTTCATGATGCTGAAGTTTGGCTATTGGTAGCGATATTACAGCAGACTTTTCCTTGAAATTGATCTTCTGTTTATATCTTATTTTTAGCCTATTAATTTGGCACAGACACTTTTTAATATATATAATAGTATTACTCGACTAGAGCCAGGGTAAGTGAATGTGCATGAGAGATGACAGTCATATCAAATTCAAGACTCTCCTCCTCACATACAAGGCCCTTTCACAACCTGGTTCCCTCCTACCTCTCTAACCTTCTCCTGGCATATACTGCCTCCCCATCTCTTCGCTCCTCCTCTACAGATCTTCTTGTCACCCCCCCATTCCACCTCTCCACCACGGGGGCTCGTGCCTTCAGCTGATCTGCCCCCAGACTCTGGAACACCCTTTCCCTGCACATTCGACATGCCACCACAGTCATCTCATTCACTAAACTCCTCAAAACACATCTCTTCGGAGTTGCCTATGACATTTGTCCAGTCACTTGACTCCCCTGCCCTCCCAACAAGCTTGTATTATTATTGTATTTTGTTTGATTTGTATATATTTCTCAAATCTTTTTATTTGTATGTGTTTTGTGTATATTTACCAAATCTTTTTATTTGTATGTGTTTTGTGTATATTTCTCAAATCTTTTTGGTTTAGATGTGTCTTGGTTCTAGAATGTATATTCATGCCTTGGTCAAATGTTTTGTATCTCTATATTTGCCTATTTGCAATGTAACATGACTTTGAGTGTTTTGAAAAGCGTCCTAAATAAAATGAATTATTATTATTATTAAGTTTAAAAGTTTGCTGATTTGAGGTGATGGAAGGGCCTGTAAGAAAATCTTGCAGCAGGGCCCGGGTCCTCACGATATGCCATTGTCAACATGTGCCAGTGTTGTGTAAGGAAACGTTGATTTGAGACATGTGTGAAGTGTTCTGGTTTTAGTGCATTTTGGATATAATATGAACTGTGGTGCCAAGATGAAAAGTTGGTTAGAACTGTGTGAAGAAAATGTGACCAAGGTAGAAATGGGTCCTAGGGATTGGTGTCAAGAGATCATGGGTAATTTGTCTGCTTGACTTTGATCTGACAGGAGCTTGTCAACCCCTGTATGTGAGCTCAAGGCAGAAGGTTTTGTTTGTGGAGTCTGTGTGTGTGTGTGTGTGTGTGTGTATGTGTGTGTGTTTGTCTTCACACCAACAACCAGTGCTTTTTGACCATCTCTGTGCTGGTCTTGGAGCGGTCAAATAGAGGCAGGGGGTCTGTGTGTGTGTGTGTGTGCGAGGGGGGGCTGAAACGTTATCCATACATTAGGCATCTCGCTCATCAGAGGGCAGTGTGTGGTAAAGGCTGTGTGGCGCAGAGGGTTGGGGGGGGGGGGGTCTGCATAATGGTCACACAATAGACGACGGCAAACATTAGGAGTGAGACAAAGGACACAACACACAGGTCACACTAGGGATAACTCTCCCCCATTATCTAAGGGGGGGGATCTTAATTGAGGGAGTTCTCCTTTTTAAGCCACCTGCATATTCGAGGCCAGGGTGAGTTCGGTTCATGGTCAAAGCCTGCACAGTAGTTGTATTCTTGATCCTGTACAACATAGGACACAACATAACATTGTGTTGTCATTGTGTTTGCTAACCGGGGGCAGTGGATACGGTATTTATTCGTTTATTTTAATATGTTACAATTTATATCAAATTATATAGGCCTTATGACTATATAAACTGGTTAAATATAAAATCTTGTAATGTATTTTTATTGCTATTAAGGCTATTCAGTACCTAAATAAGTCATTGAGGTTTCTATTATAATTTTTTATATGATCTTTTAAAATAATTTGCTGCTAACCACTGCTTCTGCTCAGAATAAGTGAAGTGAACCTCTTAGGAGATAATGTATTTGCTGAACACCCTGTCAAGATGTGCTCTAAATAATGACTTGAAAACAAAAAGTCAGTTACATGGTAATTATATGCTAAAACAACGATAATATTGAGTATAACTGGTAAACAGTACGAACATGAACGATGTGGTATTGCAATGCATTTTATCTATTTTTATCTATTTAATAAGTCGTGAAAATGTCTTGCATAGACGGCCATACATTCATGTGATTGTTCAACAGTGTGTGTCTTTTCGTGTGAAACCCTATGCGTGTTTGTGTGACTGAAGGGCCATTACGGGACGGGCTTTTAAGGGTGATCGGAGAAGTGGAAACCTAATACTGCCTGCTGCTGCGCTTGTGTACACAAACCCCAAAGCTGAGAGAGAGAGAGAGAGAGAGAGAGAGGTGCGCTCAGTAATTAGTTGTCTGGTTTCCTATTGATTGTCTGGTGCCAAGGCCTTAGGGACTGTTAAATTTGCTATTGAGAGTAAAGGGGATTATGCACCCAAAATACATTTAACGGGAGCAATGAATAGATTGTGGGCCAAATTGTGGACTGCTGTTATTCTTCCTTATTTATTTTCTATCCCAGTGGCATCTTGGTCAGACGCACCTGTGGTTTCCCTGTCAAGATAGTACTCCTTTTGTCATTACTGCTAAATTGAAGCATGCGTCAGATGCCATGACAGATTTAGCATTGCAATGACGACAGCCATCTTGCGTGCAGACAGCTCTCGAAGCGAATCACAGCGTTCGCGTGTAGTCCGTTTATCCACAGAGGAGAACTCTCGCAACATTTCCGCATGTTAGCTGTGAATGGTGTGATGTCGCGAGGGTGTCATAGAGAGCCTAAATCACTTCCACATTAATGGGACCTTAAGTTAGAAAAATGGTAGTCAACAGCGAGGATACAATTATTTTTAGATCCCGTTTGATTTGTGACACGAAGTATACACATGATGTTTGTCTATTTAAAAGATAATTGTTCAAGTCAAGAGCGTCGCAGTTTGTTGTAAAGCTAAGTCATCTCTAGTTTTGTGTGTAAGCGCTAACTACAGCTTTCGTCTCGCAGAACACGGGTCAACAAAACAACGCTTTCTTCGGCTTGAGGATTGTGGCGCAACAATGTCATGACTCTTTTGTTTGGTTTGTAGTCTTACTAATAACATATTTTCACAGTCTTATATTTCAACAAATGCAGGACAAACTGATACTTTTTTGACTGGAAGAATTATCTTTTAAATAGTCAAACATATGTCTACTTCGTGCCACAAAGTAAACTGGATCTAAAAATACATTTTATACATACACACATTTTCTCATTTGACTAGTACCATACATATGTTTTTCCAACTTAGGTCCCATAATGCGGGAGTGACTTAGGCTCTCCATGCCATTCCTTTGAATGGAGTGGCAGCAACTGCGACAGCGAACATTGCCCCCCCCCACCACCACCCCGCACTCCCAATCTTCCCCTCCCATCCCGGAAGAGCGATTTGTGTCTGTTTGCTCCTGCTGAGATTCATCAGGAGGGATCATCCTCCACATGCCTGCAGTGGACCAGCCAGGAAACAGACGCACGCGCGCGCGCACACACACACACACGCACACGCGCGTCTTCTCCATGGTTAAACCATCGCACATTGCACGTTCCTTCTTCCATTCGGTTTATTTGCTTGGGCGGCTCAGTGTCAATCTCCTGCAGCCCTTTGCCAACATCTGTGAAAACATGGATGGCAGAGAAAGGAAAAGCAAGAAACGGTGGCTTGTAGTGCTTTCTTCTTTTTTCTCTCCTTCCTCCTTTGCGATGTCGCATCGGCTTCCGTCTGCACGGAGCATCTGAACCTGCTGAACCGTACCAGCGGATGATAGAGGAGTGATGTCATGTTCTCTCTCACTGCGTTTGTCTAGCTGGGCAGAGATGATGGCGGGGCTGTTGCTGGAAACATGGCCACAATATGAGTCAGTCAGGACCCAGCTCCCCCCAGCCCAGTGGGACATTGTCCAAGCACTAAGATAAAAACCCCAGGCTTGTATTTGTGTCCTGGTTGTCACACACACACACACACGCACACACACACACACACACACACAAAACGAAAACATTAAATTTCCCCTCCTATTGTTTCAACTGAAAATTTATCTCGATTTTGTTTTCTCTTTGTCTCCTCGCTGGCATTACTTAAGGGTTTCGTCGTCCATCTAATCCTCCTGTAACTTTGGGATCTGGACGTGAAAGGGCTGCCTTTGTCGATAAGATAGCCAGTCTGTCTGAGACTGTTTAGCGATTACCATAACATAAACACAGAAGGTCTGTGTAAAGGTGCCTGCCGCTGAGCTGACGGTGCGCAGGCCAAAACTGTGCCTGAGATATATGCATGATCTTTCTCATATGGAAGAAAAAAGAGAATATTGCATATTTACATGTGGTACATTCATTTTGTCAGTAATTGCACAGGTTACATCATATTGTCATCCTGACTACTATACCATCTAACAGTAACAAAGTTCCTGATGGCCCTAAATAATAAGACTATAACCTCTGCCAAAATTGTACGGAGAACGATAAATGGGCTGAGGCAGTCTAGGCTGCATCCACAACAATGGGGGGAAAAAATAAAAGGAACCTTTAGATTCTGCTAGAGGCAGAAAGTCACTGTAGCGGGGAAACTGCATGGAAACACACTCTGACATGACATGAATGCAGCGCATGAGGCGGTCATAATCACATTTCACCACAGCGCTCAAGGTAGAAGGCTATTTGCCTCATTGTGTGTTGCTGATGAGAGCGTCGAGAAGCCTGCCATGCTACTGCGTCACTGGTTAAATGCACATTGCATAATCACAGCTCCCCACTGTAGTTGCTTGAAACAAAAAGGTTCCAAAAGCTGCCTGATGCCCTCAAGTAGTACAAGATCTACACATTCCTGTTACAGGTTGTTTTTAACAATATTGGGGAAATTAGTTAATTGTCTGTGAATGCCTCTGGCTTTGTGTGTGTGTGTGTGTGTGCGTGTGTGCGTGACGGGTGTGTGGGTCGCCTGATGCTCATCGGCGGTCATAACCATGGGCACTAAGGCTCCAACACACACGCACACACACACACACACAAGCTTGGGGGTCTCTAACCCCCTAACCCCCCCCCCCCATCCCTCTTGTTAATAAATGTGCTTGTCTCGCTGGGGGGGGGGGGGGGGGGGGGGGTGATTGGGCCCACCTTTAATGGCTAGACGGAATGGGCTGGTGTCTGAGTCAGGCTGGCCCTCTGGAGGAGGAGGAGGAGGAGGAGGAGGAGGAGGAGGACAATGGCAGCACGTGGCATAGTCTCTTGTCTGTAATGTTAGGGGGGGGTTTGTGGACGTGTCTGGCCCAGACACACGTGCACGTGCACGTGCACGCTCGCTCACCCCGGGCCTCATAGGTGAGGTTAGAGCTGGCAGAGGACTGCATGGAGAACCGCGGGTAGGCACGGTCTGCTCCATCCCGTATTTATTATGTGTGTGTGTGTGCGCGCGTGGTGTTCCGAATTGTTTATCCTTTTCTCTGCATCCCGTCGTTTGTCTTTCAGCGCCAACTCTTTGTCTGTATGGGTAATACTGAGGTGTGTGTGCGTTATTGTGCGTTATTGTGTGTTATTGTGCGTTATTGTGTGTTATTGTGCGTTATTGTGCGTTGTTGTGTGTTATTGTGCGTTATTGTGCGTTATTGTGCGTTGTTGTGTGTTATTGTGCGTTATTGTGTGTTATTGTGCGTAAGCATTAGTAACTGGCTGGCTGATAACACGGTTGACCTTTGTCTGAATGGCTGGTTTGAATGGGACTGTGTGTGTGTGTGTGTGTGTGAGATGGGGAAAGCGAGTGAGAAATATATAAATGTGCTTGCTTTTACGAGGTGGTTTTAAATTGCACTTTAAACATGTTTATGATGTGACGATGCCTGTCAGTATACTCCAAGTCAGTCTATTCAGTGGGGATGTGGAGCGTGTTTTCTCCCCCTGTGATCGCACCCTGAGCTCGCTCGCTTGTTTTTTTTTTTTTTGTGTGTCCTTCAGCATATGCCACATTCATATGGAAATAGCTGGGGGCAGCGGAGAGGCAGTTTCTCACACAAACTTGATCTGGTCATGAATAGCAGCCAGTGTTTGGGGCTGACCCAGAGCTGGCTTAAATACCCTGCCCACCTTCTTGCTCCCCCCCCCCCTTCACCGAGCAGAAAGCTGAAAGGCAGGAAATTATCGGCGGCAACACACACACTTTCAGACATAACCCACAAGTCACACTCGTGCCTACACACTTTGAGAAAAGAAAAAAAAAAGAGGAAAGAACATACGAACATGCACAGATGTTGGTAATTTCACCCTCACACCATTAGACAGACTCGGGGCCAAGTGTCGTTCATCGTCAGTGTCTCTCCACGGCAGGGCAAACGCAGACAGCCTTGCTAAATCCCATCTCCATGCTTCCATTTGCTTGTTTTTTTTTTTTTCTCAAATATTTGAGTTTGCTTTTTTTTCTGTTACTATTTGGTTCGTTTTCTTGGCCGCCCAAACCATCCCTTTAACCGTAGATCCTCTTTAAACACACTGTAGAAAAGTTGGGCTTACATTCTGTTCTCAGTTTGCTTTACAGTGTGCGTTGTTGGTGTAATGAGCCATTTAATAATTTTTTACAATTTAGTAATGACAGACTTAAAATAAAGCATTCAGTTTGTAGTATTATATTATACAGTAGGTGACAATAAGATTAGTTTTTCCTAGTTTTTTTATGCTTTGAGTAAATAATTTACAATTCTACAAATCCAGACACATTTCCTAATTACATTTATGCAATTAAAATATATTATAATATATGATAGAATAAATGATTACCAGAATGCAACGGTGAATAGAAAATGTAAATTAACTGGTTATTGCTTTACAATTACAAGATTCACCAGTGTGCTGTTTTTATCACTTAAATTATTAGGAAAAGCACAGGATTATGTTTTTTGCCATCATCTTATGGCTTTGAACTAATAATGTGTTTGATGAGATCCGTTTCTAATAAATGTGGACTGCATTTCCTTCCCAAACATCTTTTATACAATGGGCCTCCCAGACTTGATTGCTGTGGCTGGATCAAGCCACGGGGTTCCATCAAACCAGATTTGTCTCAGTAGATATGCTGTTTTTGTAGTCTGATACGTTGTCTTTCATAAGATAGTCACTAAAAGTTACTCCTGAACATTTATCTCGCTAAGCAGCAGTCAAGTCTCTGAAAAAAAAAGATCTTAAATACCTCTGCAGTTTGTCTTATTTTATTGCGGTAAATGTTTAGCAACATTTTATAAACAAAATATATAAGGTAAGACTATGCAATAAATATATTTGGAAATTATAAATGTACACTATAGCCTATAATGAAATGTGTTTCTTAAATGTTATACAAAGCAGATTATAAAAAATAACATATATATTTACCTATAAACCTAGCCTATGTAAAAAATATATTTTATATTGTATTAAAGTATGTATTCATTACTTTCTTGTGCAATTGCACTTTTGTTCTTTCTTGTTATTTCATCTTTCTATAAAAATAAGTCTCCTATTAATTAACTAAGAAATATGATCATCTTTTTCTTTGGTAATTGCATGCAGTATTTATGATCGGCACAGTATGTGACAAGATAAAAACAAGCGCTTTGGTTCCCCATGTGAAGATCACGAGCACGATGCCCATAAAAAGAGCAGCACATACATGAGGGCTTCGGTTGTTTTGACTCCCCATTAGTACTCATTGAAGAGACAATGAGAAAGAGAAGTGGATGATAGGCTTGTTAACACACAGGCATTAGTGAGTGTGTGTGTATTTGTAAGGGAGGGGGGGGTGGATCTTCTTCTAGTGTTATGACGGGGGAGTCTTTTCCCGTCGTTCCTCCCCACTCCACCACCACAAGTGTCCGGCCGCTGAATAGGGAGGATTTGTTGCCCCACCCCTAATTAAGCAGCCCTTTGACTCGCGGTTTTGGTGAGGGCCCTTTTGTCCCGAGCACCTTCTAAAGCGCCACGAAATGCAAATGTTTGACTTTGGTGAAAGCGGTGCTGCACGCTTTAAAGCTCACCTTGCGCTAGCAAAGACAAAGGGTGCCTTTCATGCCGAATGCTCCCGCTGCTGGCTAACTGCTTGATTCTCTGTACGGCAAATTAGCATACGCTGTTATGTTATCTGTTTGATGAGAAGGCAACCTTAAATTTACATTTAGAGGATTTGATACGCAATATAGACAATGCCGTGTCTATATCACACCTGCCAGGTGTCAAATAAAAAATATCTATTTTGTTCAATACAGTTGCAATTTGATGTGGAGCTGCGGATCTGATTTTACCAAGATACAGAATGCGGTCCCAGTTCCGCCTCGCTGGTGTTTGTGGACTTTTTATAGGGCTGACTTCGGGGGTTTTAGGAGATTATGGCACCCACTGTGCTTTGTGCAGGGGCTTGGGCTGGGCCTGATGAAGGATGCCACGTGGCTTTGTAGGAGGAAGGATGTAAGGGAGTAACACAAGGCAACACTACGCCTGACTATACCTACGAGTTTGTCTGTGGGTGCACATCCCGGAAGGTACACGCGTGGTCAGTCAGGCGGGCCTGTATGCTTTTCAACATGACAACCAATCACGTGTGAGCTCAGTGGTCACATGGTATGCCGACTGCCCAATCTGGTTCCAGGAAAACAGGAAGGGGACGAATACACGAATACAGATCGGAGAAATGGGGCAGATGCATCTGCTATAGGGTGCTGGGACTTCTTACCCCATAGTCTCTTTTTCAGAAGTGTGTCCCTGTCTTTGACTGCAGTAGCATTAGACATTTTAGCGCTGCAGTTTGCAGTTGCTTGCTACTGTATCCAGGCATGTGGTGATATGGGATGACTGCTTTGCTTACATATGCCAGGGAACATCTGCCAAGGCTGTGGTTTGTGTTTGTGTGTGCGCGTGCGTGTGTGCGTGTGTGTTACAGAGACGAGTGTAAGGAAATCCAATGCTGTCCCTTGTTACCTTTTTAAACGATTTTTGTTTTGTTTTGTTTTGCCAACCTTAATGTGATGTTGTTCACCAGTATGGGCACTGCTGGACTCTGCCTAGTTCCTTACTTATTAAAGGGAATGTTTCATGTTGTTGTTTTATATGTGGGAGATACTATCCAAATTTAAGCAAAGTAATTTTTTTTGCTCACTGTAGAATTTTATTCCATTTAGTTAATTGAGAGCATAAAAGTGGTTTTAAAAAAAAGTATTGCAGCACAAATGTGTATTGGTGAATAATAAATGTTTTACAATTTAGCTTATTTTTTATTAAAAGCTAGCAAAAGGCTTGCCATCCTCTGAGGCAGGTTTTATTGTCTGCGTTTTGATGGCTTTTCTGTGGCTGTGTGACAGCCTCGGTCAAAAACCTTGTGCATTTTCCCACATAATCAGTACCGTTCTTTAAACAAATGCATCTGCAATATTTTGCTTTATATTTGTATATCATTTAAAGGAAATATTTGCTACGGTTTGCTTCTATTTCAGTTTTATTATCTGTATTAACTTAGCCAAAAAATGCATACATATACAATGAATAATATAATGAATAATGAATTTCTAATAATACAACACTCTCTTTTTCCCTAATGGTTTCAGTGTAGCAATTATATGTATATATTTATATTAATAGTATAATAATTAGTTGTATTACAACTGTATATTTTTATTATTTTAAGTATAGGCCTATTGTTTTATTTTTCCTGCTGGATAATTTGCTTCTTATGCTCAAATAGGTTGAAACACAAAGCAAATTACAGACATGTAATTTACATGGTTGCCATTGTATTGTTAATGCTCATTTGATCAATGCGTTTTCAAGCAATGTGGAGGTTTCATTAAGCCACATCTACTATATTTAAACCCATAGCATGTCGACATCTTGGACATAAAGCTGTTGCAGTTCGGTCATAGTGCTGCATTTGTGCATCCATGGAAGCTATGGTTTGTGATGCAAGATTTTCAGAAGCAGACTGGTACTCTCTGTGGAAGCAGCATGGCTTGTTTTGTGGCTACAATGGCGTTGCCTTTTTGCTTCACTGGTTCCACTGTGATTCTTCTCTTGCCTTTGAATTTGCTCATTTTATGCCCTGGTTTGTTCCCCCATATTCCCTTTGATTGGCCACATGGAACATGGGAGCTTGCTTCAAAATTCACCTTATCGTGGTATAATTACATAATTTATAGTTCTTTATTTTTACCATGTCTGATTTTGTGCTTGGTTGCTGCTAAAAAATAATACAATTTGTTTATACTGTTATTTTTCAAATTAATCAAATAGCCTTTATTTATGTATTCTCAAAATCAAAGGTGAATATCACAATGACACCATAAAGATAATCTCTTATTACTTTTTCACTTAAATTAATTTATAAAGTCTGATTCAAACAATAATCTTTGAATAACTGAATGACATTAACATGATTAATTTAACATTTGCATGTATACTTTTAAAGTTGTTTTATAATAAATAATTTATTCTGCTTTAAAATATCAGGAATCAGAGGCTTTACAGATATTGACATTATTTCTAGACATGTTGAACAATATTGGTATGCTGGCATTGATTGTCACACCTTTTACTAAAGCTGTTAAAAGCATAGTGTCAAATCATTCCCTTTTTTTCCCCCCCTGTCAGCTCCATACACAAATAAGAATTATGCTTGAGGTCAATATAAAGAAGGCAGCCTAATTAAATTAGTGACTAACATAAAACATGAATTATGTTTTTATTTTAGCAGTCATATCTCATTTATTTTATGCTTCAATTAAAAAGCTGTTAATTAGAAATACTAATATCTGGTGTAGATTTATTTGTGTTGCCAGGATTTTTTAATTATTAGTATAAATAATATGTATAATATATATATAAATTGAAAGAAAATCAAAAATAATTATAGAAAACATACTCCTAATTATTCAGCAGCATATAAGGCTTAGTTACATTTTTAGTAATTTCCTTTTCTGCAGAAATTATACAGTATTTGGTTTAATATTTATTAATGAATGTGCCACAGCTATTTTGTTGCAAATTACTCAAGTAGTAAGTAAAATAAATTATGATGTTTTTTATTAGTATAAATTATTGACAATGTAAAACATTTTAAACACATGTAGCAATTTGGTTTTAGTTAAAAATAACAATTATTTAAATTAAACATTTAGCAAAAGTCTGATTTGGTTTAAGCAGAACGAGACCCCGTTCAGACTACTAGACCCCGTCATTGTAAGGCATTGTCAGAAATGTCAAAATTGTTTGTAATAAAATATAAAGTGTTCCAAGTAAGCGTGAAAATGAACCACAGCTTTGGACCACAACACACAGACCCTAGTTAAAAAAAGAAAAAGAAAAGAAGAAGCTTGCTAAGCTCTCCGTTTCACACACGCAGGGACAGAAGGTTCGATTTTCATTCGATCGATGAATGAAATGGCACAATGGCAAAATCAGATGGGGCTTCTTTTCAGATCCACGTCTCCAGTGTCCCCGCGCCCCATCCCACCCCCCCACCCCACCCCAACGTCCCCCACCCTCCCCGACACCCCTCCACAGTCTGCAGTCGCTGGGCGGCTGCTGTGGCAGAGAGAGAAAGGGAGAGAGAGGAGAGCAAGGGTTACATCAAGGCTGCTCCCTGGACCATGCAAACAAGTCTAGACCAGTGACCTGTTCAATGGCTCTTTTTGAGGAGCGGGGCAAGTTCGGTCACGGCGAGGAGAAAGGCAAGCACTGCCCCTTTTCACCGCCGGAGCAGCCCACAGCCCGCGACCGCCAGGAGGTAAGGAGGGCCGGGGAGGACAGGCATCTGCTCCCATGGTTACGGGCCGGGGAATGGGGACCCTGCTTTTGAGGAAGCTTAGTTTCTCATGCTCCCACGGAGGCGATGTCACGCATTTAGAAATGCGACCGGGCCGGGGCGAGAATCGCATCCACACAGTCAGGCACAGTCGCTCTTTGAGAGCAAAATAAAATGATAGCACATGTCAGAGGAAAGAAAGAAGAGAGAGGGGTTCACTCAGAGATGGATGGGGGGGGGGGGGGGCAGCAACATGTGCTTCAGAAAGAAAAAAAATTTGCATCACATGATCACAGCGATTCCTAATTCAAAAGTCAAAAAAGTTTTTTTCTCTGCCATGTGGAACGTTGTTGCCGTAGAATTTGAGGTTTTTGGTTTGCAGATGATGGTGTCATTCTGGGAAGTCAGGGGCACAGATGATTTATCTTCAGAGGGTACAAAGGTCAAGGTTTACGCGGCGAACTTGTTTTTGTTAAGGCAGGGAAGATCTTTTTAAATAAGGATACACCTCAGCCAACATATTAAAATTTCTACACTACTCAAATAAGCAAAACGTGATATATTCCTATGCATTATTTTGTACTATTCACTTTTATGCAGCATTATTCTTAATAATATTATTATTTATTATTATTATTATTATTATTATTATTAAATTGATTTGCTAAAATACAGTGTTAAATTCATCTTTATGCTGGTTAAAATCACGTTATTTATCATGCAAGATGACCTTGTTTGTTTCGTTGATGTGTTTATTTGCTAGACCAGCCTGCATGTGTTGACTTGAGTAGATGCTTTGGGATTTTCCTTAATGAAGGAGGAGAGGGAGACGGGTGTGTTGGAACGTTGAATTTGGTCCTGCAGCTGACACCTACCCCCTACCCCACTCCAAACACAACGGACAGATGGCCGCCCCGAGGAAGGGCTCGGGGCGGCGGATTTGCTCCCAGACCGTGGGAAAGTATTTGCCTGACTTCACCTGCTCAGGGAGCTGTGACTGGATTAAATGGCAATGAAAGAAATGAGAAATGAAACCCAACAGCACGCAGAGAATAGCAGACCAGGCTTTGTGTGAGCACTTGCTAGCACCTTGTTTCCTTTAGGGAAAACTGGAAGGACAGGAGCCAATGGAAACGGTTATCTTTTGATATTAGAATTTTAATCTAATAGAAAACGTTTTTTTCTCTTTTTTTTTTCGTGTTGAGGGCAGCGGGGTTGATGCGTCCCGTCTGATTTTACATCTCTTTGTAGGCCTAATTGGAAACAGTTGATCTTTGTTTTGCTGGGACATCGGACATTGTGTTTGGCCATCGCTTCTCTGTGTTTGATTCCGTCTGTCTCAGTTGGCCATGTGTGCCGTTTGATTTATTGTTATTAAAAAAAGAATGGGGCTGCTTGTCATTTCCTTCATCTAAATGATTTTAAGATGCATAAACTCTTCAAATGTATAGTTAAAGCAAACCACAGCCCGTGCATTTAATGTGTTATTAACTGCTTAAGTTGCAATAAACCTAAATGCATCATCTTAAAACCCATTTGTATTTAATTTATATTTTAAATCGTACGAATCTATTTGGATTCGGACCAAATTCATGTAAATATGAAACTAATACAAGTTGAAGCAGGATTTTTTAACTTCTCACATGCAAGTAGTCTTTTGTATAGTGTAGAATAGTATAGTATATTAACATACCGGTAGTACACTAGCTTTAATAAATCAAGGATGTTGCGGCTGGGGTGTGATTGGGTGTTATATTATTTCACAGTTTGAATTCCTTGTCCATGTAATACTCTGCCTATCATGGATAACAGAAGCTTGTATAAATACTTAGTTAAATGTATGTTGACACTTTTTATTTTCTCATTGTTAAACATTTATCTTGGCTGAAAATGCCAACAGAATATGGGAAGTTTGTGCTTAGCCAGCTATAGGTTAAGAACATGTGGATTAATATGTAATGTGATGTTTTAGGAACTAAGTTAGCCTGCTGATGTCATTATTCTAGCATAATGTGAATACTTATGATGACCTATTGGTGTATGACAGTTATTGACATATCCACGTGGAGTGAAAGTGGTTTTAGATAAAAGTGTGGGCAAAATGCTGCACAGTAAATGTAAACTGACAAATCCTATCTGTTAAACAGATATTAAAATAAAAAAACATAATATTTTAGCTGTAGTACTTTATATTTTGCAAAGCATCTCTGGCATGTTTGTGTGTAACAAGTATTTATGATACAGTAAAAAAAAAAAAGTTGATAAATACAGCATTTGGAATCATCACTTTCGATGTGCCTTATTTAAATTCCGCTTCTGGCATTTCCAATTTCTCTCAGCAGAGATAGCAGCTCTGGGAAATGTTATATTTGACTATATTATTAAACACAACAATGTCATTTTAGATTTATTTCAAATCATTACCTCCAACTCACTTTGAATTCTTAGTGAAATGCTTAGTTCTTCACTGTTTGTTCTCAGAGAAAAGTGATTTCCTCTCAGTAGTGAAGCTCCATGAAGATTCATATTCACAGATATCATTGTGCCTCAAGCTAAACAGCCTGACAAATGGCTCAGGCCACTGGCCAAAGGCCTATGTCAGGAAATGAAGAAAGACTGTTAAAAATGTAATTGTAAATGATCATCGGTTTGAGAAATTGGCACAATTTGCAACACTGCACAACAATTGGTTTTGTCCACGTCTATGGTCAACATGTCGATGGTTTGGACCCATCCAATGGTTGAGTTAGAACCAAAATATTGCTAATTTCATACCTCCACTGCCAAGCAAAATGAAGACTATATTTTGGACTACCATTGGATTTAGCTCTGGAATGGCCAAGGGCTACAATATCTAGCTCTGAATTCCACATGAAGTACTTTATTACCATTCAGCAGTTTAGTGGGATGTTTGTTGGCCAGATTGAACCCAAACTGCTTTACAGATTGCTCTGGGTAGTCTAGGCCAAAAGGATTAGGTCATACAGTTGTACACTTGATATTTATTAGTACCACATGCTAATACAAATACATAATATCAGACGATCCGACTTTACTCTTGTCTCTTCTTCTCAGTTTAAAACTCTCTTGGCTTTACTTCTTTCATGGCAGTCACTGCCAACTATTCGACCCAGTTCATGCTCATAATGCGCTTTCCCAAGTTGGGTTCGATGTCGATTCCAAATGTGTAAACAGAACAGGCTCTCAGGCTCGTAAAAATGAGTTTTAGATTAATGTGAAAACTCAAGCGTAAACTCTACACTGTCATGTATGAATATGCAGAACTGCTTGTCACCGTGATGTAGATTGAGCTGGCCCAGCAAAGTGGTAAATGCTAATTGGGTTACTAGACCTCATTCCCCATTTGCTCCTACACTGTATATAAATACATACTAAAAGACATTCTGTGTTCTGGCCTCACTGACCTGCTCACATCATGGTTTATTTTGGTCGTGGTAATTTGCCATTGGCCCAATGGTTTGGTTTCAGAGGCCCACATCATTCATCATGGAGGGCATTACTGCAGCATAATTACACTATCTCTGTGTGCCTTGCAACATTTCCCTGTGAATGTGTGTGTGTGTGTGTTCCCTCTCTGTGTCTAACACACACACACACACACACACACACACAGCCAAGATGCAGTCATTGTTATGCTGAACACAAGCACAGGAAAGAGAGCGAATGCTAACTTGCGTACTGAAGTAATGGCATCTAGCAGCGCGATTCCAGAATCAGAATAAGTGCAATACTCTCACATCAAGCACAGAAGTCAATTTCCCTCGCTCGTACCATGGTGGAGAATGGCCGAACGCCCACAGTGTACTGGTGTTGATGGAGTGCATGCGGACATCCTTTAAGGGTAATGTTGTTTGAAGGCATTTGCAACAACTTGAGACAAAAGGCCTAACAATAATCGAAACTACAAACACCCCAGGAAACAAATGAGTGTGTGTGTGTGTGGAATCAGTGGAAATGCTATGTAACCCCTTTAAGATCATTATTCTACACAAAACGTACCCCCCTGGGTGTGGGACACTTTCCTGAATGGGCTCTTCCGCGGGATTTAACGGGTTAAAGGCAGACAAAGGGAGCTGGGACCATGTCGCCTAGCAGGGGGGAGCCCAGTGGAAACATCAGATACCGCCTTATAATCCCTGCTCTGTCCTATCCTCGGCCGTCACATGCGCTCTGTGCGCTGTGGTTCCCAAAGTTGGGGTCCGGGGGCTCCGTTTGAGTCAGTCAGCGGGTCACCTGAGGCAGCAGGAAGAGCTCTTGAAGGCAGAGGAGGCTGCGGCGCTTCCTGGGAGTGCATGTCTGACACTAGCAAATATTTGGGAACCACCAACAAACTGTCGGGACAACACACTACACAAGGTGCAGATGATACACGAATTTGTCAATGTGTAGTTACGTAGTGTAATACGTATGACCAAATTACTATAACTATGACTACAAGTTACTTAATCCTTGCCCTGGTGTGCACGTATATCCTGCACATATTTGTTTTTATCATGGTGGTTGCACTGGTTTTCAAAGTTCTCTGGCTCTGGCTTTTGGCTTATGGAAATGCCATTTTCATGAAAATGTGTGCTGCCTCATTTGAATAGAACTTGGAGTGTTGCACAATGCACTGTATGCAAAGCACAGAATTGCCAGAACTCATTGCCCAAGGTCACAAAAATACACCTGCATCTGAGACTTCTTAATTAACTACCTAAAGTATATCAGTTTTCCACCATTTTAATTCAACATTTTACTGTAGCAAAGTTAGTAGTACGTAATATCGACTACGCATTTCCTTGAGGATGTGATGAGGATGAATGTGAACGTTGAACCAACGCCGGGCTTGATTCATCTCTTTGGCTTATTGTGTTTACACAATTGCTACTGTGTATGGAATAGACCGTACAGTACATCTATGTTGAGATAGAGCTTGTCCTGCACATTAAAGGCAGGATCAGTCATTCTCGAAAACACTTGCTAACTTCAAATCAAAACGGTTTCACTCCTCATCTTAACATTGAGATCATTTAAGATTTTCTTCAATTTAGGATTTAATTTGCCAATCTACAAAATATAGCCTAATAGTATTTGTAGTAGAAACAACAAACCAATTAAGGCATTAATGGACACATCTTAAACAATTCCTTGTACCAAATTATAGAAAAACTAAGTGAAATTACTTGAAATCATAGGCTACACATAGCCTATACCGAAATATAAGTGAAACTATTTAATTTTATGATTTCAGGTAAATACATTTTAACATGTCTGTATAACATGGATTGTATATTTATTATTTATCTACAACCAGGAGCTAATACTTGCACTGGGATTGCATGCCCATATAGCGAAAAATTAACCGGTGGTGGTAACTCCTTAGCCCTGCCGTAACAGTCAATGACCAAAGACTTCATCCTACGATGCCAAAGGCTTTCGAACGCTTCAAAAATTGACGAGAAAGGCCATTGACCAAACTGCAATTTTTGACAAGGTGGGAAACAGAATGTGTTGCTCCTCTATATAATGTCTCTGGTGGCATGTATTGTCTATATAATGTCTCTGGTAGCATGTCTCCTCCATATAATGTCTCTGTCTGTATTCCTCTCAGTGTTAATACCAGTCTGCAATCCCAGCCTTGTGTTTTTGGCCCTTTTCAGAGCTACAACCTAAAAAGGGTTTACTGATAAAACTCATAAGAATTATGTGGAGGGATCTTGTTAAACATCCGTGAGATTTGCATTGGATATTTAATTTAAGTAGTCCATTCATACAGCGCAAGCCTCTGAAGCTTGATTTGACATTAATGGTCATTTGGATAGTTTGGCAACGTTGATTTATCTGCTATATCTGCAATGAAAGAGCGGTTGCGAGGCAATCCTAAAGATATTTGAGCTCTGATGTCAATTTAGAAACTGTCAAATATTAATTCAGTTTTTCCGTATTGACTAGTATTTTCCTAATTTTGTCTGATTATTTCACGAGAGACTAATTACTTAAATCAGCAATTATATTTCCATATGCATGCACTAATGTATGTAATTTGTGTGTCCTTTGTTCTATTGTCAGTAAATGGATTCAATAATGAGAGATTATGCAGGGAATTATCATTGGGAAAGCATTTGGTTTGGATACACAGAGCAAATGGATCATTATGAAGTGTCCTGTTTGTGAATAAAACACTGATTATATCTGCTCCTCTGTAGATGGCTTGTAAAAAAAATGTATGTACTCATTTTATACTAATGTATTGCATGATAAGGTAGAAATTATTACTTGAAATTTGCTTTTTGGTAGAATGAGAACGTACTGTAGCATGGACATGTAAAGTAGAAATGGCTTGATGCGTTCATCCACAGCAACCTGCTGTGAGGAGCAGGTAGGGGTTAGAGTTCTTGCTAAAGGGTGCTTACAGGCAGGTTCACACCAGGGGTCAAATCCAGGTCCACTAGACCCTATGTATATTATATTCACTAACATTTGAGTAGAACAGTGAACGACTTAGTACTTTTAGATCATTGACCAATAATGTCTCACATATAGCACATTTCATACACCAGAATTGTAGGTTGAAAGTAGGCACATTAATTATTGCCGTTATTTAATAAGTCAGGGATAAAATAATCAACACAAAACATGCTGTATAATATTTTACAGTATATCTCTTTTCTATGTCTTCAGTCTTTCCTGAACGTTATTGGTCAGCAATGTAATTACATTTTAATTAGTGTCCATATTTGCATTGTATCTAAAATGCTGGAACAAGATTTGCATATCTTCATTCCATTTGTTGTGGTGTCTGAGCTCTCTGATAGGACCTGAAGGTAATTAAAACACAACACTGGGTCAGGAGGTGTGCCGAGCGAACAATACAAAGCTCTTTCAGATCCCAGGACAAAAATGTGCCATCCAATCCATTTTAATTGTCTTCTGAATGAATCTGAAATGCTCGGGTCAATTAAGAAAATGCATTCCTCAAGCTTTGCGCAATGTTATATTCATCGATCCATAGAGGTTACTTTATGCACTTGTGTAAGATACATTAATGTTTTTGAATCTCCGGTGTTTGTAATTCATTAGGTATTGATCCATGTTGGCAAAGGTAAAAGCCCAGCCTAACAGCTCCTCTATCTGAAGCCAGGTGATCAATTCAGTGCCATTCAGAAATTGATGCTCTTTAGTTTGTTGAAGTTATACTTTAACATTTGCTATAGGCAATCATATCTCTGGCAACACAGTGGCTTCATATCACACTTCAGCATTGTATCTCTGTTCTCCTTTGTTACTGGATTTTTCTGAAGGAACCTCTTGTCTAGATCGGAATATTCTCTTGGTGTATTTCCCTTTTTCAAGGTGAATATAGGTGTTACCCAAGTTGGTTGGAGGGTCAATTTGTCTCTGCACGAGCCTGGTTTCTTGATTTGAGCTATCCATCCATCCCTCCTGCTTCTCTGATTGGCCCTAGAGTAGCCGGCTGTGGCCAATAAGTTTGGTGAACGGCTCAGTGTTTAGTCTGGTGCTAGGCAGCAAGATCAACAGACAGGTGGGTCAGACACAGTCATTCCCCTGGCTGGCTGGCTGGCTGGCTGGCTGCACGGCAAAGCTTTGTTAGCATTTAAAGCAACAGTACACCCTGAAACTGAATTCACATGGCATTGCAGATCTATGGTATAGAGCCAGATTGCTAAAATATGAAGAAGCTCCAAAATATACTGGTGCTTCTTTGTTTTGTTATAATTATAGTAAATCTGCATTTTTTTGTTTGGTCTTTATGCTTTGTGTTGTTTTGTGTCCGACCCAAATTTTATTATGTGTGAGAATATGGGCCGTACCTGTGAAACACCTTTCTTCAGTGCTTATCACTTAATCACCTTCATAGTCTGATCTTGATCGTAATGTTTCAGATGCTTATAAGCTGAATGGAGGAGAAGTTAAGGCTGTCTTGAAGGCTTAACAAAATGGGCAAAGCCCAGACAAGGCAAGATGGAACTTGGCCCCACCACAGGGAAAGCCAAGTTCAACATTAGATCTCGATCTCCTTGTCATCATATTTAATAGAACATCGGTGATCTCACTTAGTTACAAAAGTAAGGTGAAATAGATTTTTTTATATGGTTGCATATAGCTCAGTGTAATATAATTTGGCAATAGCTGTATATGTATACATCTACTGTATCTCATTCCATAATCCTGTACAGTCTGAATTAACTAAATTGACTGATGTATTGAGGCATCATTGAATTAGTGGTGATAAAGGCTTTGAGCCAACAATAACCCTCCATCTTTGTTGAACCTTTGGAGAATACACCAATATAGTCTTCCAGACTTTTAATTGCCTATTGTGTTAGATTGTGGGGAACATTGTACATCATACATCAGTTCTTAAGTGTGTGTGTGTATATATATACACATATACATATATATATATATTCATTCTTAAATCAAATACTGTGACTTCAATGTCATCTCAATAACACACCCTGATTTGTCCGCCACCAAGGTGACTGTGAAAACGCTAATGTGAACAGGGCTTCCAGACTATAATCTCAGCTAAATATTTTGATCTGAGACCAAGTCGGGCGGAGCTAGGCTACATATAATTTGTGCATTCAATAGGAAACCACATTACAAAAGAGCATATTCCAATAGCAGTTACATTTTGTGCATGTTGTGTGACGTTATTATAAAATTTTAAAGGTGTTATGCAAAGGCCGGCTACATGGGGTGTATGCCCACCTATTTTCATGCAGTATTTCTTTAATTTTCACTTAAGAGAAACTGAATGCCACTGCCACATGGCAACATCTATACAGTGAATTACAGAAACAACATTTTAGGACTTTATCACTTTATTCAACCACCTGTCCATCATTGAGGTGATGGAAACATAGTTATACATTTTAGTTTAGTGGTCTCAGTAGTGTGTGTTTTTTGACTATTTTCCTTTGTATATATACCTGTCCCCCCCCCCCCCCTTCCCTGGGTCATGGCGTATGTCTGGTTTTCCACCCCTCACTGATTTTTTAATGGTATATTCCATCCTAGGGGAAGTCTCCCCCACCCTGGATCTCATTTGAACTTTGACCCCAGACTCCTGCCTTTCGGAAATGACCGTCTCAGTGGGGGAATGTTTTGAAACCGTTTCAGCAGAGGCCTGTTTAATTGAGTCCAGGGCAGATGAGGCTTGGAGCAGCACGTACAGCCCTTTGTTTCGAGCCGTTATTAAATGTCTGGCCCAGCCAACGCATCAGACCATTAGCATACCAGGCCATTAACATACAGGTCAGAGTAGATCAAATGCTTTCCGTTTATAATAGACCTTGTATGAATGCCGGGTTGCAAATAAACACAGATGTTCCGATTGGCAGCACGTGACTCAAATTGCCCCTGTCCAAATATGAGCTTGTCGCTACACTGAAAACAGGTACAAAATCAGTGTTCTCAGTACCATTAGAGAAAATTATTTATTTAAGAACATAGTGGTTTGAAAATGTTGTTAAAGGCAGACTATTATAGTGGTATTCATGTGAAAGTCCAGTTCATTTTCCTCAGAGTAATCACGCAAGAGCCGGAAATTGATATTTAGCCATGCTGCGCACATACAACAGTTTTTTCTTATATGATTGAGATGGCAGATACAGTAAATAAAATACACATACAGACAGGTGGACAGCTGGATGGACAGACAGGCAGTCAGGCAAAAATACCACTATTCTTTACCATGTGTCAATCCCCTGCTAGGATCACAGCCAGGACTTATTTAAGGTGAACAAGCGTGGCAGATGCTCAGCCATTTAGTGTTAAATTAGGTGAGAGAACACACAAAATCGTTTCTTGGGGTAGAAATGGCTGGACTTTTCACTGTGAGTCACAGATCCAATTCCTATGCTTGTGCAATTGCCATGAACCACTTGATTTGGCTAGTGTTGCAACCTGTTGGATAAACTGGTACAAATATGGTATGATATTGGGTAAAAATTGTACTGTGCTATTTAAATGTATGTCCAAGACTCTGTTGAGCCCCCTGACAGACAAGCTACTTTTACACTTGTTTAAGATGTGCTTAGTCTAAAAGTAACCTTGTTAAATTAACTGTGCAGCTAGCTGATGGTCTGAGCTGCTTGTTCATGCTCGCATGGCTCAGCTGAACCCAGCAGTCTAAATCTCAAGCATTAAGCCGCTATAGCAGACCAAAATAGGCTATTTACCAGAATGTGTGATTCACATAGTATGACTGTGTCATTAGATCGTCATTAGCCAAACCCTTTTCATCCACTTTGCCAAAGACGTCTGGCGTACAGTTGAAAGAGATAACTTTGGAAGGCTTGGAGCACTCCCGGCTCCACAGCACATTAAACCCCTTCCTTCTGTCTACCTCCGGTGGTGGGCATGTTGCCAGGTAGGGGTTGCCATGACTACTTAACACCCCATCCCGCTCCCCACCCACGGAGGGTGGCACATTTTTTTTTAGGGCACAGGCTGGGCTAACATTTTGATTTAGACACAAGATGTCTTCACACTGTCAGCAGAAAACTTACTGGGAATGCTGTGGCTTGCTGGTAGGAAATCATGTGATCTTTCCAGCCAAGGGTTTGCGATTGTGCCAGGCGAGAGAAAAACACACAGGGAGGGAGATTTGGGGGGGAACAATTTCAATAAGTTGCCAGCATACGGTTTTGTCCAGCATTTTTTCCCCCTTCTCATTGTTGTTTGTTGCGGGGAAAATGGCGGACGGACAGCGTGCTGCTTAAGAGAAGCCGTCTTGCCAGCAAAATCTTTCCTCTGAATGTTTGCCTGGCAGTAACTCTTGCTCTGTTCTCCAAGTAGCAAAAGAGTGGTCAGAGAAAAAAAAACCTAGAGATGGGTAGGCAGACGCTATCAGGCAGCTTAGTAAACGTTTGGGTAAGTGTCGTGTTCATTGCCGTTTTCCTCCGTACCTGTGTGTCTGTGTCGCAGTGCGGCCGCCGGAATATTCCGCTGTTTTGGACTCCCTGGCAGTGGCACAGTTAATGTCAGCCGGCTGTGGCATGCTTGATTACACTGGCGTTTCTCTCCGTCGGCCCTAGTTAGTCAGCTCCTTGCCAAGGCTCTCTCTGCTCTCCGCGGCGTTGGCTGAGCGGGGCGGACCTCTCGCCGCAAACACAGTGCTTATGGCCAGGGGGACGGCAGCTATGGCAGCTCATGGCTGCCGATCGGGTAACGCGATCCACAACAGTCAGTACTGAGTTAAGGTTGTTATTATCTGGAATCCACTGAGGCAAACCAGGACACAGGAAATTTCTTTCTTTCTTTTATTTTAAATTTTTTCGTTTCTATATGACTCTGTCAAATCACTTAAAAAGTGTAATAATACAATTGTCTCTATCGTGTGCTCCCCTCATCAAGCATGTGACAACGTGCTTGCCTTATGGATTTAATCGCTAATTTTGCCTGTACTTCTTTGAACACTACAATATCAAATTACAGTATATGCTTGCAGAATTGTGTCAAACTATTCTTTAAAGTATTTTTGTACTTTCAGAAAAGAAAGCAAAACCCATGACCTGTGGAGTGGCAAAGACAACCCCATGTGAGAGACTGCTCCATTGAGGGTAAGGTATCATACGGCTCCTTATCCTTTTATTTCGATCTTGTTTTTTTTTTTGGGGTGGGTGGGAGAGAGGGGGCTTTGGATGGTAACGGCTGTGGCTGCCTTGTTGTTATCAGAGACCATATAAACGCTGTTGAGCGTGCATTGTCTTGCCAGATGAGTGTGTTCAGTACACCAGAGAAGAGCCCTCCAGGTCAAACGCTGTTTTCCGGACTGCATTCTCCAGCCGTTACATAATACAAGGCCATTAGCTCATGCCCTGTTGTCTGATTTCTTGCATTTCACAAAACTGTTCTGTTTAACTGTCAGGATGCCATTCAAATGTGTTTTTTATTGTACTTTTATTTTGTTGATACTTTCACCTTAACCATTTGGCACAAACCCGTAGATCCGATCTTGTGGCAAATCTGACATCGCAAGCTCGCCTCTGTGGGTCTTTGTCATTGTGGTGAGAACAACGTTGCATGGCTGACTGAACACACATTTACTGCTCATATTAAAATACGTATTTTTCTAATCACCGTCTTGCTCCACAGTTTCTTCTCTGTGTGTTATTTCATTAGTTTGCCTGTTAGATTGCGTCCAGCTTTCGATACACATGCATATTTTAGCAAGACTACTACCTACCTACAGTGTGTGGAGGAGTGGAGGAGCCCTAGTTTAAGGCAGGGTCAGTCATTCTTGCAAACTTTGAGCTCAAATCAAAACATTATCGCTCCGCGATCCTCCGCGGTGGCGCATCACACGTCGAAATGCATTGTGAAACAAGGTGTAGCGCTACAGCTCTGTTGATACGAGCGGTGTTCACCACTTTGTTTATATTACTATTTACGGAGCCAGGGCTGTGTGGAAGTATCAGATTATTATTTCAACACGCACAGAGAACGATAAGATAGCGAAATGTGAGGAGATATTTGTTGAATTTGACAACAAGTGTATTAGCTTACATTTGCAATAGCTGACTTTACCTTTAAAATGTGTGCATCCGGGTTGAGGTAGTAGGTTGTATGGTTTAGAATGACACCCTGGGAGTTAACTGTACAACCTTCTAGCTTTCCTTGGAGTACACGTACTACATCAAAGAATTACTGAAATAAATCACCACGGCAACATTTATGGTTTAAAACTGCCGGTGTAATGGTCAGGCTCAGTCGTAACATTGTTGTTAAACTGTCCGTCAACTGGAGCTAGTGTGTGTAACGTTCTGCTCTGAAAACGTAAATCATGTTTTCGCATTAGCATAGATGTGGACCACCTGGGGCTGTTAGCTGGTAGTTGACCTTTCCTGCCCATAGCTGTGGTCAGCATGGGGCTCAAAACGTTCAATTAGCCTCAGCTTGACATTGTGTATTTTTAGACATAATTGTTGCTAAGTAGGGAACTGTCCACACCGCAGCAATATGTGTCTATATACATGTACCAAACGAAATAATGTGCATACTCGTCTCAGTTATGGTCTCGATTTCTATCATGTCATTTGCCTTTAGATTACTCTTACATTTTACATTTAGATCTAAAACACAACTGGTGTCGGTTGCTGGAATTAAAGTGTAATATAGAGAGAAACATAACCTAGAACATAGAGACAAACAAACCTGTACAACAGTGTGCCAAATGGTGTAATGTCGCTCTTCTAATGAAAGGTCATTTTTCCTCACTAAGGCATAATTGTGTGGTGGAGCCTATTTCACACAATGGCAGCTTTACTTGTCAAACTGTTGCCCACTGCCTGGGGCTTATTCCACCTCTTCCCAAGTTAGCTCAGTGTGTGGCCATGACATCATCTTAATCAGTCACTTGTGAGCTGTGAACAACTGCCAAACGTTATGACGATGGCTGGACGTAAACACAAAGTATGAAATATAACAATTATTATAATTCTGACATGCTCTGTTTACCATATAGTTTCCAACAGCGTACTTAGCCTGTTATTTTTTTCTACTAATATCTTGTGGAAAAGAATGTGTGCCCTGCATATTAATTAGTTTTCTTTTGTGTTTAAGAGGATTTGTATTCTGTTTTCTGTAGCAGCCACAAGGCTGCCTCGCTAGGATTCTGAAGCATTTTAAAGTTGGAGAAAAAGCTGATCAGTTAACATTTTATACAATGAGGATTTGTGATGCCCGGTCTAGTTTCAGGTTGGAGCTTGCCTAAACGACACTGAAGTCTTTGTTTACAGTAGACCTGTCCGCTAGGCTCAATGCACCTGACTTCATCTTTGCCTGGCACCGTGCCACGGCTTGTAAAATTACTCCAGAACAGCCCATGCAAGAAAAATGGCCTTGCCTCCGGTCAACTTCATATTCACCAGTTTGTGTGTCAGTACTGTATATGGAAAAACTTTATTTGAATTCATTATAGGTAGATTCTTTGTGATTCTTTGATGGACCTTGCTGCATTGAGGGCTATGCCTGAGTGGGGCTCCATCTAGAAACCTGTGTCGTGTAATCCCATTGGGCCGTTGGTTTAAGTAGGTTTAAGTTGTTAAGGGAGAGTTTCTGTTATAGTTATTGTGGACACATCTACTGAATGGACCTCACACTATAAGACACGTGTGTGTGTGTGACCGCATATTACAGTTTAGTGGCAGCTTTAAAGGCTATATTTACTCTTGAGATAATGTTGATATATATTTTTGTGTATACATTAGACAATAATAACCTAGTGAATACGCAACATACTGTTCTATAAAACTGCAGTGAGAGTATTGCTAAAGGAAAAACAACAGTGCCTCACAAGTACCTTCTAATTAGCAGCTGCACCACTGGGCGTCATGACAACTTCCTCCTGGTTGGTAACATCTCTTATCAAAGCAACTGATACAGCCTTTCATTGTGGCTGAAGCACAGCAAGATATGATCATTTCAACATCCACTGAAACCCTGGGATACCCCTTTGGTCTGCTCACACAGCCAGCGAAGTCATTGTCACCGTCTTGGTTGCTGTTAGAGATCATGATCTCGGTGAATCCCCAGAAACCCAAGAAGTGCATTTGTATACCCTGGTAGAAATGCTCACACCTGCTTTTTAAAGAAACTATATCAGCAGGGCTCTCAACACCTGGGCCCACTCAGAGGGAAATGTAGATGCATGAGAGAGAATATTATTCGTGAGCAAAGGGTGAAGAATGGACTAGTGTTGACTAGTGTCACATGTACTATATATTCTGTACATCTACTGGCTTTTACAGTTTAGCCTGGATAAGAGCCCCTTTCCTTTTCCTTGGTCTTTCCGTGTCCAACAGAGGAACGTGCTCCCGGCAGCGATAAGTTTATTTGAAAGAATTTTATTTCTCCCATCTTTCCTCACCTCTGAACCCCAATCGGTCCTCCAGATGTGTCGCCGTGGCAATCCATGCTGTTTCAGCATTCCTCTGTCCAACTGCCTTGACAGTCATTGGTTTCAGCAGGGTCTTCACATTTATGGGACTGTTGAACAAATAATTGATGGGATTCGATAGTGGCTTAAGTTGCAGGGCCTCTGGCTTCGTCTCTCTAACTGAATCAACAGTCTCCTTGAGAAGTCTGCCGGCAAAGAGTCCCAGTGAATGTTCCTTAACTGATTTTTAGAGTTCAGAAAGGGTGGAGCTCGTTTATCGAAAGCCATGTGCTGCACTCAAATATCCACAGCAAAGCATTCTGGGTAATTGAACTTAACATTATCACATTCTAGGCCCCTTAGATCGTCCAACCAATCTCTTTAACCTGTTAGGCCCTAGAGTGCTAGTAGGTTTATTTCGCCTGACAGACATACCCAAACTGAAACAATAATAGCTCCACAACTATTAGACCAATATGCATAAGTTTGGTATCTGT